>CM060128.1:3557036-3912036 GCA_030522415.1 Channallabes apus | reverse complement strand
GGCACCCTCTAAAAGTTCTGCTTAAGGGCATGGGTGGTCCAGTGCAGTATATCCTTGAAGGATTTTCCAAACTTGTTGGCTTTATTTTAAACATATCTTTAACAAAAATAAGAACATTTATTAATTAAAATGTAAACCATGCAATGTATCTGTTGTATATCTGTTTATATTTAATATACACTATACGTATTCCCTATTAAATTACTGCCTTCATGACTATCACGAGAGTATCAACAAATTGGCATCACTTTAGAAAAAATAAACAACATTCCTCTGTATATATTCCTTTCTGTACATTTTGTTAATTATATCAGATGAAGGGTGTCAATACTTTTGGTGTTCACTGTAGTGAAACACAGTAACAGTGGACATAAGTTCAATAATTGTAATTTTAACATCACAAACCTATATAACAAGGTATGTGGAAAATAAATCACAGCATTGTACAGTCAGATCCAAAATTATTGGCACCCTTGTAAAGTTTTGTGTCGTGAAGCTCCTAGGCAGAACCGTATTTGTAAAAATAAATAAATAAATAAATAAATAAAATAAATAAATGTTCCTATTCATGAACTAGGATTAAAAGTCTGGCGTCAGAACATTTTTTTTTTTTTATATCATGATTTAGAGAAAAAAAAATTCCCAGTGCTCAGTGATTTTACACCTGCGCTGCTCGTGTGACTGCAGTCCAACTGAAGTGTGTAGGTGTAAAACTGAACACTGGAGATTTTGCTATGTAGCTTCAGAAGCTGAAGAAACTCTCTGATACAACTGCACAGGAATTTGTGTGAGAGAGCAAGTCTCACCCACAAAACCCTGAGGCCCAACCAGTTTTAGAGCAATTTGGTCTGCCATGATGGATGGACTGCCCCAAGCGACATCAGCTAATGGAGCGATGTGAAGAAAAACAGGAGTTCCCTGGGAAAGAGAGAGAGAGAGAGAGAGAGAGAGAGAGAGAGAGAGAGAGAGAGAGAGAGAGAGAGATCATTATGTGGCAAGCATGGAATAAAACTAAACATTGTTCTGGTCATTAAAATGGAAATTTTATCATGAATATAGAATAATGAGAAGGCATGTACATGTCACTGAGCCATGTTAAAGCATATGTACTGTATTTCATAGAAAGCGTTTATTAAAATTTTATAATAATAAACATTTATGCATAAAACTTTATTAGCGTGTTACATTAGGATATTTGATAATCAATGGTTAATATGATTAACAGGATTAATAACCTAGTAACTGAGCCCATTCAGTTGTGCACCACAAGAGGGCGCACTTGCAGTTCAAACAATGTGCAGTACAGGTTAAAATGTGTATTAACTGATTATTCACTATTGACTTTGGACAATATGTTGAAGCAGTGTATAACTCTATGGCTATACAATATATACTGCATATATGACAAGTTATGACATCATAAAGGAAGCCAAATGCATCAATATTATACCTCTGATGTCTGCATTAAACATGGCTTCAGGGATTCCTTCAACAGCAGACCAACAACCCTGCTAACGCCCTGAGATGACAAAGTGCCAGGATGTTAGTCCTCTCGCTCTCCTTCTCTCTCACACACACACACACACACACACACACACACACACACACACACACACACACACACACACACACACACACACTCAATTCCTTACATCTAAATATTTCATTAACTTAATACAGAGAAAGTTCCTTGTATTCAGAATCGTGTTATGCCCTTTTAACATCCAACAATACGGCCATAACAGCACTCGATTCAGCACCTCATAATATATCATTATGATACATTATTGATACACACAGCGTTATTAATTCAAGGTTCTAAATCAAGACTCATTAATTAATAAAGTGACACAGACAAGGTCCTCGATGGTTATATGTTTCCCAGATGTGCTCCAAGCCACCACCATCTGGGCCAGTCTGTCCTGCAGATCCTCTACACTCCGGCTCAGAGACATGATGACCGCGAGCTCGGTCTCCAGAGACGCATGGTCCTGCAATAACAAGTCATTCATGATTCAATAACATCAATCCCTGGGTTAAACTGTCTTTAGTATGGTTTTATATACTGTATATATAGAGCACATGGCACTGCGACACAGTGCTGCTCTGACACGTACCATCCTCATGTCTGGGTCAATGTCCAACCGGACCAAACGTCTTATCTCGTCTTGGGTCAGGGTCGAGGGGTCGGATTTCTCTACACCAAGTCTCTGCACAGACACAATGACATCACATAGTTGGTTTATTAATAAATGATTAAACAAGAGCTGATTTAGAGAAAGTGTTGTGTGACATACAACCAGTTCACCATGTCAGGTGTTATAACACTCTAATGTCAACCTTACATCAACAAAAATCTACACCATTACTCAACTATCAACATGATATGAACATGAACATGAGCATGTTTTAAGGATAACCAACCAATGTTCCTGTTGGATGAAGCCCTTATGTAGGTCTTATGTAGCTTCATGAGTGACTTGTATCTTCTGTGTGTTTATACCTGCAGCCTTCTGAGCTGTGATGATGAGAAGACTCGATGACCATCTCTGACCGGCACCACAAGGTCAAAAAGAGCCTAAAGACAGGGGACAAACATGAACACGCAAGCACACACACACACACACACACACTGATTTAACCTGGTCAGAGAACTTGTCCTGGTAGTGCGAGTAAGCTGTGACGGTGTCAGTCAGGAAGCTGCTGGCTGCCGAGACCGCCTCAGAGTCTCCTGTGGGGTGGAAACTGGCCTGACACACACACACACACACACAGTATATGCAAAATCCTTTTTATATTAAAAAGAAATCACTATAATATTACGATATATTAAATAATAACCTCGTCTACGGAGATCCGAGTAAATCCGCCTCGAGCTCCTGCTTATAAACACAGAGCTTATTACAGTGCGCACGACAAACACTTCTTGTTTTATTAAAATTTAAAAAGTCCATACTTTGACATGATGACATAACACAATCACAAACTGCTTATGAACAGAAATATGCTGAACAGTCTTATTACAGTCTGATTATAACTGTTATAACTTGTTACTACACAGCCTGAGACGGTGCAGAATGTAGTTTGTAAGTGACGACTGTATATTGAATTAACATACTGTGACATAATACACACTGTTAGTGGGACGATTGTTATGTCAAATAAGCACAGTGTTTATAATGCTCCATAACACCTACACAAGGTTTCACATTCATGGATTAGTGCTTTAGTCAGTTTTGATGTCGAGTTGACTATGTTGCTGCGTCATAAGAACAGACGATCTGTTGTGCGAATGCAATAACAGCTTTGTGGACCTTTTATATAAGTGACGTTTGTTTTGATGTTTCACTGCCACCTTCTTCATCGTCATCGTCCTCATCCTCATCATTTGAGTAATACAGTATACCTCACATACGTAAGACAAACTAAATGATGACCAAATGTCTAGTTATGTCTCCTTATGTCGACTTGACCTTAAAGTGAACTCAAGCAGCCGGTACGCCGACTTGTTAAAAACAGCTTTTATGTTATTGCACTTGTGGTTATGTTACATTTTTAAGAGCTTATATTCACTGAAAATAACATTACTGCTTTTATTTGTAGTTATTTATTTTGGAGTAAGAAAAGGTTACAGTATGAGCTTTATCAATACATAAAGTAATAATCAATAATAAATTATAGCCTATTCGTTTCCAAACACCAAAGCGTTAAAATTCTAGCAGACATTTACTGCGGCTTTGAGTCTCATCAGCGTTCTGTGTTTGAAGTCTTCTGTAAACGTCAATCGCTTTTACACCTTCATTCACCAGAAACTTCATCACGAGTCCTCACGAGTAATATGTCATTGTTTAAACCCTTGTAGACATCACAGTCTTCATTAGACAAGCGCTAACAGTAGCATTGCTACTGAAGCTACATAATGTAGCATTGCTGTAACTGTAACTGTGGTTATTTCACATCCTCACCTCTGAGATCTGAACAGTGTTGTAGTGACGGCTGTCTCACGCAGGCAAAAGCATTGAGCTTTAAATGTCTTCCTAAAGCCTGAGCCAAGCCAAGAGTGACGCTCCGCCGGCCTTCAGGTCCCGAGGTAGATGTTATTCTGATCACAAAAAAAGGATTATGGTTTGGGAAACGTGTTGTTCAGAAATTATTTTACAACCAGGAATAAAACCACAGCTACACTTGGCTTCTTTTCCTCGTACACCGCGGCACTGTTAAAGTCTGGATTCTGATTGGTCAGAAAGTCACAAGTCATTCACAGGGATTTGATGAGGTTTTAATGGGATTTATTTATTTAACATAAATGGAAGGAGTCTCCAGTGTCGAAGTGTTAAAGCTGTAAACAGGAAGAGAGGCTGGAGAGGGAAAGACTGTTTGTAGCTGCTATAACATAAGGAAAAACAGGCAGTTCACTTTTTGAAATTAAAAAGGTACTATAAATGGTATAAAAATATTTTGAGGATGATGTTACTAGCAAACAAATCCGCTTTGGAACAGTAACTCTAACTAGCGAGGGAGAATTTTGAAACTCTGCTTGTTAAACAGATGAAACGGTACCCAGTGACCGCCACGTATTTCCCATCAGGCTGTTTGTCGAGTCGTTTCAGGACGTCCGGGCTCACCCTCACCCTGCCCCTGAGGAACGGCTCGATTTCCCTGGGGAACAGCCCGATTTCCTTAGCCAGCTGATCAACGGGCTTCTGTGCAGCACAGTGAGAGATCTGGACATCGCTGTGAGTGAAGATGAGGATGAGAATCATCTGGAGACTCTGGGCTTTACTCAGAGAATAAGACTTTGTTCCAGGTCGCTCATGTACCTTGTGTGAGGTTTCTGTGGTTTCGGCTTTGTGTAGGTCACGTTCCATCTCCCAGGTCTGTACATCTGCAGAAACCGCTTAGCACTCTTCACTGTGTTCTGTTAATAATAAAAGTGATGAAATTATACATTATGAATAATAATATAAAAAAAAAAACAATGATGAGTGACAATATGGTGTGATGTAGCAGCAACACTCAAACTATTTTACAGCAACTTCTTTTATTTTTCTTTTATTTACTTTCTTTCCATTTAGAGTAAGCGTTGGTAATTATTAACATATTATTATTAATTAACTTCATTATTAAGCCATTAAGAATTTAACTGGTTAAAAATGCAGTAAGTGATAAATGTTTGTTTTGAATCATGTTTCTCTGTTGCTCAGATATCTCTTAACATCTACGTACACCACAAGAGGGCGCACTCTCAATTTCAAATGATCTGCAATATAATGCAATGAGCAAATCAGTCAACCTACACTGCACGTCTCCAGCATGTTCGAGGAAGCCAGAGTACCTGGAGGAAACCCAACATGCATGGAGAGAACTTCACACCCACACCCACCCACACACACACACACACACACACACACACACACACACAAAGACTGGAGATGAGGATCAATCCCCAACCCTGGTGGTGCGAGACCACAGTGCTGACCAATAAAAGTCTGACTGGTCATCTGATTCTGGTGAGAAAATGCTCATCATGTGACCTAGTGATGGTGTTACATGGTGGACATACGGATTTGAGGAAAGCATTGATGAGTACGAGGAGAGAGCGGTGAATGCATCATGTGTGAAGCACAGAACAACAATAGTGCTCCAAGTCCCCCGTTGTCCCTGGTGGGAATTCTCACCAGTGCGGTCCTCCATCTCACCAACTCTCTCCTGGATCCTGTGGATCATTCGCCTTCAACACTTTCCTCATCCTCCTTAATCTCACCAGAACGAATGCGTGTCTCAGGATTGAGTCCAGGAGTAGCTGGAGAGCGCTGCGAGAGATGAGGTGTGTCTATTTTCTTTGTGAAAACTCGGAAAGAATCAACATATGCGATAATTCCGCAGCTTCTTGCAGAGATTGGCGAGATTGAAGAGCGGCTTGGGGAGTTTGATGAGATCCCTACGAGAGCCCAGGAGTTCCAGGAAAATTTTCAGCAGTACGCCAATTCACTCGCCAAAATCACTCTGGGTGAGATTTCTCATTAGACTACCGTGTGTGTATGAAAGGGACTTGAGCCACTGTCCTGTACAGTCTATTACCTCCATCAGCATGGCTACAGTCATGGGTCCCACTCCCCCAGGAACCGGAGTGATGTACCCCGCCCGCTCCTTAGCAGATGGATAGTGAACGTCACCCACCACACGCGTACCGGACGGCCTGCTGTTGTCTGTGGAGGGAAAATTTTATTATGTGCAATATTTACTGTATATATCTGTGTCTTGATGCAAAGAAAAGCATTATGGGTAACTGGTCTTTGCAGTAGCTTAAATGATATGCATTTCCAGGAATGACAAAAATATTAATTTGCATGTGCAGAGCAATAAAAGGTTGTGATTTATGTGTAATTGTGTGAACAATGTCACATGATCATTTGCGCTCAACTGCCAAAGACAAGGCTTAAGGTTAAAGGTTGTCACTGTTGAAAACAATATTAATCATTAGATTATAGTTAATTAGTAAAATAATAATAATAAAAAAGAAACCTGGGATGTAGTTAATGCCGACGTCGATGACCACCGCGCCCTCTTTTATCCACTCGCCTTTCACCATCTCGGCCTTTCCGGTGCCGACCACCAGGATGTCGGCCTTCTTCACCTGCACAGAGCAGGAGTTTTCACCATCAATGCACATTACTGCTGAGAAATACTGTACTGGATATGAGTAGGAAGAGGAGGAGCAGGAGGAGATACTTCTGCTGGAAGGTCTGGAGTTTTGGAGTGACAGCAGGTGACGGTGGCGTGGTTCCACATCAGGAGGCTGAGCATTGGAGCACCGACTATCTTACTGCGCCCGACCACCACCGCGCTCCGGCCTGATACCGAAACACCTGCACACACACACACACACACACACACACACACACACACACACACACACACACACACACCAGCTTGTTACAGCATGTTCTGATCTCAAACACTGCATTCAGAAATATATTCATCTTCATATATACATATTTTAATTTAACCTAATATTCTTTTGTAATAAGAAATACCGACCTGCGTGAGGAATAAAACACTCCAGAAGCTCTTCAGTGATAATGTTTTCAAAATTTTCACCTCTTAAGTAAATTCAGATCTACATCACAGCTACTCATCCTTCATTGTATTTCTTTTCATTCTTTAATTATAAATAAATAAATAAATAAATGTTGAACTTAAAAAATCTCAGAAAACCCGAAAACTACAGTTATCTTTGACAAACCTCTGACACTGGTGTCTCCTTCCATCAATTTAAAATAAATACAAATCAGTTTGCATGCAGAGGGGGGTCAGGGTCAGGGTCAGGGTTAGGGTCAGGGTCAGGGTTAGGGTCAGGGTCAGGGTTAGGGTCAGGGTTAGGGTCAGGGTCAGGGTCAGGTTCAGGGTCAGGGTCAGGGTTAGGGTCAGGGTCAGGGTTAGGGTTAGGGTCAGGGTCAGGGTTAGCAACAGCTTCCATGGTGGACGCTGTTGCTCATACAGTGGTTTCATTTCCGCTGTCTCACCGGTGTGTTTGAGGAGCTCCATGCAGCCGTTGGGTGTGCAGGGGATGAAGCAGTTCTGCAGATCACCTCCAGACAGTTTCCCTGCATTTATGCTGCACAGACTGGAGTGAACAGTAACACAGGTTTAATTTAACACACCTTTAATTACCGTGACATCACAAGCTTATACATGCGGGGAGTACGGCTACTATTGTACCTTATGACCTTAATTAACTGTTTAGTAACCTCCCAAGTCTTTTAATCTTGTAGAGGGTAGCATGGGGGCATTACTAATCATTTTCTTCCTAATTTTTAATTAATTAATAGATTTTTTGTTTTAATTAATTGTTTGCAGCCAATTCCCTCCGTCTCTCTGTTAGAGCACTCTCCCAGCAGGGTGAGGACACCTGAGGACGTGCCTCCTCTAAGACATGTCCCGCCAATCAACTGCATCTTTTGATCTATTTGGATCTCTTGATAAGCATTAATACTCGTCAGACAGAGGACAAGTTGTTGTGGTTTGTCGTTGTTATGTCTCTCTCTCTCTCTCTCTCACCCGTCCACATCCTTGTCTGGATCCACAGTGTTGACGACTGTCTCTGTGTTTATGGGATTGATGGAGTCCACAGGTAGCTGTACGATGAGGCCGTGAACATCCGGATCCTCGTTATACAGCTTTATACACTGCAGCACCTAAAAGACATGGACCATGTTACTGAAAACTGTAGCGTCCATGTCCGAATAAGACTAAAAAGAGACAGAAGACAGAAACCGTTCTTTTTGCTGAGTCTCTGTAGTGTAAAAAAATACTCCATTCGTTTTCAGTGGAGCAGTTTCAGGCCAGGTTTGAAGGAGTTAATTCTTATTAAATCAACATTATTTTCAATCCATTTGACGTGATTTGTCTTGTTTTACGATCAGATCCAAATTCTGATCAAATTCCAATTCTGAAATAATTGTGCTTCTTTAATTTGTTGAAGCGCGGTGGTGTAGTGGTTAGCACTGTCGCCTTGCACCTCCAGGGTCCGGGTTCGATTCCCCGGCCAGGCTCGATTCCCGTCTCTGTGTGCATGGAGTTTGCATGTTCTCCCCGTGCTTGGCGGGTTTCCTCCGGGTACTCCGGTTTCCTCCCACAGTCCAAAGATATGCAGGTTAGGCTAATTGGCGTTCCTAAATTGCCCGTAGTGTGTGAATGAGTGTGTGTGTGTGTGTGTGTGCCCTGCGATGGATTGGCATGCTGTCCAGGGTGTACCCTGCCTCGTGCCCTGAGTCTCCTGGGATAGGCTCCAGGTCCCCGCGACCCTAAATACAGGATTAAGCGGTATAGAAGATGAATGAATGAATAATTTGTTGAAGAATTGACAGATTTTTTAATTTTTCTTTTATTTTTATAATGTAGGGAATCATGAACAAGATTGTGAAATGCTCACATAATGCATCTGGCACAACTCTTATGCCTTCTGCATGCCAGATTCTTTCTCTATCAGGACACACTGAAGCTCATGCGATCTGATCAGTTCCCTGCTTTACTTGCCTCATTTAAATAATACGAACATTCTCGCTCACTCTCACTCGTTTTCGCTTATCCTGTATAGGGTTGCGGGAAGCCTGAAGAAACTCCAAAAACTCGACACAAGACCAGAGGTTGGAGTCGAACCCTCGACCCTGGGGCCACAGTATTAACCAGTACAGCACCGTGCCAGCAACATATGAACAAGTAGAGACCATCCCTGGAAAAATGGCAAAGTAGGAGCTGAAAGACCCACTTGTCCTGAACAAACAGTGAAAACGTCTCATTTGTACCCAAAATGATTCCCAAGACATGAGCATTTATACAGTGAGTGTGTGTAAGTGGAGGGGGTGTGGCTTAGAAGAGTTGCCATAACATCACACACACACACACAATGTATACTGTGATCATTTGCATGGACTTGAATAAGGAAGCCAGTCCTCTGATTCTGTGTCCAAACATGTTTTGTTGGAGAGAGAAGACGTGTCTGATCATCACCGTCTCTACTCCATTAAACTCCATTCATTTTCAGTGGAGCAGTTTCAGACCAGGTTTGAAGGGGTGATATTTAATCAACATAACTCGTTTGACGTGATTTGTCTTGTTTTCCGATCAGATCCAAGACGAGCGAGCTACAGTTTATGCCCGTGGGAGTGAAGGAGTTTGGTGCGAGTCCAAAACAAATCATCAGAACTCACCAAGAGTGCATTTCCCCATGTGACCTGACTGCACGTTTGGACACAAGGTTCACGGGGGTGCGTGAGGGACATATGGCAGTCTGAATGGGAAAATCTGATTTTTTTTTCGCCCTAAAGAATTTCCTAGAAATGGTGTAACATGTTCATGGACACATTGGTCCAGCTGTACAGTATAACCCGCATTGTTGGGGTAAAAACATGTTTAGAGTAACAATAGCTCAGAAACAGCTTTCAGCCTCTGCGAAGAAACAATCTGTATCTCACATTGTTTTTCATTAAACGGAGGATGACTTGTCAAACAAGCGCTCATAAGTCCACAGGGCTCGCTCAATTTGATTCTCACACACAATTCTATCTCTATTCAAACATAAACTCTGTTGTTCCAAGTCCTCTCTAATTTAATTTGCATTTAATTTCCCTATCAAATTTGATCTCACCGTGCTCCATTTGCATTAAGCTCAATTCTTTTTGTTGCTCAAAAGTTAAAAACGCATCATTGAACAGAACAAGCATGTGAGTTTGGGGGTTACAACTGAGTCACAGCTGATTTCCTCAAGATTAAGCAGTTTAATATTCTTTATGTCATAAATCTCGCAGTTCTTTAGGAGAATATCTATCAAGATTTCATCATCTATATATCAAAACCACAGATGTGACCCAGAGCAAAGCTTCACCAGGGCTTTTCACAAAACTACATGGGGAACCAATAAAACTCTCCCTGCAACTCTGAGACACAAAATACCTTATAATAAAGTAAATACAGATAAATACAAATATGATTTTAAAAAATTTATTCTAGTAAAGAGTGCAGATAAATAGGGGCACTAGGGGCACTAGGGGTAGTGGTGGCTCAGAGGGTTAAGGCACTGGGTTACTGATCAGAAGATCCCCAGATCCACCAGGTTGCCACTGTTGGGCCCTTGAGCGAGGCCCTTAACCCTGTCTGCTCCAGGTGCGCTGTATCATGGCTGACCCTAACATTTTGTGCTTGAAGAATATAGATAGTAGAAGCTTTGTTGTTTTGTGGACATTACAGTAAATTGTCTTTCTACAAAATTTATTTAAAAGTTTATCACAACCACACTGACCAAATAATAAAGGACTAAGTCCAGATCTAGTCTACAGTATTTATTGCTTCATTATTATGTCACAGTTATATAGTGTTTTCTATAAATTTAATGATTTAGGGATTTAACTGCATAATCTGACAGCAAATTATTTTGGACTCACCTCGTCTTCTGTAGCCGTCTTAGGAAGCCTGATGTGGTTGGCATTAATTCCAATCTGCAAAAGATAGAAAGTGAGTGAGATTTAAAGATAAAGAGAATCCAAATAGTACTTTCAAATAAATACGTTTGTATTGTGGAATCCCAACCTACTCTGGCTGCTGCCTTTAACTTCATACTGATGTAAAGGTTAGAGTCGTCTCTGTCCCCGACCTGAAGTGGATAAGATTATACATGGTTAAGCTGCATGCGTAGAAATGTGTTCATGTACCATGTTGGAGATACTTATGAGCTAGAAGCTAAGCACATCGTAAAAGCACACAAGCAAGCAAACAAAGACCTGGACAAATTGAAACTGCCTCTTGAAATTGCTTCATTTGGAGTAAATACACTAGTGTATGGGGTCAAAATGGGATGGTACACTGGAGTATGATGGACAAATTGGGTCACACAGTGGTGCATCAGGTCAGAACATGTCATTCACTGGTGTATGGTGGACAAAATGGGATACATGCACTTGTCTTTGGTGTATAAATTGAAGCACACATTGGTATACGAGGTTGATGTTGGGTCACACACTGATGTACAGTTTGGTGGACATAATGGGGTCACACACTGGTGTATGGGGTCAGGAAGAGGACATACAGTACACTGGTGGGTGGTTGACAAAAGGGGTCACACTCTGGTGCATGGGGTTAAAGAGGACACACACTCTGGTGCATGGGGTTAAAGAGGACACACACTCTGGTGCATGGGGTTAAAGAGGACACACACTCTGGTGCATGGGGTTAAAGAGGACACACACTCTGGTGCATGGGGTTAAAGAGGACACACACTCTGGTGCATGGGGTTAAAGAGGACACACACTCTGGTGCATGGGGTTAAAGAGGACACACACTCTGGTGCATGGGGTTAAAGAGGACACACACTCTGGTGCATGGGGTTAAAGAGGACACACACTCTGGTGCATGGGGTTAAAGAGGACACACACTCTGGTGCATGGGGTTAAAGAGGACACACACTCTGGTGCATGGGGTTAAAGAGGACACACACTCTGGTGCATGGGGTTAAAGAGGACACACACTCTGGTGCATGGGGTTAAAGAGGACACACACTCTGGTGCATGGGGTTAAAGAGGACACACACTCTGGTGCATGGGGTTAAAGAGGACACACACTCTGGTGCATGGGGTTAAAGAGGACACACACTCTGGTGCATGGGGTTAAAGAGGACACACACTCTGGTGTATGATGGACAAAATGGCGTACAAACACACACTTTTGTATGGGGTCAAAATGGGGACACACATTGTCGTATGGTGGACAAAACAGGGTCACACTCGTGTTTGTAGTCAGAATGGGGTCAACTGGTGGTGTATTTGTTCTTCATAATATATCTATCTTCATTATAGCTATTTTTCTTTAACAATTATTACAATAATTTTCTTATGTGAAAGCAGTGAAGGAAAAGAGAAAAGCATGTTACCAAATGAGCAGCTGGAGAAAGAAAGAAAGAAAGAAAGAAAGAAAGAGGAATAAGAAAGAATAAATGAAAGAATGCAAGTCAGATTATCAGAATGAAAACAGTGTTCACTTTGTTATTAGCAGAAAAATATTATTAAAGATAAAACAAACACACGACTAACTTGTAGCACCACCAGGCCTGGTCTAAAGCCCGGGAGCTGACGGTACATCTCCTCTACATCCTTCTTCAGACGCTCCGTCACATGTCTTGAGATGAACAAGAACGGTTTTAGTGTTTAGGGCAAAAAAGAGCTTAACATTAAAAGAAAACACTTTAATTACATGTTGTGTTTATGAGGCTACATGACACCTACAGTACAATACCTCAGGCTCTTGTGACAGTGACATGATATTGCATGCTTGACATGTACTTGAACTGTCAATGCCAAGATAAAAATAAGGATTGAGTCAAGTTATGTCGATGATGTAAGGATGACATCACATCCTTACAATATTATGACATTTTTTTAAACCCACTTAAACCTACATGACTGTGATGTCCGCTGTTGTTGTAATGACTGTTGTCATGTCATGTTGAGTCAAGTGACATAGATGTTTTCATAAGTTTTCATAAGACATAAGTTTTCAGAATGCTTATAGTGATTCCATGAGAATGTAATAACAGGTCACGATGGTCACGATGGTCATGATGTGCACTTATGCTATAGCACCAATCAGAAAGGTCAGTGCTTATGACAGACGATCCAGTTGGAATGAGGCTTATTATTGCATGCATAATGTAAGTTTTATGCCAATTATGTCGGGTTATAGCTGTTGTCAGGAAGATATATAATACCATGGCTCATATCATAGCTTAAGACTGCACATAGGAGTTTAATGAATACTTATAGCAATCCCACAATGTGATAATGACAAGTTCTAAAAGTGATTATTACTGTTTATGAGAGTTAAATGAATACTTAATAAATGGTGATCCCATAACAGGTCTTAAGGATCATAATTTGTTCTCATGCAGTGTTAAAAATGTTCATAAAGTCTCATAACTTATTAATAAAACATATTTTATTGCTGCTTATAAGAGGTTTAGGAATGGTCATAGTGATTCCACAACAATATAATAATAATAATAATAGGTCATAATGATCGTGATCACTGATAACATCACTTGTGCGATGCCACTAAAAAAAAAAAGCTCTGGTGAGTGTTTATAACAGGTGACCTGAGTTGGAATAAGACTTCATGGACATTTGTGTAGGTTTACGTCGATTGCCAGGAAAAAAAGGTCGTGACATAAACAAAGTAGTCTAGAAAAAGTAAAATGTTATTGCTGTTTATATAGAAAATGTTATAGCACATGACTCAGGACTCAGGTGTTATAACAGGTGTTATGACATTTTTAGTTGCAAATATATCTTTAATTTTAAATAGTGCAGGAGGTTTAAATGTGACACTGTTCCCTTATATTTGATTAGGCAAAATCCTTTTTCTTTTACTTTAACACTCATCATTTGTTGTGTGGTGTTTGTTTTCGCTCCTGAGAGATGAAGGGGTTAAACACCTACAGTAACACCTGACCCTAAATTAGATAATGTCCTCCTGTCTCGCTGTCTTCATTACATAAGAAGAAGACTGCAGGTGTTCGAGTTACATAACTTCTGGACTTTGGTTGCTCTTACAGCACTGAGCGCATTGAGATGTAGAGTTTGGACTCACTGTGAGATCTTGTTACCGGAGATGACTGTAGCTGCGGTGCGCCGACTCTCCCAGCATTTCACGGCTCTCCGTTGGAGATTTATTGCAATGGCAGGAAGCATGCTATAAACAAAACAAACCAAAAAAAAAATGGAATTGAGGTTTATTAAAGTATTTTAGTTTCGACACAATGTTGAATGTTTAATATATCCTGATCATGAGCACCTGTGTAGTGTTTATTCAGTGCCTTATTATCTCAGCTGCATGTGATATAAAGTCTCCTCCTCTCATCCTCAGTCCAAAGTCTGGTGTCTCCGGCGTTGTCCAGGTCATGACACCTCACTCTGGATGTTCTGGGAAAAGCTGTAGGGGAATAAATAAATGACTAACAAACAAGTTTCAGGTCAGTTCCAGGCAGTCGTCTTCCTTACATCTGCTCACACACACACACACACACACACACACACACACACACACACACACACACACACACACACACACACACGCCCGAGCGTAGAGGTTCAGGTTCAGCCTCCTGCACTGACATGAAGGAAGTGATGCGTCTCATCTCCACATCAGCCAATCACAGAGCTCCGTTCATTTTGCCTTTCCTTTTTTTATTTCTTCCTCTGCTGCACAGAGCTGTGGGTTTGTCAGAAAAACAAGAAAATGTCTGCGTGCACAGGGAGGATCTGTCTGGAGAGCTGGGAGGATCTTGGCCAGCAACCAGCAGAATAAATATCCTTTCACACACACACACACACACACACACACACACACACACACACACTCTCTCTCTCTCCCCAACTCATGCTGCACTCTTGTGAGCCCCTGGGGAAAGTCCCGCCCCCTGTGCTTCTTCCTCCAATGGGTTAAAGGATACCTGACTACCGTCCAATCATAAAGGGGGTGGATGAGGAGGTTCCGCCTTCACAGCATGACTGCTTATGGAGATGTGTTTCTGCTGGAGAAAATATTGGTGCATTAAGTTTTACCCCCCCCTCCCCCCACCCACCTCACCCCCCAACTGCATATTTTTGTATATATTTATACTGTAAGTGGGAAAGTTTTATTTATAATACACATATAAAATGCACATACACACACAAAATATTATTTTTATATCATATTTATCTTTGGGTTCTGCGTATAGATATAAGAAGGTATACACACTTCAAGAAAAGAAACATTTTATGATATATATGATAATATAATGTTAATAATAGTATCATAAATGTCAATATATAAAAGCAATATATTTAAATTTAGTATTAAAATAATTATATATATATTTTTCCTTTTCCTGAAGTGTGTATGCACTTTTTTTTTATCTGTATTTTGTGAGATGATTGAGGACTCACTGAGGTCTGCACTGTGTACACATTTGGGGATCAATTAACAGGAACAATTAGTATTTATAATTATTAGTATTTATATTTAAGGTTTGAGGCAATTAGAGTCTCACAGACATTAAGTTTGTATTAGTAGTCAGTGTGATATTTATACTGTTTTTCCTAAATTCTATTATTAAAAGTGTAATCTTCACCGGTGTATTTGTCCTGTAGGTGTATTTAAGTGTTAGAGATACTTTTATTTGGGTTAAAGGCACCGCGAGGTCATTACAGATTATTAATATGTGACAAAACCTTCACTTCCTTCTAAACGACACCATAAATACAGAATACAGAACCAGTCAAAGGTTCACAACTAGTAAATAACACACACATGGCATTAGGTCATTAAGTAACTGCAGTAACAGTCAGTTGTTATTCTAAGACATGAAGGTCGGCTGTTCTGGATCAGTTCCTACAAGAACAGTTCTTGTGTTCAGTGTGTTTGTAAAACCCATCGAGCTCCATGATGATGAAACTGTCTCTCATGAAGACCTTCCCAGGAGAACGAGACCAGAACTGACGTTCATTTAGAGTCACCAGCCTCAGAAATCACCAATTAATAAGCAGCACCTCAGATTAGAGGCGTTATGAAGCTTTACAGAGCAGAAGTAGCAGATAAACATCTCAATATCAACTGTTCAAAGGAGATTATTGTGGATTTTGGAGAAACGCCTTCAGTATTGATTTACAGTGTAGAAAGTAATAAACATCAGGAACGAGTGGCTGTTGCTAGTCTTTTGGCTGCTCCTGGTGAGGGGTTCATTCATGCTTGGCGTAGGTTTTACACCGGATGCTCTTCCTGACATTAGACTCTAACCCGGGCTTGGAGTCAGCACTGTGTCCAGTGGATGCGGTTCAGGTATTGGCTGAGAATCGAAGCACGGTGTATAAAAAGACCAATAAAAGAGAAACACAGTGTAGGAGACATGACATGCTGCAAAATGAGGGTTTTAGAATCAGTAAAAGTAAAAGCATTTAGAAAGCTGTAAAATGAGTAAATTAATTAATTAATTTATTTATTATTTTATTTATTTATTTCTATTCCTATTCCTTTCACTTAGACTGTGGGTTCTTTGTTTACTTCTTCACTCACACCCAGGTAATAAAAATAACATGTTTTTGATGTTCCTAACACATGCTGGTGGCAGTAATTATTAAATAATCCAATTAATAATGTTAATAATTTAAATTACTTTTTCATTCATTGTCTATTGTTCTTATCCTGTGTAAGGTTGTAGAGGTTGAAGCCTCTCGCAGTGTGTGTGTGTGTGTGTGTGTGTATGACGTATGTGTGTGTGTGTGTGTGTGTGTGTGTGTGTGTGTGTGTGTGTGTGTGTGTGTGTGTGTGTGTGTGTGTGTGTGTGTGTGTGTGTGTGATTTGGATATTTGCAAACAGGTAATGATGGATTAATGACTGAATGAATGATATTCATTTGTTTATAATAAATGGTTTATACACACTTTATACTTCACTCCCTATGTTTTATTAGCAAGTTGTTTAATAATTTTACTGCAATGTTATTTATTTTATTAAATAGATTGAACTACTACATGTAGGGTGTTTTCTCTTATACTTAATACATTATACTGTTTGTCATTTTGCACAATAATTATGTATAAAATTATTCATTGTGATTCATCAGTTCCTCATTGATTATGATGTTAATTTAACAAAATATTTTAGATTCGTTAACGATTTATTAAACTGATTGTTCACAACTGCATGTATTAAAATAAACGTCAGGGTTTCCTTTGGGTACTCTGGTTTCCTCCCACAGTCCAAAGACGTGCAGATTTGGCTAATTGGCGTTCCCAAATTGCCTGTATTGTGTGTGTGTTCAGGGTGTACCCCGCCTCCTTCCCTAAGTCTCCTGGGATAAACTCCAGGCCCCCCCGCAACACTGTATACAGTATAAAGCGATATAGACAATGAGTAATTATTATTATTATTATTATTATTATTATTATTATCATTTTATTCCACTAGATGGCGACACAGAGCCACAAAAGCAGGTTGTGTGACTCCTCACACTGACCTGAAGTCCTGGGAGCTGCAGTGATGTTACGAGTGTTAGTGTAACTTCATTAGTCCTGTGAGTGTGTGTGAGTTTAAGACTAAACTCTATCTCGTCATTTATGACCAGGACGCTGTAACAGGCATTACGTCTCCTTCTGCTGAAATCTCTGAGATGGTTTTATTATTCTGGTGTAAATCCTCCGGTTGATGCTGCGGCTCCTGTAACGTTACTGCTGGAGGATCGTATCGGCTCTGCTCCTGACGTCAGAGAGAGAGAGCGAGAGCGAGAGAGAGAGAGTGAGTCTGACGTTACACTGGAGTTGTGAAACTTCATGTTGTTGTGTTAACTCCTGTTATAAAGGTCCTATATAGAGCTTTTATTAAGCAGCTTTACAGAATAAGACTAAATACCCAGACGAGCAACACGACATCAGGTGTTAATGTGAAATCCGGCCGAGACATCAGCACAAAGACATGGGGTTTAATAATATCCCAGAATATCCCAACCTCAGCTTTATGATGATGTCAGAGATGGTGATGGTCTTGACAGAGCTGTTAGTATAAAGGTTAAAGCTGTAGGCGGAGCTGATGATTCAACTTAATATTTCCCCATTTAAACTAAATTATACAGTTTATTCTAGTTAGATTTCATTTTCATAGTTTATTGAAAATGACTAGTATATAATTTGTGTGGTGACGCAAATAGGTTAACTGACTTAATTTTATATTCATGAAAATAACATAACAATAATACATATATTATTTTTTCTTCTGTGTGTCAAGAAAATCAACTCTTTTTATTTATTTATTTTCATTTCATCATGGAAACCATGGATTATTATTATTATTATTATTATTATTATTATTTATTATTTTTTTTTTTATGTGTATCCTGGAACTTTTTTCCTGGTTTTTATCAATTATATAATAAATATGGAGTTAAAGGAGTTGAATATAAATTGTTCAACTTCACTCTTTCTCTCTATAGCGCGTTTGATGAACAGTGTGTTGGGAGGACTGGAGTCAGTCCCAGTTAACTAGGGGCACGAGGCGGAGTTCACCATGGACGGGTTGTCAAAGGGGCACAGGGAACACACACACACACACACACACACACACACACACACACACACACACACACTCTCTCTCTCTCTCTCTCTCTCTCCTTTACACAGTGGAAATGCCAAATTGCCTAATCTGCATGTCTTTGGACTGTGGGAGGAAACCGGAGAACCCGGAGGAAACAAACCAAGCACAGGGAGAACATGCAAACTCCATGCGCAGAGACGAGACGGGACTCGACCCTGTAACTGTGTGTACATGAGCTCAATATCAATACACCCCACTGTCTGCTGGAGGAACCCAAAGAACAAGTGAAAACACAATCCAGAGTGATAAATAAAACGACAAACTCGGGTTACGTGTTAATTATAGTGATGAAGAGTCGAGTGAACGAGGTTCCCTCAGCATCTCTCCTGCAAACCCCACTGGTCGCTCTCTCTGACCGCTGATGACTTGCAGGAGTGTGTGTGTGTGTGTGTGTGTGTGTGTGTGTGTGTGTTTCTCGGTGCAGTAAGATGAGCGGAGTGTTTCTGGTATTAGCACTCTGTGCCCCCGGTGGCGTGGGTTCTCCTCAGCACCATTAGAACCCTGGAGCCTTTAAAAGCATTAGCATTATTTCCTGCTCAGCGGACATTAGCACGTAATTGCTCTGCTCGGATTGATCTTGTTAGCCAAATGATATAAGCCTTTTTTTCCTGGTGCACAGATCATTTCTGCTGAGCCATCCTTACATAGTGTTCAAGAGTAACTCAGAAATATTGGCACCCTTAGCCTAATATTGGACATGCAAAACAGGAAGTCTATCTAATGTCAATCCATCTCTGTCACAAACACACACACTCACTTAAGGTAATTTGGGAACACCAATTAGCCTAACCTGCATGTCTTTAAACCTATCAAGCAGGAGGTAACATGCAAACTCCACACAGACACAAGGCACGACTCAAACCCTCCACCCTGGAGTCATGGTAACGCCACCATGAAAAACAAATGCATATTTCTTCTAACTATCCAGGAATTCTGCTCTACTATCACAGTGTCATGTAAAATACGTCAAACATCATCAAATTAATACTGTATACAATACACATTGCATAAGTATTAACCCCCTACTAAAACTGTCCCGAGTTCTACTGTATAGAGAAACAGCCTGGAAGTGAAATAGACCATCAGAAGTCACGTGATTATTTAACTGCCGCTGAACTGTGTGTACCTGTACAGTAACTTGTGCACATTAGACACTACACTGTCTCCCAGAGTTTGTTAAAGAACGTATAAAAGCACAGCATGATAAAGAATCAGGACTAAGTTCTGGGAAAAGATCAGTCAGATCCAGTTATAATGAAATACTCAGTGTTCAGGTACAGACAGGAGACGTTAGAGAAGCGAACAAGAAGCCCAAAGTAATACCGTGTGTACCGTGCTACCACCAGCATGCTTTACAGGAACGATGATATTTCAGGATAATGAGCAGCAGTGCTGGGTTTCTGCAAAATCAAGTAGAAGCTTCCGTCAAGATATAAAAAGCTATAAGGCTACACTGACATTAACCAGCCAGAAGTGACTCAAACCTGATGTTTCTCAGATCAGATCAGAGTCACTCTCGTACTGTATGTGGTGTTAGACCGGACATCATTGATGTCATCAGTCAGGACGGGCAGTGTGGAGACTTCACAGGAGTGCTGAAACAGACAAAGGAAGCGGTGTCTTTCTTCTTCTGGTCCTCAGCACATACAGGACAGTCGACTAACTACTCGCCGTCGTCTAGAGCAAAACAACAGGCGTACAGTATGCTTTGGTAAAATCACATCAATTGTTTGAATTGAGTGAGTGTTCACAGAAACATGACGTGTTTTAACAGATGGTGTGAGCAAAGTCATATCGATGGGTGTATACGTGCCGTTTCAGAGGACAGACGCGTCAACATAAGTGTAATTATGAATGTGAACCATCATGACATGCAGATCCTTTACTAATTCTAACTGAACAACAATGCTGAACAATGTGAACGTAGCCTTAAATACCACTTGTGTTGGAATGGAAAGCTGATACAGGATGCAGCGGCAGGAAAAGCCTCACTGAGCGCTTTAAAAGGCAAATTATCCCAAATACGGCTCGGTATCAGACAGGAGGTCAAGAGAGGTCCAAACAGATGACCATGTGCAGGAACAGCAGTTCGGTAACACCAGGTTGTACAGTATACTCTACGCCGTCACAAAGATCAAGATGTAGAGCGAGTGAGCGAGTGAGCGCTTAAATAGATGTTTGATTAGGAACTTGATGATTAGATGATTAGAACTGTAGTTCTATTAGTTGCATGTAACATTGCGGGGTGTGATGAGACAACACGAATACCAACATGCTGCTTTGAAGAGTTGCATCTCACACACACACACACACACACACACACATTTCCGAGAGAAACCTCTATATACCTTTTTTAGGTATTAAGGCCTTAAACTTAAGGGGTGCCAATACTTTTGGATTGATCAGATAGTATAAATGCGCATTCGCTCCGAGCCGCTTCTGATTATGTCCATAAGTGAGATATTATTAGTAACATCAAACAAACTAATCAGGGCACCAGTGGGACTTTAACCAGCTGCTCCTCCGGTGTGTCCTGGTCTGATGTACTGGAGGGAAACTGTGCTATGGTTTATTATTCACAAACAGTCTGACTTCTCAATAATTTACTACATTCCTAATATAACGGTCGGATTCACAAACTCTGAGCTGGTCTTAGTCACGCTCTGTGTACTGTGTTATACAGAGATGAATGATTATTCCTGGAATAAAAGTCTATTAAATGTAATAACTGAGCCGGATTTACCTACAAAGGTTACAGTATGTTCGACTTTAGGACACATCATGGATACGCAAAGGGCATCGTGGGTAGTGTGAAGAAGAATGACGGGAACATTAATGAAATCTTCACACAGAGAGACGGATAACCCGAAGATTTAAAGATTAAAGACGCACAGTAAAGTGTTTCACTCTTTCTTTTTTGTTACGACATAAACATGAATTAAGTTGTTTTGTAGACGTTCCACAACCTTAACCGTAGTTGTAAATAATTAAACAAAAATGTCTAGAAATAAGTAAAATTATGTCAAGGGCTTTAAAGATCTTAGTGCTCCAGGTTAGAGCAAGTAAGAGAAGAAATGCAGAGTTTAAATGCGATATAAAAATATTAAATAAATAAATAAATAAATAAATACATAAGAATAAAACATGTAATTTTGTCTTTGTTTGCATTTATTTTTTTTAATAAGTAATAATTTAATCTACACCTATCCATAAAGACAAATAAATACTTTAAATATTTTTTATGAAGCATGCAGCTACAAATCCTCCCAGCATCACAATACCAAAAATCAATAATCATAATAAATAAATAAAATAAAAGTACATAAATAATATAGTTCTCATTATACTATTACATAAAAAGTAAAAAAAATATATATATATATAAATAGACAGATAGATACTGTAGATAGATAGATAAGTGAAATGAGCATAAATTTAAAACTAATACTACAGTAAGAAAAACATCTTTATTCATTAGTTTGTTTAATAAGTAATAATTTAATTCTACACCTATCCATAAAGACAAAAAAATCCTTTTATTTATTTATTTATTTTTAAATAAATGAAGCATGGGGCTAATTTTATTAAATAAATACTGTAATATGGTTATATTAATGGATTGGCACCCTGTCCAGGGTGTACCCCGCCTAGTGCCCGAAGTCTCCTGGGATAGGCTCCAGGTCCCCCACGACCCTGAACACAGGATTAAGCGGTATAGAAGATGAATGAATGAATGAATGAATGGTTATATTATTATATAAAAAGTAAAGATAGAAGTTTATTTATAGAGAAAAAATGACAAACACTAATTAAAAGGAGATTAAAATCTCTTTAAATACTTACATGCATTTAGTGTAACTTAAAAATGCAATATTTTAATCATGCACAATGTTTGTACTGTATTCTGTCTGCTGTTTAGTGTACTGTATGCGAGGGGTGCCATTAATAACGGACCTGACTCGACAGTTTCACGTCTCTCCTGAGAACAGCTCCAGATGTCTGATGTAATCATGTGTAAACGTGTTCAGTGTGCTGTGATGTGTGGAGATGTTCACCTGCTCAGTACAGAGGAGGGTCTGGATCCACTCTGGGTTCCTCACGCCCGGTTCTCGTTAGGATCCGTTCATGCGCTTGTGCACTTCCTGTATGTGGTCACGCACTCACACCGCCCGGGTCTGAGGAGCGCTAGGTGAGTTTAGCGCTAATCGTTAGAAGTGTGGAGGCGGAGAATCAGATTGGAAACAGAGATGTTTTTCAGTTACACATTATTCTGACCTTGAAATGACCTTGAAGCCAAGGTCTTGAGCAATATGGGATTAAGAGAGCAGCACCATCTGATAAATCTGATTTAATCACTATATTTCATGCTGAATTTGATATTTTGGCGGAAACAATAGTCTACGCTGGATCAAGTGCAATTCTACATGTGTGGAAGCCACTTTCATAAATTAAACCAATAATTATTCACGCGGTGATGTATTGAAGATACTCAAGTTCCTTACAGCACTTGCCAACTTCTTATTTACAGTACTGTATATATTGTTATATCATTTGTTTGACAACAAAGACAAAAAAAAAGTCTGTATTTTCTATACCACTATTTTTTTGGTGTATGGCGTGCACATCCTGATTTTGAATACGAGAAGCTTATCTGCACATGAATATTTAAATTGCTGACTGTAAATAAAAAAAGAAATAAAATAAAATAAAACTCTTAAGTCGATGTGTTCTACTTCTTCCCACTGCCTGAATCCCATTTCAGATATTTTTTTCTTTATCTGTACTCTGGAGTAAAGTGCTAAAAGTCCTGCTGTGCTGTTTGCTCTATTCTCATACATTTTAAGCACGGCGAGGTTGGCATATTGGACACTCGAAATCCTTCTTCTCAGGAACCCGGTGGTTTCTCGGTGAGTCCCTGCCACAGCAGTGCGGACGACAGCCATCCCCGAGCACGTTCCTCTGTCCCACTTACGTCAAGAGTCAGGACTCGATAAGGGGGTTCTAATAAAACAGGGCTCTGAGGATGTGCTTTAATAAATCACTCACCGGAGACCAGAGGAGGAAAAGAAGTCTAGTGAAGTCTGCTGAAGTCCCGTACCAGTGTACCAGTGGCACAGGCTGTATGTAGGACACTTATTAATGATTGAATTGGAGGAACTTGTTGGATTTTCATATCACGAAGAAACTCTATTTGGGAATCGGAACAGCTGCAAAGTGAAAACACGACCTTGACTCAGACTCTTTTTTTTTTTTTTTTTGCATGAGTCAGTAAGGCCTGGTCCAGACCGCAGGCAAATCTGATTGGTCCTATAAATTTGATCCTAAGCCCAAATCCGCCATGTTGTTGACCTCTCTGCATTGGTTGCTATGGTAACAGCACTGGAGACTTACATGCAGCACGATATTTCCTCATATCACCCTGTTTCTGGACTTTCCCTCTAGCGTTCCCTGTCGTGGTGCATTAACCCCCCCCCCCCCCGCACGCACACACAAACAGCTATCAGACATGTCCGTTTGTCCTCTGTCCAGGGACTACTGCCCCCATTTCCATGCTGAGCTTAATCCAGGACGTTAATCTACTGTAGCTGCACGTAAACTTCAAGGGCGCAACTTTTATATACTTGGTGGTAATGGCACCAAAGGAGATAAAACGAACCTCCATTACCACCTAAAGCACTGCAAATTAACTTTATACAAAAACATTTATTTATTATTAATTACAGCGGTACCTTAGCATTTGTTCCGTAGACGAGTTTTTAAAACCAAATGTCGTATTGTGAAACACATTGTCCTATAGGAAATAATGTAAATGCAGATAATCCGTTCCAGCCCCCCAAAAATATCACCAATATTACCAGTTTCCAACACGATAATCATATTTTTGCATATAAAAAGAATGAAAACATTTAGAAAAGACATGTAAATGAAGTTAAATATGAAATAAATAGACATTAAACCTCACTTTACATTTAGTTTATGATTCCTCTCGGCATCGGCTGCTTTAAAAACCAAACTGAAAGCGGCTCCCTTTTCTTCTTTCTACCGTCCCTGATAACATTCTTGGGACCCCATGAGGTTACGTCTTCACTAAATCTTACACAAAATGCAAAACACACAAACAAACACAAACACTGCGTAACCTTGCTTCACTTGGCTTTCCACTGACATAAACAAGTTTTGAGTGGCTCCAGGACGTAAACGCAACTTAGCCGGTGTTCGCTTCAGCTCAGTTTGGTCACCCGTATGCTGAAAACGCTTCCCTTTTGGAAGAAAATTTCTTGCAAAGTTTGTAAGGCAAAAGCACTTGTATGCTGAGGTACCTCTGTATTTAATACCATCTCCATTTGTTCCACCATCTTCTCGCTCGTTTTCTTAAACCACACGTCCATTTCCGTACCACAAATTTCAGCTTCATTGTCAGGTTGCGGTAACGTAATGGACAGTTTGAAATCTGTTTGAAAAGACACATCTTTGGGAATCTAATCTGATTTTGAGGATGTTCATACAACTGAACGAACCAGTGGGTGAATCTTACTCAAAAAATTACTCGAAATGACAAACTCTTAGGCCAGGCCTATCAGTTAATTAATTCTGTGTCATTCCTTTAAAGTTTAAGAGAAAGGTTCTTTTACTTTTATTAATTTGTCTGTGTAATTAACCATTAAAATTGGATATTAAGAAAGAAAGAAACAAACAAAAAGATCTAACAAATAAACATTCAAATTAAACCTAAGGTTTAGGAGACACAAATAGGACTGCAGGACTTCTTCAGGACCCTTTAAGGGTCCCATATGAACACAGGTCTTAGAGCTCCCTCAAAGTATGTATTTACAGTATGTTAATGAGTCACCCGTGTGCCACGCCCCTCCATAGAACAGCAGCAAGACTTCAGAGGGGCTCTAATTACACGAGGTCATAGTATAGGGCAAAACAATTCGGCTCAGGTGGCTAATGTACTTGGTTGTTCGTTTGGGGATCTGAGGATCAGGGTTCAAGCCCCGCTGTCAGTGGTTGCCACACCCCATACTACCCAGCCACTGCATGTAGTGCTGGTTCCCAGCCCAGGTTAAAATGGGAGGGTGTGCAACCAGGAAGGGCATCATGTGTAAAAACCTGTGCGGATCAGATGGTCTCCCCCCGCAAAAACAAGAAGCTATTGTCCTTATATTAAACTCATGTTTAGGAAGCCATCACAAAGTAATTAGTAATAGTATCTTAAATTCATAAAGACTTCATAAGGTGTCTTGACTTTTAGAGCCCTTACAGATAACCCGAGGCCGAGATGATGCAGTGATGTAAAGGTTATGACATCTGTTTGTGTAACATCTGTAAGTGTAAAACCACATAAAAACACCACTTATTTAGTTGTAAGTCTCAGTTCACTGACGTCTGATCAAGCTCCTGCTCACCAATCCCCCCAAAAACACACACACACACACACACACACACACACACACACACACACACACAGATTTAAATGGAGGCTTCTTAAAGATGACCTGATTAGCCGTTTGTTACACCAGGAGCTCATCAGGTAAAAGTGCCGCGGTGCCCTTTAGCGAATCGTAGCTGCACAACGTTTAGTGAGACGATATGCAAATAGAGCTCCGGTAAAACAAGACGACCTATATTAACCTGATTTCACAAAATGGCATCTCTTATTTCATTAGCATTTATAGAGCGTTTATAAGATGCTCCAAGTGATTACAAATGTTTCTGCTGCATAGATTTACAGTACGGTGCAAAAGTTTGTGCACCTCTGGTGTATAATAAGAAGAAAGAAAATGTGATTTCCATTCAGTTGTACAGTGTGTTTGGTTTCGTAGATTTTGCAAAACATTTTAAATTATCGGATGTTTTAAGACAAATAGATTTTTGTCAGCACAACAATACTAATCACTGATAAACACAAAATTATTCTTTACGCATTATTATGTACAATGTATAATCAGCGGTGGAAGATTACCAAGTACATTTTAGTGTACTTAAGTACATATTTCACATTTCTGTGCTTTACTTTTTAATTTTATTCTTACGTTATCTACAGTAATGGAGATTTGTATGTACTACAGTGTAACTCCATTTTATACAGTATACTCCAAGAAGATATCATTTCCCTCTGGATAATAAATGAACTAATAAATAAATATCCAAATATATTTTTTTGCCCAGAATGCATATGTAGTACAAAATTCTTTCCCTCAGTAATTAAAAGAGAAAAAAGTAAATTGACTCTAGTCACAAACAAAAATTATCCCGAGGCTCTTGATCGAGAATAAATCCTTCATTTTATTTTTATTTTTTTTAACCCATGTAACCTTAACTGATGTTTACTCTGGCATTTTATTCACAGCTTGTGTTTATGACATTCTGTTAAAAAAAGAAAAAGAAAAGACCTTGTAACTCAGAAAGCCCTGTAGTCAAACATTACTTTATCGCATGCAATCACCGGCTTCAGGCTCCAATTTCACTGAATGCTGTTATTTTTCACCCTTATTTTAAAAGCTCAGCTGGACTGATAAGGCCGATAAAACACGTCTCTGAAGTGCCGACCCGAGCCTGAGTGAATCAGCAGCACTTTCAAGCCTGTCGAGGCTCCCTGGCTGTTTTTTAATGAGGGCCTCAATTCATGCGAGGAAGCTGAAAACCCTGAGAATGTGTTCATTCTTCTTCTGGCGTAATGGAAGTCTCTCTTTTTTCCCCCTTAATGGCAGCGTCCACTCGATAATCCCTTGATGCAGTGGTCTGTTTGAAACGTGTGATGTGCCGATGCGGGGCAGATCAGACGCCATTAGCAGAATGGATTACATAAACAGTAGGGGGAAGAAAAAGAGCGGCTTGGATCCTATTGAACCTGGGGGGGGCGGCGGGGGGGGGGGGGTGGTGGTTATTATCAGATCTGTTTGCAGAGGTGCCGTAATGAAGCGAGGTCTAACTAGTGGTCAAATAGGACGATGATGCGTACATCTTTCTCTGTTGTTCTACTGTCCTCGCACAGTGGGTCAAATTTCAACAAAGAACTGGAGACTCCTTACATAAATGTTAAATAAATGTCTCTTTAAAGAAGAAAAATGTACCTCTTCAGTGAATAAACCATTTTCAAATTTAGTCCATCTCCATAGACCACAGTGCTAAAATGTCGAACATATTTCAACAGAAGTCAACATGTTTACAACCTGGTGCAAAAAAATGGGTTTCATCTTAAAATAACAACAAATAAAAATAATACACACTACCGTTCAAAAGTTTTAGAACACTGGCAAATTTCTTTGTTTTTGTTTAGTGATTTATTTTCTACATTCTACAACAATACTGTGGATTTCAAAACTATAAAATAACACATATGGAATTAGGTAATTACGTAACAACAAGAAAAACACCAGTTAGTTGTTATTGTAAGACACAGAGGTCGGCCTTTCTGTAATAGTTCCTGCAAGAACAGTATTGTGTCAAGTGCATTTGCAAAATCCGTCCAGCACCATAATGAAACTGTCTCTCATGAAGGCCGTCCCAGGAGGACGAGACCAAAACCTCCCTCTGCTGCAGACCAGAAGTTCATTTAGAGTTATCAGCCTGAAAAATGACCAATTAACAGCAGCTCAGATTAGAGGCGTTATGAAGTCTTTACAGAGCAGAAGTAGCAGAAACATCTCAATATCAACTGTTCAAAGGAGATTCATGCAGTTTTTGGACGCCTTCAGCAAAACTTTACAATGTAGAAAGAAATAAACATCAGGAACCATCATGGAGTTAGAAAGTGACCACAAACGTTTGAAAGGTAATGTATATAAAAATTTGTACAATTATAATTTTAGCCACCGTAGCATTATGTCACTGCATACGTCTGTGTACATCTCTAATTTCCCAGCAATGCGCGAATGATATGATAAAACAAATTCTAGTACTAATGGCAATAATAGTGGCGATGCTAGCTCTAGCGGTAATGCTAGAGGCAATGATAGTGGGAATGTTAGCTCTAGCGGTAATGCTAGAGGCAATGATAGTGGGAATGTTAGCATGACCAGCAAGGCTAGCGGAAAAAAAAAATAAATGCTACAGGCAAAGACACATTAGCGGCAAACACAACAACAACAACAATAATGGCGACCTTCATCGTGGCTTTGCCAGCAGTTCTTCTGATTCTAACATTACTAGAAAGCACTTGAGCTGCCCTTTGCATTTTGAGTCCATTTTTTAAAGATGGTGGTGACAAACTTTTAGTTGGTCTTGATGATCCCGCCCCCAGGCCCTTAATGTAAGTGATTCTTTGTTCTAGCCCAGCAAAGTCTTGGTGCCACCATGGAACCAGTGTTTCTGTCCGAGGGCCGGTGTTTTGTCTGTCTGAAAACAAAAAACACTGGTCTGAACATTCCAGAAGCTCCAGAACTGCCTTGATGGAAAACGGGTTCAAAGGGTTTGTCCAGTTCTTATACAGTCTAAGGTTTAAACACCATGCTTTATGTTGAACATTAATTGAACCTTCTGATAACCAGAACAATTGTTCCATATTTATCCATCAGATGTTCATCCATTTGAACAGAAATCTTACTGTATATTCCTGCTGAATTTTTCAGTTTTGTCGTAGTGAAAAGTCCCAGGATATTTAATTAGACCTATGTATTGAATAAATGATAGAGGTTTTGCAGAACTGCCAGTAATAGTCGAAGTAAATTGCAGATGAAAATTACAGATGACTCATGAGTGGTTTTCAAACCATGATGTGCAATTTTCTTTTACTCCTCTACATTTCCCTTTCCCTTTTTAAAATATCAATTTTGCCTTTGCTTTTCTTTTCATCTAAAATCTCATTCCACTTTCAAACACTGTGGAGACTTTGAAGCCCAGGGTTATTAAATCAAGTATAGAAACTCCTGAGCACAAGCCATTATTATTATTATTATTATTATTATTATTATTATTATTAATGAATTAATTAACAAGCTGAAATCACTCCTGGGTCAATGTTGCTGCTCATTCTGTGCAAGTTACATATATATTTCATATATTTCTGCTTAATTTAATATTTTATTGTAACTTGTAAATCTGCACATTTCATCCAATTTTTTTTATTTGACATTTTTCAAATTTTATTGCAGCAAAATCTTTCTATATTTCTATCCTATCATACCTTTCCTTTTTTAGCAAAAGTATATAGTGCCTGTGAAACCAAATGAAGACATTAAAAAAATTATTTGCTGTTAGAAATACACCTTGCTCAAGCTCCTGCACTTTTATTTATTTATTTTTTAAATAAATTAACTGCATACGGACAACATAGGAGCAAACTGAAAAATATATGTCCAAGGACAAATGTCAAGTAGAGTAAATACATTTTCATAGTATAGTGAAATATATATAATATATATAAGTATATAATTTTCCTGGATTGGATGGATTTACATTTTCATAAAAAAATATTTTGTCGCTTTCTCAACAAGATATTTTGGTTGATCAGAAAAGTCTGTCAAAAATGTGGAAGAAATTATGAGCACTTATGTGCAATCAGACATCTGTGGACAATGAAAGGGTGGACATTTTCTGTTAATATTTAATAAGCACATGGCAGACCTTTATTTAACAAAGTGATTCACTGTTGAAGGTGACAGTGTAGCTGTTTATACGCTATTTTATCACATATATTTTCAACTTTTCAATGTAGAAGTTTTTATTTATGTTTATTAATATTTCACTATGACATGGTAAACTTAACAACATCCAACTACAAACATGACATGATGAAAAACAGGAAATATAACCATAAATATCTAAATGCACTTATAGCAGTTACTGTATTTCAACCTAAATGGAAGAAATACAAAATGATGGTGATGACGTCACTGATGACATAAACTAGTTACTTAAAGAGGCAGCTACTGTCATGCGCACTCAGGCCGCGGCCGGCACTAGGACCCGGAAGTAATGCGGTCGCAAACCTGAAAGCATAAAAGGAAACAAGATGGCGCCGCACATCGCTCAGTCATTGAGTTTTGCCCATGCTACCTCGGATTTACTCGTCAAATCCTGAGTACTCACTTTCTTGGGTTTACTTTCAGACTGAGTGTGTATTTATAGGACGCGAGATAGATTGTGTCTTTCTCTAACTCCTTAACTGTGAGAGTCCTTATATCAATGGCGTGATTATCCTGCCCGTTCGTGTTCCTCCGCGTTTGGGTTTACCATTCACGCTACAAAGGGCTAACCGCTAAAGCTAGGTCTTTCTGGTCTCCTCGGGTTAGTTCACGACAGATTAAATTACAGAGTGGACATCAATTTCAGGAAAAGTGGAAATTGCATTTCAAAAGACTCATAATTGTCTCTTTATTAGTCTCTTGAACTCAACTCAATTAACCCTTAATATTCAAACCTTCTAAATAAAATAAACAATCCTCCAAAAATATAAAGCATTCCTAATGTTGTTGGTCTGTTTGTCAAGGCAAAGTGCTCGATGCGCCACAAACAGCCTATAAATAAACTTCATTATTAACCACACACAGGTGTGACCACTCACTCGTTACCTGCTAGGCCCCGCCTCCCATTCACGGCGACCACAACCCACTGCATAATTATAGAAGAGTTTATGATAATGAGCACAATTAATATACAACAACACAAAATGTACAATGAATGACAAATACAGCAAATTACAGCATCAAACTGGTTTCCATAACATCGAATACACTAGAAGGTATTTGTAGAGGATCTTAAACTCTTCGTCATGGAGAACATTTTAAGGTTCTTCATACAGTATTCATAGATTTGTGTATGTGGATCTTTTTCAAATTAAACCACATTTTAATGGGACTCAAAGATCCAGGTTAGTCTTGTTAAATGATCAAGTTTTAACCTCCTGGCAGAGCCGACCATGTTTGGCAATAAATAAATAAATCCTGTACTTGGCTGAATGTATAATGCCTTCACTTGTAGCATTTGATTTGGGAGTTTTGTGTAACATATTGATATTAATTTTATATTTGTGGTCATTGCCTGATTAAAACTCCACCACTATCAAGTCTTAACTTTCTCGGATATGCAACAAGGATTTCTGGTCATTCTTTTAGGCACTGGGGTCTTGGTGGTTAAGGTGTTGGACTGCTGATCAGGAGATCCGCGGTTTGACCCCTGACACCACCAGACAGCCACCGTTTGACCCTTGAGCAATGTCTCTTACACCCACGTGCGTCAAGCTGGTAACCCGGCCCCATAAGGAACTACCCCAGAAACATTGGATATACCGTATCTCCAGGATGGCATATATATTTATCTGCAGATATGGATAGATATTTGGAGTTGGATGTTTAATAAAAAGACTAATATCTAAAGAAAAATTCTTACCCATGCTCCTTTGTTCTCAAAGCCCCAAATCTCAACTTACAGCTTCAACAATCCACCAGCTTTGCTACTGTAGTTCTTCTACCGTAGTATCAAATTGCAGCATCCTATGACATTTGAAATCTATTTGCATCAAATAACATCTCAGACAAAAGGGTTTCCCATTCCTGAAGCACGCATGCACAACTGGAAAACACAAAGTGGCCCATAATTATGAACAAGCCTCCATTCCAGGAGTGAAGTATAATCAGTTCTTCATGCATACAGTATGAACATCAAACAAAAGGACCCAAATATTTTGTTTGTGCAAGTGCCACGTTTGATGATTCTCCTGCTAATGAACAGTGAATCCGGGGCACTCGACTCTAAAGCAGTCACCTCGTCCTGCAGTCCAGATATCAAAGCCGATAGACACGCTATGAATGGGTTTGGTGACGAGGGAACGATAAACCTATCGCATTATGCAGAATCAACATGAAGGCAGACTAAGAGAGTCATTTTACTTTCCAAAATCCCATGAATATATGCATACATATAAGGCCCATGAATTCCTTCCTAGAACATGCCATTTTCTCCCTGACAATGATTATCCAGGCTGCCGTTCTTGCTGCGTTTCCATTTCAGACCTACTTCCTGTAAAATGTGTCTCACCACATGAACTAGATCTGTATATAGAGTTGAGAAATATCCACACACCTCAGTGTGTCACTGCTGTCCAGTTCAACCTGTAAACTTCCGTGATAAAAATGTAGGAATCGAGTGTTCGGATTGTTCATCACCATATCTGGAGCTGGTCGAGAGAGTAGAGAGAAAGCTTTGGACCTGCTTCATCCCTTATGAATATGTAACAAGGCTGTGGATTGATTGGCCTCAAACCTCAGTGCTGGTTGGAAAATTGGAAATTATTGTTCCCACAGATTATTGCGAAGGCAGCGTAGTGCTGAAGCTCATGGAAATTAGTTGTCGCTTATGATTACAATTGTCCTAGTTTGTGTGAAGAAAAAAACAACCACAACAAAGACTTGGAAACTCATGGAAGTTTAGTGGGTGGTGTTTACAGTAAGTCCTAGCAGTTTTGCTCAAGGCAGGTCTCACCCACCTTTACACTCAAACACGTCTCTACTGGTAGACATTCCACAGGGAAGATAAAACACATGCCAGTCTCCAGCTGAGCTAAGGCTCATACAGTGTTTTATATATAAATAAAGAAATGTATAATTACATTTTAAAGTTTACATTTTAAGTCATGTTCAATATTGTATGTAGCATTTTTTTCATTCTTTCTTTCTTTCTTTCTTTCTTTCTTTCTTTCTTTCTTTCTAATACATTTTAGAAAACCACACTGTATACATATCACCTATGAGATTTGACATGAGTCAGTTCTGAATTGGTACAAGTATACCCTAAAGTCAGTTCTGAACTCATTAACATGAAACATTTCCAAATCTGCCAATTGTTATTTTACAAGAATCAGTTCTGATTTTACATGAATAAAGAACTCAGGCCATCCTGTGAAATATCATTAAACCTACCTAGCTTACAGTATCTATATTTAGCAAGTAGAGCTTTAGAAATGTAGACTAATCAAGAAAAGAAACACTGCCTGATAATATTATCCCAACTGACTCAAAACAATTAAAAAACTGACTTAAATAAATAGAGAACTCAATCATGTCTTTATATAAATTCAGAACTGACTCAACTCAATTGAGAACTGACTTAAATGAATTCAAAATGACTCATACAGTTTCAATTTAGAACTACCTCATATACATTCAGAACTGCCTCAACTCAATTCAGAACTGCCTCAACTCAATTCAGAACTGCCTCAACTAAAATCAGAACTGCCTCAACTCAATTCAGAACTGCCTCAACTCAATTCAGAACTGCCTCAACTAAAATCAAAACTGCCTCAGCTCAATTCAGAACTGCCTCAACTCAATTCAGTACTGCCTCATATAAATTCAGAACTGCCTCAACTCAATTCAGAACTGCCTCAACTCAATTCAGAACTGCCTCAACTAAAATCAGAACTGCCTCAACTCAATTCAGAACTGCCTCAACTCAATTCAGTACTGCCTCAACTCAATTCAGAACTGCCTCAACTCAATTCAGAACTGCCTCAACTAAAATCAAAACTGCCTCAGCTCAATTCAGAACTGCCTCAACTCAATTCAGTACTGCCTCATATAAATTCAGAACTGCCTCAACTCAATTCAGAACTGCCTCAACTCAATTCAGAACTGCCTCAAATAAAATCAGAACTGGCTCATATCAATTCAGAACTGCCTCAACTCAATTCAGAACTGCCTCAACTCAATTCAGAACTGCCTCATATAAATTCAGAACTGCCTCAACTCAATTCAGAACTGCCTCAACTCAATTCAGAACTGCCTCAACTCAATTCTGAACCGACTCATCCAACTGACTCATCCATCCAAATAAATTCAGAACTCAATTGGGGACTGACTCAAATAAATTCAAAAAGACTCATACAGTTTCAATTTAGAACTACCTCATATACATTCAGAACTGCCTCAACTAAATTCAGAACTGCCTCAACTCAATTCAGAACTGCCTCAATTCAATTCAGAACTGCCTCAACTCAATTCAGAACGGCCTCAACTCAATTCAGAACTGCCTCAACTCAATTCAGAACTGCCTCAACTAAAATCAGAACTGCCTCAACTCAATTCAGGACTGCCTCATATAAATTCAGAACTGCCTCAACTCAATTCAGAACTGCCTCAACTCAATTCAGAACTGTCTCAAATAAAATCAGAACTGACTCATATCAATTCAGAACTGCCTCAACTAAAATCAGAACTGCCTCAACTCAATTCAGAACTGCCTCAACTCAATTCAAAACTGCCTCAACTCAATTCAGAACTGCCTCAACTAAAATCAGAACTGCCTCAACTCAATTCAGAACTGCCTCAACTCAATTCAGAACTGCCTCAACTCAATTCAGAATTGCCTCAACTAAAATCAGAACTGCCTCAACTCAATTCAGTACTGCCTCATATAAATTCAGAACTGCCTCAACTCAATTCAGAACTGCCTCAACTCAATTCAGAACTGCCTCAAATAAAATCAGAACTGACTCATATCAATTCAGAACTGCCTCAACTCAATTCAGAACTGCCTCAACTCAATTCAGAACCGACTCATCCAACTGACTCATCCATCCAAATAAATTCAGAACTCAATTGGGGACTGACTCAAATAAATTCAGAATGACTCATACAGTATCAATTTAGAACTTCCTCATATAAATTCAGAACTGCCACAACTCAATTCACAACTGATTCATATCCATTCAAAACTGATTCATATAAATGTAGAACTCATTCATGTCCTCAGTTCAGAACTGACTCATATCCATTTACAACTGGATAAATTCAGAACTCTCACAACTCAATTGAGAACTTAGTCATATAATTTCAGAACTGATTAATTTTATTCAGAACGGACCCATAACCCACTCAGAACTGATTCATGTGAATTTATAATTAAGTACATTATGAACTCACTCAGATCAATTCAGAACTTCCTCACATTAATTAATAACCAATTCAAAGCAATTCAGAACCAGATCAAAACTGCCTCATGTATTTGTTTCAATTAAACACTGACTCACGTCAAATAAGAAACGCTAATACCATTTGAATAGACATGATTCTTTTGGATACTTTATTTGAACACGATTCCTGTGCATGTGTGCAGTGTGTGTGTGTGTGTGTTTGTGTATAAAGAATTGATGGCCTGCCTGACGCTGATGACCTCCAGTGTTGGTAATGATGGGTGCATTATGCAGTACATTGTGCTCACACTGACCCTGCGCTGACCTTCAGCCTGACGAACCCAGGTCACGTTGCTAATGGCTAATAGCTAATGGCTAATCAATCCAGATGTAATTAAAGATACCGCAGTGAATAGTGAAGAATTGCAGGGTAAAGTCCTACAAAGAGGCTCACGCTAACATTAAATAGTAAATGATATTGATATAAGAATCAATTGATAATTTTCTCTGTCCTGTGTGTGAGAATTAATTTATGAATTATATCATATCTTCTGGACCATTGCTTCTCAGGCTTGGACCAGGGATATGCTAATCAACACGCTAGTGTGTTAGAAAGGGAACACACTCAAATACACATTAAAGGGATGCACACTGTGTAACGTTACTATAGATAACCTACTGTTTAGCCTTTATATTCTTTCACATATCAAATATTACTAATACTAACACATTTAGCAAATGATTAAAAATGTAAGCAAAATTCAAATATATGATGTTTAGAGAGTGTATTTGTGAAATATTACCATTTGTTGAGGCTTTAATAGGTAAAAAAATATATATATAATAAAATCACACAATGCTCTAATGCATGATGTTGAAAAGAATGATAATTTTCCTATCCTGCATAAAACGCTGCGATTTATGTACATAATAAAACACTCAATGACAGGATGATGTGAGGAACCAGAGGTACTGTTGCATATCCAGATGTTTTATTCTTCTTATAGCACAACAATTTGACTCACTCACTCATTTGTCATGTTTACCGCTTTATCCTGCATACGGGGGGGCAATTAGTCTAACCTTCATGTCTTTGGACTGTGGGAGGAAACTGGAGTACCTGGAGGAAACCCACCAAACACAGGGAAAACATTCAAACTCCATGGACACAGACCCGAGGTGGGAATCGAACCACCTTTTAACATACGTCTAAGAGTTCTCTAACACGTACTGTATCTGTTACTGTTCAAGCTGAAATACAGCACAGATCATGCATTCCAACATTCCTGAAATGTCCATGTTTCATTCCTTTTTCAAACGACCAGTTTCAGTGTCTGTAGCTTTAATCGCAAATGACCTACAGCCCCTCCCCCATGTCCCTTTGTGGACGTGCATTTTTCTAGCCCTAATCAAGGAATCAATTTGCTTGGGGCAGCAAATTGATTCCTTGCTTTGGGAATGATGTCATGATATCCTGAATATGTTGGGAAACTTACTTACAGCTTGATCTCTGAGACTGGTTTCAAAAGACACACCCCATTATATAAATCCTTAACAACCACATGCTTTTAAAGCAGTTTTTGCTGTTACTGTGGAACTGTATTCGATGCTCATACTGTATAAACCTGGTGCACCACAGGCAAAGCTGCTGTTCTAGAAAACAAATCAACAGCTTCCTAATAATAACCACAAAACAAACAAATGTTCACATGGTTACATTTTCCACACATCATACTGTACTGCAAATAGTTATATAACTCTAAACTCCCCAGGCGTACGAGGCGATAGCAGAGACGTGACCCAGCTTCGGCGATATCTTCATAGCTTAAAGATAAAAGCAAAGCCAGAACACACAGATGACCTGTCTCACACCCACTGTGAGTCTGTGTGCCGCTCACAGCTGTGATAAACACACCTCCTGCCGTCTACCCTGAGCTGAGTGTGTACTCTCCAGGAACGGCCGCTTCCCACGTCTGCTCTATTTATACCTGCATTTATAAGTCACATGACATCATCCTAAAGAGCCCAGTGACAAAGATTTCATCAAGTCTTACTCAGAGGGTTATGCACTAACAAGTCTTATACAACAGTGTGGGGTATACGGCACTGATAAAGCACTCTGGGAGATAGATAGATAGATAGATAGATAGATAGATAGATAGATAGATAGATAGATAGATAAGGCAGTGAATTCTATTGTGTGAAAATGGAATTTATTTGTTTTGTGAATGTTCCACATCATTAACTGTTACTCTAAAATCTCTAAAAACACATGCTGTTTATTATTAAATATAAAACTGTAATTGTTATGCAGTACGTTTAATAAAACATTTAGTCTTGTAGTCATGTAGACTTATACAGTTGTCACCTAATCGGAGCGTTCGTTTTACTGTCGCCGCGCTCGGCGACAGCATTTGGGTTTGTGCGTTTGCTGGCTTTTACCACTGAGTGGCGCTATATAACTACAGACTGACGCCTCATGCCTTAGTTCATTCTCTGCCGGATTTGAGACGCGCTCCTTTAGAACTGCACGTAGTAGCCGATAACATCAAGTGAAACATTGTAGTTGACCGAATTCAAATATAAATTTCTAAACCAATAAGATCAAATAACACCAAGTTATTATTATAACAGGCTTACTTCGTCACTATAAGTTGGTGTTATTTGATCTTATTGGTTTAGAAATTTATATTTCAATAAATAGTAAACTTGGTCGATTTCGTTATCATTTTGTTTGACAAGTGGGGCTTGAAAATTCTCCCACCCCCTTAAGTGGGGAATGACAGAAATATGGTAATTTATTTCAGTTAATAAATCTACTATAAATTTTTTTACTCATTATTGTACAGTACATATCAATAGCTCTGGTTCAGATTTTTCATGTTTGTTGTGGAAATTTCCATCACTGTTGTATTTACCGCGATGAATGAAAAATGTCACTTTGCGCCATCTGGCGGCCATTTTTACGAATGACTTTGAAATGCAACTGATTTATTTTGCCCACTGTCGCCTTTAAACGGCGGTGAGCGCGACGGTACTAACCATTCCGATTGAGTAACCACTGTATGAATACTCAACTTCCTGGTGTTGCTTCATGACACTGATTCATTTCCTCTAACAGCACAATGCTTGTTTTATTCAAAGTATTGGGCTGTATTAAGCGAAGAAGACAACTAAGGAGATTTAATATGACTGGATCTGGGTTAAGAACTTCTTCAACACATTATAGGGGGAAGCTCAGTGGTTAAGGCACTGGACTCTGGTTCGGAAGGTCCCAGGTTCAAACCCTGTGACCACCAAGTTGCTACTGTTCGTCCCTTGAGTGAGGCGTTTAACCCTTAACTGCTCAGATGTGTAATGAGATAAAATTGTAAGTCGTGCTGGATATGGGCGTCCGCCAAATGCATAAATATAAATCTATCTGGAAGGATACGACTGAACTGTCAGCTTTGTAGAAGGAAAAACGTTTATGAATGGAGATGACTTAAACACTTGGTGAAGTTGCATGATAAAAAAAATAACAGTAAAGCCAGAGCTATGTTTAATAGTGAAAGCAAGAACATTTCCATACACACACACTCGCACACACTATGTGATGAGAAGTCACAGGATTCGGACTAACAACTGTGATGTCCATAGGAAAACCACTTGTTATTGAGAAAAAAACAAACACTTCCATTTGCTTTGAAGCATAAAGACTGGACTTTGAAGCGATGGGAAACGGTCATGTGACCTGATGAGTCCATTCATTCATTCATTCATTCATTCATCTTCTATACCGCTTAATCCTGTGTTCAGGGTCGTGGGGGACCTGGAGCCTATCCCAGGAGACTTCGGGCACTAGGCGGGGTACACCCTGGACAGGGTGCCAATCCATCGCAGGGCACACACACATACACACACTCACACACCCAATCACACACTACGAGCAATTTAGGAACGCCAATTAGCCTAACCTGCATATCTTTGGACTGTGGGAGGAAACCGGAGTACCCGGAGGAAACCCACCAAGCACGGGGAGAACATGCAAACTCCATGCACACAGAGACGGGAATCGAGCCTGGCCAGGGAATCGAACCCAGACCCTGGAGGTGCAAGGCGACAGTGCTAACCACTACACCACCGCGCCGCCCTGATGAGTCCAGACTGATCCTATTCCAGAGTGATGGGCGTGTCAGGGTAAGAAGGGAAGCGTATAGTGTCCACTGTACAAGTCCTCTGGAGACAGTGTTATGATCTGGGGTTGATCAGTTATTTACAGTAGGTCGAGACTCAGCAACGTTATGGGGGAATAAAATGAAGTCAGCTGACCACCTGAATGTACTGAATCACCAGGTTATCACATCTATTCAGTTTAACTTCCGTAATCCAGGAGCACCACATTGTGTCTTGTACATGAAGGTAAAGGTGACTGAATTAAATCTTGTCTGCCTTTTGTCTTGTTCAGGTAGTGCATAGGCTAAAGTTAATCACATTGCGAACAAATCAAGAAAAATAGGACATTTTGAACAAAAATATATATTTTTTCTTTTGTGTTTCTAATATCATCCTGACCCTGTACTGTATGTCCAAGTAACAAAGATGTTTGAAATATTTATTCAGCTGTTTGCATTTTCTGGCTCAATATATACAGTACAGTAATCTAATTCCTAATGTTTACATAAAAAGATGTTTAGCCTGAAGGTGGTAAGCTGCAGAACACAACCGTGTGTTAAAGGAATAAACTGAGACAAATGAATGTTTAAGAGAAAGCGATTGAGGCTGTGGTTCCTTATTAGCCTTTACACACAGAGCCAGTCAATAAAATCCTGGCACTCTGTTATTCTTATCAATATTTAATGCCGAGACACTGAAAGGCCTCTCGTTTTGATCTAACCCAAGGCACTTCGATTTCTTTTTTTTTATCTTCCTGAAATGACGAGAAGAAAAAAAATCATACAATTCATGTTGTGGTTCTAAACGAGGACTTTTTATAACAAATAAAGTAAACTTGTAAATGTTTTCTAAATGTTTTAAACCTCTTAAGGAGCAACGCCAGGTCATAGATTAAATTAATATTAAGTTGTAAAAAAAAGGAGACTTCGGGCACTAGGCGGGGTACACCCTGGACAGGGTATATTATATTATATTATATTATATTATATTATATTATATTATATTATATTATATTATATTATATAGGATTGCGCAATGGTACAGAATATTTTCTGCATGGTAAAAAAGTGCGCATGCCGAAATATTTTGTCAAATTTGTTTCGGTTATATCAGTGCACATTGTGTCTGATTCGCTATAACTCCACCACAGTTTTGCCTGCAATTGTATTTGTGGTTATTTACAGTAAGTCTGCAGTTTAATGTCAGTAAAATCTTATAAATTATAGCAGCAAATTCGATCAAGTGGAAAAAATGTTGCAGACACAACCTTTTGTTCTTCTTTGTTTTTCGGCTGTTCCCTTTCAGGGGTCGCCACAGCGAATCATCTGCCTCCATCTAACCCTATCCTCTGCATCCTCTTCTCTCACACCAACTAACTTCATGTCCTCTCTCACTGCATCCATGAATCTCCTCTTTGGTCTTCCTCTAGACCTCCTGCCTGGCAGTTCCAACCTCAGCATCCTTCTACCGATATATTCACCATCTCTCCTCTGAACATGTCCAAACCACCTCAATCTGGCCTCTCTGACTTTATCTCCAAAACATCTCACATGGGTTGTCCCTCTGATGAACTCATTCTTGATCCTATCCATCCTTGTCACTACCAAGGAGAACCTCAACATCTCCAGCTCTGCTACCTCCAACTGTCTCCGTAGAACATTGTTGGTCTCACCACTGTCCTGTAAACCTTTCCTTTCATTCGTGCTGATACTCTTTTATCACAAAACACACCTGACACTTTTCTCCACCTCTTCACCTCCTTTCCACACTCTCCGTTGCTCTCGACCGTTGACCCTAAATACTTAAAGTCCTGCACCTTCTTTACCTCTGCTCCCTGTAGCCTCACTGTTCCTCTTGGGTTCCTTCACGTTCACACGCATGAATTCTGTCTCGCTGCGGCTAACCTTCATTCCTCTGCTTGCTACAGCGTACCTCCACCTCACTAGGTTTTCCTCCACCTGTTCCCTGCTCTCGCTACAAAGCACAATGAGCACAAAACCTTTTGTATTGCAAATATTGTTGAAGATGATGAGAAACATTATAAATAATACAAACATTTCAGTTCACAGCATTATCAGCCTCGTCCTGTACCAGTTTCATTTTCACTTCACACACACATACATACAAACACACTCACACACTCATTCACACACTACAGGCAATTTGGAAATGTCAGTTCATGTCTTTAGACGGTGGGAAGATACCGGAGTACCCAGAGGAAACCCACCAAGCACGTGGAGAACATATTTATTAATGAAAACTTCAAAGCACTTAGTTTATGTAAGTCATTCTGGATAATGGTGTCTGCCAAATTCCATAATTGTTAATGTAATAATGTCGCGTGTGCATCTTATGTTAAATTTTCTTAGAAATTATTACTGTAAGTGCATCTTGACTCACAAATGCAGTAAACTGGTGCAAGAGAAAGCAGGAGAAAGAGAGAAAAACAGATGTATTGATTTGGAACTGAAACAGAAGATTGCACTACAATCTAATTTCACCACAATGCTCACACTACAGTATCCCACATAGTCTTATTAAGTACTGTATATACCATAGTCTTTGAACAGCAACCAAATCACAGAATGTCCTGGTTCACAGAAGGTATCGAGGACATTACAGTAAGTGAGAAATACAGGACCTGTCATTCGTTACTGCTGGAGTGACTGTAGCGATGGTAACAGAGTGTAAACAAACTTTTCCATGGATGCCCCGTGTGTCTCTTTAAGATGCGTCTGGTGTCTGGGGACGGTTTCAGTCTACCATGAAGATGGTTCTGGCCTCGACTGATGTTGACAGCTGTGTCTCTGAGGACTTGACTTGGCTGCAGTCGCTCGATAGTTCAAGACTGGAACTTCCTACAAGTCTACCTGAGTCTCCAATAACTACTGTACATGGACTCCATATTATCATCAACTAACATCAACTATTATAGCTGAACTGCTGCCACCTAACACACTGTATAAATGCAGATCATTTCCTGCTATCTGTTTCACCCAGATGAGGATGGGTTCCCTGTTGAGTCTGGTTCCTCTCAAGGTTTCTTCCTATTACCATCTCAGGGAGTTTTTCCTTGCCACTGTTGCCCTCGGGCTTGCTCACCAGGGACTATCTGACCATACTGATTCATACATATTCACATTCCATACAAACTTAAATAATTCTTTTGATTGTGTAAAGCTGTTTTGCGACAATGATAATTGTTAAACGCGCTATACAAATAAAATTGAAATTGAATTGAATTTTGCTTGGCTTCAACATTCTCAAAAAATCTACTAATAGCATTTAATTCACTCACAGCACCATAGTGAGAGATTCTTTTTTTATTTTTTATTTAAAGCTTCTAAATTAAGATTATATAGGAATTTTCAAATGAAACATTTTACAGTATTACAGACAGCCTTGAATATCAAAAAAAAAAATGAGACTAAAAATGGCATTTATCTTATTTTGCTTTCAAGCTGGTGATTAGATTTGATGATAACGACGATTAGATGATTAGCCAGCATGTTCTGTGTTCTATGTTCTGGTGGCTCAGAAACAAAGCTGATGAAGCCTACAATGTGCTAGTCAACATCACGTACTGTACTAACATGTTGGTTCAAATTGGAGTCAATTACTATGAGAAGCATTCAAGTCAAACCGCGTCTTACGCTGAAATGTCTGGTGAATGAAGCCGTTAAACTGATTGACATTTACAGAAGACTTCAAGAACAGTACAGTGATGAGACTCTTAGCATTTGAAAAAGTATTTGAAAAGCATGCAGGCGTTCCCGTGAACATTCAGTGAGTGGAACCCCTGATCCTTGAAAATCGACGGTTAAGTTGTCGACGACTTGTGGAAAAGTCACATCTGTGTGTGTGCACGCTACTGTACAGGAACTCGACTAGGAGTCATTGTCACATCCCCTGTACAGTCCTGACCTCGATCCAAGACATTTTCACAATGTTTGGGGCATTAAAGGAGTTCCTGGGAGGCCGGCGTTTGAGATATGAATCAGACAGACCATGGATCTGGTCTTCTTTCTTTGTCTTTTGGATGTTCCCTTTCAGTGGTCGCCACAGTGAATCATCTGCCTCATCATTATAATTGTGATTCGCATCATTGATTTGGCAAATGTTTTACGTCGGATGCTCTTCAACTTGTGGTCGCATTCAGACCATGGATCTGATATACTGAGAAAACGTTCTACCTTGATGGTGTCCAAGCCCTAGTGAAACACTGTGATAAGTGCATTAGTGTATCAGGGGATTATATAGAGAAATAAAGGAAGGTTTTCTGTTATTCTGCACAATCAAGAGTCCCGCTTTGACATGAACGTCTTTTGTAGAGGCAAGTTTTGCTTTTTGATATACACTTCCGATTCAGTTCCTCGCTGTTACACTGCAAAATGTGGAAAATGTCGAAGGGGTGAATACTTACGCAATCCATTTTAAGACACAGGCGAGAAATCAGGACAGATAAAGATAAGGATCGAGCGAGTATTGTTGTCTCTTCAGCCTTCAGTCTCTTCCCCAGACGTCCTCGCACATGGTTATTGAACCCTCTGGTAATTTTTGTAATCTTCACTCCACTTTAAACGCCGAGGATAAAAAGGAAGAAAACATATTTTGTCTTTATCTCTCTGCAGGGAATGCAGGGATTGTGAGAATGTGAAGATTAACACCGCGCTGTCGTTTCAGATTCGGATGTCGAGCGTCTGAGCTCCGGTGGGAAACCTGTTAACGTCAGCGTCGATGATGCCGTAAACTTTTTCGAGCTAATAAACAGAACGTGACGGGGGATTTACCAGCACTGCATTTCACTCAGGAGCAGCGTGTGTCCTCTCGGCTCGGAGTCGGGAATCGATGAGAAGACAAAGTTGGAGTGACAGACGTGGCAGAACAACGTGTCGACTCGCGGCTCGGGGTTTTGTCATACACAAAATGAATGCTCGACTTGATTGAGCAGCATTAATTGATTTATGTTTTTTGTTGTTGTTTGTTTATGTATATCACAGACCTGAGCTGTGGGTCAATAAACACCAGTGAGCATTTTAACAGAACATAAACAAACAAACAAACAAACAAACAAACAAACATGTCAGTCATTATAATCGCTGGGGTGTACATGAAGAAACCATGTTTGGAACATGCTGTTATAGAGAAATAAGCAACTTCAGGATTCTACCAGCAATTCCAGTCCAGCACGCCACCCTGTTGTTGATGATTTCACCACAACTGCACCACACTGAGTGTTTTTATTGCTGGGATTTGTTTTTCTAGCGCAATTTCAGAGCAATGTAATGACATTTCTGAGCAAACTTGTCCTTTAAACCCACCACCAATCAGCCACTGTTTTGAAACAATGCCATGTTTTACACACATTTCAGTGGCTACGCCTGTCCACACAAGTCTGCTCACACACTCTTCCCTCCAGCATCACTGAACCCAGTAAACTCCAACAGCACTGTTTCCCGAAGGTCCATCATGATCACTGGTCCCGCGGGAGCCTGCGCTAATCAGTTGCTAATCCGGACCAGAGCGCAGGTCGTTCTACTGACTCCAGAGCTCATGATGCGTATTGCACCCGCGGGGAATCAGCCGTGCAAACACCAGGCTGTGGAGCAACAGCGGATAAAGGGCTCGGCTCCGGCGGGGAGAGGTGGGGGCGGGGGGGGGCAGATCGATATCAGCTTCATTGATTCACTTCTCTGAATGTAAAACGGGTGACGGGTGCAGCGGTTCCATGCAAGCGAGCGCTGGTGGATTTAAAGGTGGAGGTTTGATGAGAGGAGGCGGCCTCGCGTCGACAGCTGAGGAGGCTGATTATAAAATCTCCGGAAGATAAAGCGGAAATACTATGACTGTAGAAAAGAACGTGTCTGGATCATGTTTTATCCTCGGACCGAGATCGTAGAGTTCAAATTGATTGTGTGTTATTACAGTAGAACTACTAAAACTCCAACATCTCATAAAAATCATGAACAAATCAGGAGCGAAAAAAAACACAGACAAAGACGAAATTCTTTGAATTATTCTTGAAATACCGAAACACAAATTAACCACAAAGTAATCGCTTAGACATTTTTATTTTTCTTTACTGTCCTCAGGATCTGACATCTGAATTTTTGGTCTAGTCCCTTGATATACTGTAGACTAATGATTTCACCAATCTTCCACTAAACCGGGGAACCCGCAGGAAACCCAGCAAGCTTTGAGTAAAATTTACTACATGCAGGTTTTTAGTGAAGTGTAAATCTAAAGGTCAAAGGTCAGGCAGATCTGGAGCTGCTACGAGGAATAATGAATGCTTCAAAGACATGTTCTTTTTTTCTCCACACACACACACACACACACACACACACACACACACACACACACACACACACACACACACTTGAGATAATGAGATTATGGCAGATTAATGAGGAGGAGTGTTTTCTGTTTTTCATTGTGTGTGACGCCACCATTAGTGGACCTTCTGTGTTCTGTTTCTTAAGTTTTTTATCCTTCAATGACACGCAAAAAAAAAAAATCTAATGTTTTTCTGCCATTTTATCCTGAACTCCTCACCTCCTTATACAGTAGCAGAACCTATTGCCTCTTGTAACGTCTATGGCATTAGCATGCTGCTTAGATAAATTCTTCTTACTGTATATATTTGTATCTGTGTCAAACATTAAAAAAAATTCAAATAAAACTAAATTTGGGCGAAAGATTGCACCACCCCAACCCCAACTCATTTCGCCGGACAATTGGAGAAAAAGTGCCCCTTTATCGAGATCTTATGCAAAACCTAAAGGAAAAAAGAACATTCTTAACATTCCCACAAAATACTTGTATACTCTATCTGTTGTCAAATGCAAAAGTTTTCACTCCCCATCATTTTTGAACGAAACAAAGTTATATTAAAATTTTACTTCATTTAAACATTTTTATCGTTTGTTAAGTAAATTAAATGACCTCGTTTCGTCTCGGGGGTGCACAAACCTTTGCACTCAACTGTAATTGTGTAGCAGGTGTGTGGATCTGAGCCAATACAGCACTGCTATGATAAAATGTCATAAACATAAACACATGGCATTTAATCTGACCAATTTTATCTACTGTAAGTGTTCATGATGGTACATAACACACGTACGAGCACATATACAACCTGTATAACCTGCATAAACATTCATAAAGGCAAATTAATATCATTTTTATCAGTTAGGAAATCTGATTGGTGTGAAGACTGACGGAATAAAGATTTGTTGATGTGACATAACGTTATGACATTTACATTAAGCCTTTATAACATTTGTCTTTACAATGCATTGTACAGTACAGTGTGTGTGTGTGTGTGTGTGTTATGTGGAGTTATATAATATGAGATGATTTGACGTAACAAACATTAAAACGCAACTCACTTTAGTAATAATTCAAGATAAAGCTACATACACATGACATGTTCATAACATAACGAAAAAAGGGCTATCGTAAAACAAACTGTCACTTGACAAGTGTTAAACATTTAAAATAGATGAAATCTATTTTTGCAGATTTATTTCAGTTGCCATGAGGGCTGATGTAGATGTTTTATGTAGCCTTAGTCATGCTATATTTAAGGTTTATGTCAGTTATTATAAAGGCCTTATGCTGTAACCCAAGTGCTCGTGTTTCCTGTGTTTGTCAGTTGGGGCCAGTTGGAAGAAACCGTCACAAATCATCGTGTAGGACAGACCTTATTTGTCAGTTGACATAAAGCTCTTGTGTAGTATTATAAAGGCTACCATTATAGATTTATGGATCAGAGCAACATAAAAAAAATTAAAAAGAAATCAGTCTTTGTTATCTGAGTTCTGTAGAAAGAAACATTTATAAATATGTACGAAACTACTATAAGTTGACATAAATGGTTGACATACTGTACAGTACCAATGTACAGTATACTGTATGTGCTATATGTGTTATGTAGCCTCATGAACTCCACCCTTATGAAGTTTGTTCCATGAAAGCAGACACCAAAGTCTCTGTTCTTTCATCTAATAATCGTTTGGAAATATTTATGAACAAGGTGTTTATAAGCGGTTTATAATGCAAAACCATAAAACAGTCATACAAACCCCATGCGGTAGTGAGACGTATCTGGATGTAGCGTGTACGACATTATCCTGATTCCTGTTCACTGAGTGATGCTACGCAGGCCAGAGTCGCGGAGTCGCGGAGTCGCTGTGCAGACACAGGATGGTTTGTTAATAAGAGGAATGGTGTGTGTGTGTGTGTGTGTGTGTGTAATGACCATGTGATGGGAAGTGATCAGTGAAATGTGAATACATCATCTGCTGATTAATGCGGCACTGCAGGGACGGTTTCTTTCCTGGTCTGTGTTTTCTGTTTTTTTCCCCCACTGCAGGGAAGACGTGATGAATCCCATGACAGCGTGTGAGCTTATGCTGGATCTGGGACTGGGACTTGGAAGCCAGAGAGAGTCAGTGGAGGATGGATGGAGGTTTCTGAGCCTGTGGTGTTGAACAGCAGATGGAAAGTTGGGGGTGTTACAGGCAAAAAAAAAAAAGAGAGTCACATTTGTTTTAGTGTGAAGCAGACTGTTGCGCAAAATCTCTAAAATCCCTTAAAAAGATTTTAAACAAGGACTCGATGCCAGGATCGTCCATGAGGACGCCTCCGTCGCCAACCAGACTAATCCTTTTCCTCATAATGTGTGTGTGTGTGTGTGTGTGTGTGTAATGCTGACTGAAATAGGCTTCAAATGGGGGGGTGGGGGGGGTTATTTTTTTCAGATATTTCACCTTGTCCCTGGTTGAATCAGTTCCAAAATTCAATCGGTTTATCTGCTGATTGTGATAAAGTTGTCAAGTTTGCAAGTGCAAGTGACCCCGAAGTTTTGAACGGTAGTGTACTGTAAGTGCAAATATCTGATGAATTAATAATAAAAAAAAAAGGAGGGAGTGTAAGTTTACTGAAGAAATTAATTTGATGACCTTAAAACACTTTTCTCAGTAAGGTTTGGTAAATGACTCAGTTTAATTAAATAAAAAATACAATTAGGAGCATTAAATTGCAAAAATATTATTTGATATTTGATGATGTGAAAATTACTGGGCTGCAAATGTGAAATATAAAGATATTATAAACGCTTGTCATCATGTACATTTGCACGCTGCTGATACACTGGACATGTGTGAGCACACACACACACACACACACACACACACACACACACACACACACACACACTTCTTCTCCCCAGCAACTGGAAATTGAATTAAGTCTCGTGGACCTGATTGCGGATCTGATTAAAGTGGTCTCTGAGAGGCCCGAGTCGGCGTTTTACAGGAGCGCACCTGGCACTGAGGGATAATTACTCGCTCAAACCACAAAACCTTTTAGCCTCTAAAGACCCGGCGTTTACGTCTGTCACCGAGTTCACCTGCTGAGGTTATTTACTTACACCACAGCCCGCGCTCTTACACTTTATCATTCCAGCATCTTCTTAGTATTAATGCGTCATGCTGTAATTGAGTTCAATCACACACTGCAGTTAGACAGGAAAGAGAAACAAATAAAGCAAATGGAAAGGGTGTGTGTGTGTGTGTGTGTGTGTGTGTGTGTGTGTGTGTGTGTGTGTGTGTGTGTGTGTTACTTATTTCTCATCAGCCTGTATGAATGTTTCTTTACGTTGTGGAACAGAGCGCTTTGTTTATACACACAGATTCTGGGCTCCTTGAGATCCTCACACACTGAGCAGTGATGCAGATGATCTTTCCACTTGCTGTAGCATTTTTATGCCCCCTGGAAACTCAGTGCCTGTTGGAGTCGGCCGTACGTACCCCGTGACCCCCCTCCTCTGGTATACAGTATAGCACTATGGTTATTCTACACTCTGTTTCTACACTCTATACTCATTGCTAACACTATCTTTATACACTATTTTTGTGCGCTTTGTTTATACACAAATAAAATATATTTCGTATTTATACGAGTATTTACCAACATCTCAGTTCATTTTAAATGTTCATTAAATCGTCCATGAAGTGTTAATATTGGACACCAGGGTTTTGTTCAATGAAGGCGGATACGTTAATTGAAGATTTAAAAAAAAATCATAATGTTTTTCTTCCAGATTCAAGGAAAAAAAATCCAGATTAGTTACCATGACAACTGAGTAACCTGGGAGGTAACCAAGGTGCAAAAACACACACGTATATGTTGATCTGTCTGTTCAGATCAGAAAATATATTATATTATTATTATTATTATTAGTAGTAGTAGTAGTACTATTATTATTATATATTTATTCTCACTAACCAGTGTGGGGATTTTGTCCTTTAATTCAGTTAAGTCACATTGTAAATTAAATTTATAGGTTTAAATAGTCAGATTAAAAAGAATTAATAAACACAACGCTGCATCCCTAAGTGTTAAATCACTGTTCAGTATTACGTCATTTACGACTTCATTTGAAAGATAAAGTAAGAAACTAGTTGCGGCTGCTCTAAGACTACAAGGGAAGCTCCGCCTCCTCTACTATGTCAGAAAATAAATGCTCATATATGTCGTATTTATATTGGTTTTTAATAAAAGTTAGAACGCGTTCAACTTCATGACTAGCTCGTTCAGAATCAGGTATTTATTGTAGATTGTTTGACGCGATTTTTTTTGTCCTACATTTCCGTGCCGCACAGCGCGTTAAACCCTCCTGAAGCCCAGCTTCACTGGAGCTCTACGGGCAGCACAGAGGAGCTTTTTCACTGCAGAAAAGCTGGACAGTAATTGGATAAATGCACCAAAATCGTCAGTTCCAGGGATGCTCAGCTTCTCTGGGGGTGAATGGAGCAGTGGGCGGGGCCAGGACGCTGGGCTGCTGCATGATGATTGGAGGAGCTGCTTAAAGGGCTGTAATGGAAAAATCATATTTTAATTATGTATTAATTCTGATCCACAGGGCGGAACCCCTTTTTTGATTGACAGCATATCTTAAGTATACATCAGTGCTACAAAGAATTTGTTTAGTTTTTTATTATTCTTTAAATTAAAAAAAAAAACATATTATAGCCTTCTTGGCTTTGCTCCTTGTTTCAGCGTTGTAAAGTTAGTCCCTTCATATAATTAAAGTAGCTTGTGGAAGGAGAAACCAGCCAGAATTTACAGTACGTACAAATAACATAATGAATTTTTTGGATGAAGGCCTAATATGAGCTTCCACTGTTTCAAAAGCTAGCAGCCGCCACTGCTGTATATATAATTATATTTGTTTTATTACATTTTTCACACTAAAAGTTTCCTTATATGAACTTAATATAGCACCTTAACATCCAAGAGGAAAACTAAAAGCGTTTTTTTGTCTGACTCTCAGTCTATTATTCTCAGCAAACAATTTTGTTAATTGTTATTTATCCACTTAGTTATCTTTATTAAACAGAAGCTCTAAAGAAACAACTCAGATTCTAGCAAAACCGGGGGTGAAGTGAAGTGGAGTGTGAACATGACACATGCATCCCTTTAGACTGTACTAGATTAATCGCTTTGAAGCTCTAAAAGCATCTAAGTATTCTGCAGTAAATGAAAAGAATCTACACTTTGAAGGGTTCGACATGTAACAATTCTCACCTTTTTTATTATTATTTTTTTTTTACAGTTGAGCTTAAGCTTCTCAATATTAATATGAAACTATTGTTTGATTTCGCTTTCCATTTAAATGATTAACATTTACGTTTCATTTTAAAAGACACGCTCCTGAACCGTTCATTTGAATTAATTTCTCTTCTCTGCATTAACATCAGCATTTGCACACACGTGTGTATCTGAGAATTTATGAGTTAATGTAGTCCCTGGGTCTGTGCCACGCCGCAGGCTTTAATATCTCTTGGCACATGCTGGAAAAGACACGTAAAAGTATAAAAAACGCAAGAACATAATCACCACTATAGCCTTGAAGTCCATCATGGAGACAGATCTGTGAATGTTTCAGAGTCTGATTGGTCAGAAGGTGCTGATTAATGTTCTATAACAGCAGCTCTGACAGAAGTGCAGGTTTATACTGATGTGCTTGTTCAAATACGTTACTGTTTCTGTAGTAATACTGTAGCTTGTTCACAGAAACTCATATGGATATAAATACACAAACATACACATACACAGATAAAAACAAAATGTCTAATCATTGACATGCGAAAGGTTCTGTAAGGAAGGAGCCTCCAGCATCAGAGAAGGTTTTAAACATCTCCAGGACAGAGGAGTTACACTTTCCAGGTTCGTAGTTTTCCTGGCCAGTTGTGCTTTTGTTTGTTGGTTATACATCAATAGTGTTTATGTTGTTACTTCTTGGTGGTAAGAAATTAAATAGATGATAAATAGTCAGTGGATTTTATATTCCATCCCACCTACTGTGTTACTTCATCCATTGTGCTTGATTATGAGGCAAGATGCAAACTCAAAGTTTTACCACTTCAAAAACTGTAAAAATCGAGGTGCGCAAAAATTCACGATACACTCGATGGATTTCAGGAGAACACTGTATTATAAGTTGAAAGTAGTGAAAAGCAGTCGAGCACGACCAGCGAAACAAACTTAAAGATAGAGCGTTGTAGCGACAGGACCAAACGAGAAAACATAGCAAACAAACAAAAAAATGCATATGATGTCTGTCGCCATGGCAACCACACCACAAATTCGATATCATAATGCATCAGCGCATACTATACATATTGTTTTGTTGACCTTAAAATGAAAAATTGAGCGAGAATGTGAAATAATTATGTCTGACCAAATCATTACCCTGACCCAGAGTGTCACGGCTTATTTCTGCTCATTTGTAACTAAAATCAGCGATGAAACATGGGGTGGACTGAGACAAGAAACATAAGCAACCTCTTTTCATTTTCCCTTTATTTATTTCCCCTGAATGTTTCTGATCCCTATTCGAACCCTTTCATCTGCTGTCAGATCTTTAGTGCTGAATGTATTAAACTGTCAGGAGTAGATGGAGAGGATATCAGTAGGAAATTAAACCCCTGGTTAATGGTCTCAGGGTTTATCAGTGTGGAGTCTACGGTTAACATGGCTCATATTGTAGAGATCGTGGGTAGAAAGGCCATAAGATGAAGGAAATGAAACCAGATGTGCACATCTGTAATGAAAACGAGCAATCGTATATTGAATAAAGCACAGAATGGATGGACGGATGGATGGATGGATAAATGAATTCATGAAAAGCATAAATACATTAAACACCCAAATGACAAATAAAACATGAATTTGATTTGAAAAGAACATAAACAGGGCCTGTGATAATCTGATAAGATGGAGTGGACATCAAATCTAGCAAATTTAACTTTCCTCACTAACACCTAACACCAGAGAGAGCTACTCTGATCAAAATGATGAAGATAAAGCAGGTGTGAACTGTCAATCAGTACAAGGCTTTAAGTGACCCAACCACCGACAAGCCACTGATTCCAACATGAAACCAGACAAGACAAGGAGCACTTCTGGGTATCAGAAGTGGTGACTCGGTTGTTGAACCCAGAGCAGTTCCTGACATGGTGGGATAGGGGTTCAAGCCCAACCACCACCAGGTTGCCACTTTTCTATCCTTAGGCAAGATCCTTAACCCTACTGTACTGTATGTCCCATACAACCACACCAGAAGGTAACACTTCAAGCTTGGACACAATCAGACCTTCACACCCTGGTCAAAAGCCCTCAAGTGAGCCAGGAACTGCAAAACCCCTGGACCAGACATGGTCAAGCATTTCTGGATTAATAGTTTAGCTTGCTCCACCAAGGTCTACTCAGAGCAAAGAATTAAGTTTTACAGAGTTTTAAGATCCTAACAAAAACTATACATGACGTTTCTACACGCAGTGATCTGAAAGACCCAAAGTGGGACTGCTCATGTTTACCTTTTTGGAGGAGAGCAGGGGTTAAGGCATTGGACTACTGATCAGAAGGTCCCAGGTTCAAACTCCAACACTTCCACTGTTGGACCTTTGAGCAAAACCCTTAACCCTGTAATGGAAAAATCATATTTTAATTATGTATTAATCCTATTTGATTCTTGTAGTAAGTGTGTAACGTAGGCCGTAGAAGTTTGAACTTGTTTGTCGAAGCTTAGAGACACAAGGCCGAGAACAGAATAGAAACAACCTGATTGTAGTTGTCCATGAATAAATGATAAAGTATAGACATCTGGTCTGGGTCAGATAAAGAGTCATGAGTTTGAATGCAGGAACTTCACGTACGGGGCGTTGATTATGTTAGCAGAGATGTTTGTGTATAAAATAGGTCAGCTAGAGAAAGAGATCACCTTTCTCTATGCTGCAACTGTTTGCTGTATGAGACTGGTCCTTCTGCAGAAGTTTAAAATAAAACCTTTGTTACTTTGCTCTTACCCAGTGTATGGATTACTTGTCTTTATATTGGTTTCAGAATTTCCACCACAACTTGGCGTTGTCGAGGCTCCCTTGAGTGAGATAGCTCATGGGAAGGGCCTACAGGCCCACAGTGCACTTAGTTGGACTCAAGAGGCAGAAAAGGCATTCACTAATTTGAAATTGACACTACAAACCACACCTACTTTGGGGATCCCCAATCCAAATAAACCTTTTGTGCAGACAGTGGATGAAAAGCGAGGTTGTATGACGTCTGTGCTATTGCAAGAACATGGGAGTAAACTTAGGCCTGTGGCCTATTTTTCAGCAAAACTAGATCCTGTAGCAGCAGGATTACCAATGTGTTTAAGAGCCGTTGCAGCTGCTGAAAAAGCTGTAACAGCTTCTAGGGACATAGTAGGGTACAGTGATTTAACTTTATTGGTTCCACATGCAGTTTCACTACTTCTCCTCGAACAAAAAACGGCACACATGTCAACAGCACGATGGTTGAGGTATAACACAATTTTATTAGAGATGCCAAATGTTACAGTAAAAAGATGCACTGTGCTTAATCCTGCTACTCTTCTTCCTACAGAAGGCGATGGTGAACCACATGACTGTGTAGCTGTAACTAATGAAATTTGCAGCCCAAGACCTGATTTACAAGATATTCCTTTGCAGAATGCAGAAATGGAAGTGTTTGTAGATGGATCAGCATTCAGGAACAAACAAACAGGCCAAAATTGCGTAGGGTATGCCGTAGTAACTGCATATGGTATATTAAAATCAGAGCCACTTCCTAAACATCTATCTGCACAATCAGCAGAGCTCATTGCTTTAACAGAGGCATGTAAACTTGCTGAGGGTAAAACAGTCACTATATATACTGACAGTCAGTTCGCTTTTGGGGTAACTCACGATTTTGCAACACTGTGGAAGCACAGGGGGTTTCTTACATCATCAGGGAAGCCCATAGCGCATCACGGCCTGATTTCTGACCTCCTGAAGGCAATCCTTTTACCTAAATCGATTGCTGTTTGTAAATGCGCAGCTCACACAAAAAACAATGATCCAATTTCACAGGGAAACTCAAGAGCAGATGCAGCAGCAAAGACAGCGGCATCGAGACCACTTAATGACAATGTTAACATGTGCATGACTAAATCTTCTGTTCCAACAGCTGATTTACAGGATTTGCAGACACAAGCCACCCCAGCAGAAAAGCAAGACTGGTCGAAGGCTGGGGGAAAAGTGAGGAATGGGGTATGGTACGGCCCCAATAACAAACCTTGTTTACCAAAAGCTTTATTTCCTCATTATGCAAAATTGACACATGGTAAGGACCATGTTTCAAAAGGGGGAATGGCTGATAGTATATCTCTGTGTTGGTATACTAGAGGCTTTACAAATTACTGCCAAAAATACTGTGAAAAATGTGTAATTTGTGCGACTAATAACATAGGGAGAGGAATTAAGATCAGTCAAAGTGCACACCCACAACCACAAAGGCCTTTTGAACATATACAAATGGATTTCATAGAACTAACACCAAGTGAAGGGAAGAAATATTGTTTGGTATTAGTTGATATGTTTTCTAAATGGGTGGAAGCTTTCCCTACATCCAAACAAGATGCTAGTGCAGTAGCAAAAGCATTGCTATCTGAGATTATCCCACGCTGGGGAATCCCTGAAAAAATAAGTAGCGACAATGGCACTCCCTTTGTAAACCAGGCTCTCCACCAAGTAGGAGAACGTCTGGGAATAGATTTAAGACAGCATTGTGCATACCACCCAGCTAGTGGGGGTGCAGTAGAAAGAGAAAATGCCACATTAAAGAACAAACTTGCAAAATGCTGTGATGAAACGGGAATATCATGGACCAAAGCACTTCCCATAGTACTAATGTACATGAGAACTAGAGTAAGGGGGAGAGCAAAATTAAGCCCTTTTGAGATTCTGTTTGGCAGACCACCCAATACTGGAATTGGACCAAAACCCATCACTAGAAATCTAACAGGTCATTGTGAAGATGAAATGTTGTGTTATTGTGCAAAACTCTCTGCTGTTTTATCTCAAGTACAGGCCCAAGTGAAAGAGGCCTTGCCACAACCAGCAGAGGGAATCCTGCATAACCTGAAGCCAGGGGACTGGGTAGTGGTAAAAGACTTCAGGAGAAAGAGTTGGAGAGCTAGAAGGTGGCTGGGACCGTTCCAGGTGCTCCTTGTGACGCAGACAGCAGTTAAGGTAGCGGAAAGAGCAACATGGATACACGCCAGCCACTGTAAGCGCGTCCTAGAACCAGAGAATCAGAAGAGAGAGCACACAGAGGTCAACAAGGGTGAACAGTGAAGTGCTAGTAACCTCTCCTGTAAACCCCAACAGACCTTCACCTGCACGCAAAGTGCATGGGTCAGAAGAACCAACGAGAGTGACAGAAACAACGCAGAACCACAACTCTCCACTCAAATTCATCGCAAGAATAAGTACACTACATTTGAGAACAACACATGAAGAAATTGTAAGGTGTCAAAGTAGCAGTAGTGACATATTGGTGACATATAAAAGTAATTAGAGTTAAAAGTAAGTGTTGTAACTAATGATAAGATAGAAGACTGATTTAAGAAAATAATAATAATAATAATAATACATCAGTGACTGAGAGTATTCACATTACAGACATTGAATTGACTGGACTGGACGGTAAGAAAAATAAAAAAAAATATAAAAATGAGAAATCAATTCCAACAACACCCCAAAGTAATCTGGGTGGCCTTAGGAGTAATAATAGTTATGGTTATCCTGATATGCTTTACTGAGAACACTGAGAGAAACGGACATGATAAAGTCTATTTAACAAACTCAAGCCACATGTATTTAACTAGAATAAAGAGAAAAGACAGCATGATAAAAAGGCATAACGCTAATCTCAATAGATGTGTTGGGAATTGGGGATGTGCTCTATCATTAGACATTGCTGATAATATGACAGATATACACAATGGGTCGTGCTGGATATGCCATGCCATGTCCTCGAGCTGGGTAGCATTGCCCCTTAATAATGTCACAGCAGCAGAAGCAAATGCAGACAACACGTCTTGTATCATACCGATAACCACCGTGGCCATCTTACAGATATCTGCATACTACAAACAAACAGGGAGGCCAAACTTAGCAGTCCCTGGGTGTAATTATTCCAATAATCTATGTTTTGACGCGACAGGGAGCTATTGTTCCCCATTGCCTGTTAAGAAATATGAAGACAATTCTACTTATATGGTCCCTTGGCAAAAAGGAGACACTTGCGTTGTGCAAGATCAAAAGGAAAATGGGGAACCTGACTTAGGATGGTCTGAGTGCACCACTTACGTTCGTATAACCAATCGTTCAAAAGGTAGGTCACCTAAATGTAGTATAGATGGTAATTATTTTCCAAATGATGGTAGTTGTCCGTTCATAGAACTATCGTCAACAAACACAGTAATGTGGGTGTGTGGGTTAAACGCATATGTGACCTTACCTAGTTATTTCAATTGGACAGGCTCATGTTATCCTGCATATGTAACTCCTAGTGTGTCAGTACACACAGAAAATCCGTGGGGGCCACGGATGTTAGAAAATAGACGAAAAAGAGATATCCCTATTAAATTTCATGGTTACACTTTAGGAGACCCGTGGACTAGCCCAGGAGTAAATGTAGGCTGGTCACTCTTCCTCGGCGGAGGAACAACTGTAGCCCTAAACAAGGTAAATGGTTTAGCATACATGTTACTGATACTAAAAAATGACACCGTAAATGCCTTGCAGTTAGTAAATGATGAACTTAAGCAGGTTAGAGAGATCACAATTCAAAATAGAATGGCTCTGGATATTTTACTGGCCGAGAGAGGTGGCGTGTGTAAAGTTCTAAACACCTCTTGTTGTTTTTATATTCCTGACAATCATCAGAATATCAGTAACATCATAAACCACATGAAGAAGGCTTTGCAACCACCTCCCCAAGTAGAATCTTGGATCTCGTGGTTAACGCAGTTATGGGGAGGCTGGGGTTATTGGCTGGTCTATAGTGTTTTACCAATCGGGATTATGATCTTGTTAGGCCTCTGTATAACACCCTGTATTTGCAGATGTATACAGGGACTAGTTCTGAACACAGTAAAATATCAAATGTTAAGACAGACTGACAACATAGAATGTAAACCGGACTGGGACGACCCGACTTCTGACAGAGTTCAAAATTCCGGTGACTATCATTTTGAATGTTTAGATCATGATATGGAAGAAGACATAATGTAAATCTTTAGGGAAATATAAAGCATGTATATTTAAGTAGATTGCAGAATTTTTCAAAAAATGCTTTTGTGTCAGGGGTCTATCCCAATAAAAACAGCTGTAGTGTCCTCTGTGTGCATTAGAGTGCTAGTGATGATGTTGTTAAAAACCTAGGTTGGAGAGACAATATCTGATGAAATTTACCTAATGCATAGCTTATTAGTATTGTTTTGAATTGTAGAATTAAAATATTTAGGTTGTCATAGAATGACAAAAGGGGGAAATTGTAATGGAAAAATCATATTTTAATTATGTATTAATCCTATTTGATTCTTGTAGTAAGTGTGTAACGTAGGCCGTAGAAGTTTGAACTTGTTTGTCGAAGCTTAGAGACACAAGGCCGAGAACAGAATAGAAACAACCTGATTGTAGTTGTCCATGAATAAATGATAAAGTATAGACATCTGGTCTGGGTCAGATAAAGAGTCATGAGTTTGAATGCAGGAACTTCACGTACGGGGCGTTGATTATGTTAGCAGAGATGTTTGTGTATAAAATAGGTCAGCTAGAGAAAGAGATCACCTTTCTCTATGCTGCAACTGTTTGCTGTATGAGACTGGTCCTTCTGCAGAAGTTTAAAATAAAACCTTTGTTACTTTGCTCTTACCCAGTGTATGGATTACTTGTCTTTATATTGGTTTCAGAATTTCCACCACAACCCTCAACTGCTCAGATGTAAAACAGGATAAAAACATCAGTAGGTGTGGATAAAGGTGTCTGCCACAACGTGTAGAGGACATTTTTATTTGTGGAGAAATAAGGAGAGACACAGAGAGAGAGAGAGAGAGAGAGAGTAATAACAACAATCAGGTAAGGTCCATGTGACATTTAATTTTAGGACTAACAATCACTGTGCTGGTTCAGACTCGGGACAAAATGCCTTTGTACTTCCTTCAAGGCCAGTAATCAGCATCGTTCCCCAGACGGCTCTATTTCCTGAATTATTCAAAGGTCATGTAGACTCTGCAGCTATACATACTATTTCATGCTCATCCTAACAAACCATGCTTCCTTCCACCCCCCACCCCACACACACCTCCAACACCCCCAACACACACATACAACACGATGTTGCCTATTGTGAGAAAGGTCTCTGTCAATGTTACCTTTTCACTGACAGATTAATTTTCCTGTTTGCTCGAATGTAAGCAAAAAAGCCCAACCTGAGGGAGGTTTAGTCCACCAGAACAGTGTGTGTGTGTGTGTGTGTGTGTGTGTGTGTGTGTAGCACGTTGTGTAACATTTCCCCTCCACAGCCCACGAGTGTGTCTTCTTTTCACTCTTTCCCAGAATGTGTAGGTTTAAGCATGAAGGCAATAAAAGCGTCTGGCCTTGAGGGATTCACATACAGTAAACGCTTTCACTTCTTCTTGCTTCTCCATGCTCTTGTTCCTCCACTCTGTGTATTTGTGTGCATGTGTATAGATGTACAAAATGAACATTTTCTTCTAACTTCAAATGAAATTAAATTACTTTGGCCGTGAGAAATTGACTTTAACGTATTAATTTAGATTAATTAATTACACGAAAATAACACGTAAATTTTTTTACGCATTTTAATCGCACTTATTTTTCTCACTGGATGAGTTTCGGCGGACCGATTATACTGGAGCACCAACTAGCGTTCAGACAAAAACAAACCACAGTGAACATGGACAAAGAAGCTGATGAGACAGCGTTGGTTGGCCCTGTGGATGGGAAATTTTGTTATAAAAAACGAATGGAAGGAAGCGTCAGGGTTTAATAGTCAGGGTTTCCAATGTTCTGAATGTACTTGAAAGTATTGTGTTTTACTTAAAAAAACTGTTTACAGAAGGTCTACCTACCTATAGGGTACCTGAATTTCTGAAATGTAGGTTACTATATTTCTAAATATTCTATTGCTACACTTTTAATGGCGATATTGCACTCGTCTGTTGGACTTGGTTGAACAAAAATAAACAATATTTTGTTGCTTAAGCTTATGTATTCAGTCATTATTCAATGGTATACTAAAAATCCATATGAAAAAACTTACTTCTCACTGTTCTCAGGTCAAATATTTATATGCGATTAAAATGCGATTAATTTCGATTAATTAATTACAAAGCCTCTAATTAATTAGATTTTTTTTTTATTGAGTCCCGGCCCTAGTATTTACATTTTTATCTAGACTATCTATTTCAGATCTGTTACATTTTATTTAAAAAATGAAACTAAAAGAAGAACTTCAAGAACTTGACCATCATGTCAACAAGGCTCCCATCCAATTACATTAATGAACTTGCTGGTTGTCATGGATGCCACAGTAGGTAATTAAGAGTAAATAATAAAACATGTATAAAACACCTTTGCAAGTAGCAAATACATGCTGAATCATAACAGACATTCTTGGCTAATTGTGAGTTGAAATTCTGACAGTTCAGGAAGGTTTGTATGTAAACAACAACAAATCATCATGTTCAGGACTCTACAATCCATTACAAAGAGACATGAACCAGCTGGCTGTTAGCAGGAAAGTTGTAAACTGCAAATGATCAAAAAACGAGGCAAATTCCACAGTGATCAGACAGTTCTCGAGAAAGAGTTCACTGATCTGATCTTGTGAAGATCATGCATTATCTTTTTCTCATTTATACAACCAGCATAAGTTACAGCTGACTAAATAAATTAGCTGTGCTAAATTAGCACATTGCAGATATGACATCTAAAAAATATTCAACAATATGCTTTTAAAAATATGACAAAAATCCTAGGATGAGGTTTAAAACTCAACAACAACAAAACAATGGTGGAGAAAAATGGTTGCTGAGGCTTTTTAAATCTCCACTGGGCAGATGTAGATCTTCTCGCTTGCACGAGTAGTCGAAGGTGAGATGAAGGACTACAGGATGGTAGAAGGTCTGGTGGAAGTTTCATACTGTACTGTATGTCAATGAATTTTTGTTTGGTCTGGATTTATCTTAGACAGAAAAAAAAGTATAAGAAACAAAAGTTAAGTCTATGGGTGATTACTTAAAAACTTGTACACCGTTGACGATGCGGACATGAGAGGACGCTGGCGTGCATGTCGCCGCTTCTTGGATCCGTACAGTTAGATTTCAGTTACATTTTGAACTCTGGTGAAATAATCCTGCTTGTCATAAAGTTTTTTCGAGCTGTTGTTTTCCTCCGTGTCTGCTACTACAATCTAACTCGCGATTGCCGGACACTGCTTCAATAACCGATGTTTACAAATTGAGTTGTGGATTAGTTACCTACCGTGTCCTCGGTGCACAGGATCTACTGCGATCTGTTCGCCTGCATCACTGCTAACATCACTGGAACTGTTCTGTCAAGTAGTCCTCTCTAAGCCACCCTGCTGTCTGTGTCTCTTGGAATATAACGTTAGCGTTGGTTAGCAAGCCAGGCTAACGCTAGCAGGCAAGCTAAGTGCTGTGATTACCGGGTGTTTCTCCTGCCACGATGACGCCCATAAGATACACCGCAGATGAACTCCTAAAACTCAACACCATGCTCCTCCCAAGTTGCCTTGAAGTCATTAAATCACTTCACCTCCTGAGACAGCCACCCTATGTGCATAGGGCTGTTCGTCACAAGTTTGTTTACACGGACATAACTTCGGCTATTCCTGTGGTTACCGGCCATGCTTCCCTGCGAAGATGTCGCCAAAACAAACCACGCCCATCACCTGCCAATCTCCGGACCCTGGCCTGCGTGGACAGCTCTGCACCCACATACAGGATAGCCTCCTTCATGTTACAGAACATCAGATCCATAAACAATAAAGCGCTACTTATCCATGACATTATCACAGAGAAAAAAATAGACTTTCTATGTTTAACTGAAACATGGCAGAGCCAGCAGGACTTTATCAGTCTCAATCAAGCTACCCCACCTGGCTACACATACATACAAAAGCCTTGTTGCCTGGGTCGTGGTGGTGGACTTGCTGTTATACACAATTCTGATATCTTGGTCAAAGAACATCCTGTAAATGCTTCATCCTTTGAGTGTTTCCATCTTGCTCTGACTGGGATTGCACAGCTACAAGTGGTCCTTGTATACCGACCACCCAAAGCCTCCACCTGTTTCCTCCCTGAGCTCTCGGAGCTGCTTGCCACTGTCTGCCCCATGTCCCCATCTACCATTCTACTAGGTGACTTTAACATCCATGTGGACTCTGGCAGCTGCTCTTTTGCGGCCGATTTTCTGTCACTTTTGGATTGTTTTAACATCACCCAACATGTGCCTGGCCCCACCCACATCAAAGGACATACCCTGGACCTGGTGTGCACCACTGGCACACCACCATTACACCTCCAGTGCACGGACCTGGCCATATCAGACCACCATGCTGTTATGTTCTCTGTTCCTCTGCCCCTACTCAGGCAACGCCACGTACGGACCATCACCTTCAGGAAGACCAAAGAGGTGTGCCTGCCCCTGCTCTCCAGTGCCTTAGAAACTCACCTTGCTGCTCCCGTCTCTGGCCTCTCAGTGGCCACCCTGGTGGAACACTACAACACTGCTCTCTCCACAAGTCTGGACTCTGTGGCCCCTCTAGTCACGCGTTCAGTCTCTTTCTTCTGACCTGCTCCCTGGTTCACTCCCGAGCTCCGCCTTATGAAGTCAACTGGTCGTCGGCTGGAGCGACTCCACAAAAAATCCGGCCTCACTGTCCATCTCGAGGCGTATAAGGACCATGTCAGGAACTACAAGGAGGCTCTCTCCAAGGCTAAAACTCACTACTACTCCATGCTCATCAATAACCAACAACATAATCCTAGAAAGCTTTTTTCTACTATCAACCGCCTTCTTCGTCCTCCTGACACCCCCCAGCCGTCTGATGCTGCTGATCTGTGCTCTAGGTTCCAGGACTTTTTCAAAAACAAGGTTGACGCCATCCACCAACAGCTCCTGTCTACAACTCTATCTCTCACTCCACAACGGCAGGGAGTTCAACCTCCTGGTGCCCACCAGCTAGTGCAGGACATCTCCATCCCTGCTGCCTGCCCGCCACAGCACAACCTCTCCTCCTTCAGCACACTGGACATTGACCAGGTCACCGACCTGGTGTCCAAAGCCAAGTCATCTACCTGTAAGTTAGACCCCATGCCTACCTCGCTGGTTAAATCATGTCTTCCTGTTCTCTGCCACACTATGATGACAATCATCAACACGTCCCTGGAATCTCGTGAGGTGCCGTCAAGCCTCAAGACTGCTGCTGTCATCCCCACCCTGAAAAAGCCTGGTCTGGACCCTGATGACCCAAATAACTATCGTCCCATCTCCAACCTTCCCTTCCTGAGCAAAATCTTGGAAAGAGCAGTGGCCGCCCAACTCCAACAACATATGTCCCACCATGAGCTCTTTGAACCTCTACAATCTGGTTTCAGAACCCACCACAGTACAGAGACTGCCCTTGTCAAAATCACAACCGACCTCCTCACTGCTGCTGACAATGGCCTTATTACCATCCTCATCTTACTGGACCTCTCAGCAGCTTTTGACACAGTCTCACACACCATCCTCTTAACACGGCTCTCAGAGTTCACTGGACTATCCGATACAGCACTTTCTTGGTTTCAGTCATATTTATCAAACCGGCAACAATACGTCACCCTGAAAGATTCACACTCCACAACAACAACAATCAACCATGGGGTCCCCCAAGGATCTGTGCTTGGCCCCCTTCTCTTCACCATATACATGCTCCCTCTAGGACAAATTATCCGCTCTCATGGACTCAGTTTTCATTGTTACGCTGACGATATACAACTGTACATCAGCACCAAACCCTCTGCCCAACTCCCCCCAATGCCTCTTGTCCACTGTTTACAAGATATTAAAACCTGGATGACCACCAATCTTCTCAAACTAAACAGCAGCAAAACGGAGCTCATGGTGGTGGCACAGGCACCACTGCTTAGGAAGGTTGGGGACCTCCACCTGGATGTGGATGGCTGTTCCATCACTCCATCCCCTGAAGTCTGCAATCTGGGCATCATCCTGGATCCTACTCTATCATTTCAGTCTCATATCAAAAGAATTACCAAAACTGCCTTCTATCACCTAAGGAACATCTCTAGACTCAGGCCCTCACTTTCTGTTTCAGTAACAGAGACCCTCATCCACTCTTTCATCTCCTCCCGTCTGGACTATTGCAATGCCATCTTGTCAGGTCTGCCAAACAAAGCCCTGGATAGACTGCAATATGTCCAGAATGCTGCTGCAAGGGTTCTAACAGGCACTAGGCCCTGGCACCATATCACTCCCATTCTCAAACAGCTTCGCTGGCTCCCCATCAAATCCCGCATCAGTTACAAAGTCCTCCTCCTCACCTACAAATCTCTCCATGGACTGGCTCCCCACTACCTTACTGATCTTCTTCACACCTACACCCCTCTGAGGTCCCTGCGATCCTCTTCTAAGGGCCAGCTGATCGTCCCCCGCAGCAGACTCAAGACCTTTGGCGACAGAGCCTTTAATGTAGCTGCCCCCAATCTCTGGAACAAGCTACCCCCTCATGTCCAGTGTGCCCCCTCACTACCCCTGTTCAAAAAGTACCTGAAAACACATATCTTCACAGAGGCCTTTGGCCTCTAGTCCCCCCCTCCCCCACGTACATGATTACATTACACACGCCTCATACTGTAAAGCGACCTTGGGTATTTTGAAAGGTTCTATATAAAACTGAATTATTATTATTATTAAACAAGTAGCACATACTGTATGTGTGTATTTCCTTTTAAAACACTATATTTAGCAACATGTTACTTTAAACATTAAACAGAATTTTTTTTTTACTAAAATGAAAAAATAAAAGTGCTTTATATTTAACAACATGTTATGAGCATGTGTGAAGTTTGTATACACTTATCAGGTAGTATAATAGCACATGGAATATGCATACTGCATACCTACAGGTCCTTCTAAAAAATTAGCATATTGTGATGAAGTTCTTTATTTTCTGTAATGTACTGATAAACATTAGACTTTCATATATTTTAGATTCATTACACACAAACTGAAGTAGTTCAAGCCTTTTATTGTTTTAATGTTGATGATTGTGGCATACAGCTCATGAAAACCAAAAAATTAGCATATCATGAAAAGGTTCTCTAAACGAGCTATTAACCTAATCATCTGAATCAACTAATTAACTAATTAACACCTGCACAAGATTCCTGAGGCTTTTAAAAACTCCCAGCCTGGTTCATTACTCAAAACCGCAATCATGGGTAAGACTGCCGACCTGACTGCTGTCCAGAAGGCCATCATTGACACCCTCAAGCAAGAGGGTAAGACACAAAGACATTTCTGAACGAATAGGCTGTTCCCAGAGTGCTGTATCAAGGCACCTCAGTGGGAAGTCTGTGGGAAGGAAAAAGTGTGGCAGAAAATGCTGCACAACGAGAAGAGGTGACCGGGCCCTGAGGAAGATTGTGGAGAAGGACCGATTCCAGACCTTGGGGGACCTGCGGAAGCAGTGGACTGAGTCTGGAGTAGAAACATCCAGAGCCACCGTGTACAGGCGTGTGCAGGAAATGGGCTACAGGTTGCAAATTTTGCATGTCATTCGGAAATCAAGGTGCCAGAGTCTGGAGGAAGACTGGGGAGAGGGAAATGCCAAAATGCCTGAAGTCCAGTGTCAAGTACCCACAGTCAGTGATGGTCTGGGGTGCCATGTCAGCTGCTGGTGTTGGTCCACTGTGTTTTATCAAGGGCAGGGTCAATGCAGCTAGCTATCAGGAGATTTTGGAGCACTTCATGCTTCCATCTGCTGAAAAGCTTTATGGAGATGAAGATTTAATTTTTCAGCACGACCTGGCACCTGCTCACAGTGCCAAAACCACTGGTAAATGGTTTACTGACCATGGTATTACTGTGCTCAATTGGCCTGCCAACTCTCCTGACCTGAACCCCATAGAGAATCTGTGGGATATTGTGAAGAGAAAGTTGAGAGACACAAGACACAAGAATCTGCAAAAGGATTCCCGACCAAGTATTGAGTGCAGAACTGAACATAATTATTTGAAGGTTGACTTTTTTTGTATTCAAAACACTTTTCTTTTATTGGTCGGATGAAATATGCTAATTTTTTTAAATAGGGATTTTGGGTTTTCATGAGCTGTATGCCACAATCATCAATATTAAAACAATAAAAGGCTTGAACTACTTCAGTTTGTGTAATGAATCTAAAATATATGAAAGTCTAATGTTTATCAGTACATTACAGAAAATAATGAACTTTATCACAATATGCAAATTGTTTGAGAAAGACCTTTACAACGTGAGAATCTCTGTCATTAAGCTTTTACTGGACAAATCAAACTACTACTACTAAGTTGTATAAAATTAAAAAAGATTATTATATCCATGTAGTAGACTTTCATTATTTGAATTTGATGACTTAAACATGTATAAAGTCTATACTGGATAGTTTTAATATTTAAATTCTCGTCGCCTGGGTGTCACGTCGATCTGTGAGAACTGAGATCTCAGCGAGCGATGAGTGAAACCCCAAATCCAGGGATAAAACATCACAGCCAGGTTCCACACCACGACAGTTATGGCTGCTCAGTGAAAGTGCCTGATCAGCCCTGAATAATGACACACCTCATGGCTTTTAGAAGCTTTTTACACAAATTGAAACATCTGTAGCAGCTGTGCCAGGCTCTACAAGGCTAAAACACTATAAATTGTTTGTGCGGGATGGAGGGAGAGGGTTTAGCGTAGCGCTGAATGATGAAGAGGCAGAAGAACTCATCCGACGTGTAATCCATCACTGTAAATTGGCCACATGTTTGCGTGTGCTGGAAGCATGCCGATCCGTTCGCCGTGGCTAATCCGACTTAAACAGGTTTACCCTCATTCTGCCACCACATTTCCCACGAGGCAGTGCACGAGTGACTCGGCTGCCACCTCACACTTCTTGGTATATGACAGAACTGTGGCAAGAGCAAACATTTAGGCAAAACTTACCAAGAGGTAAGCTTAAAGGGACGAGCCATAATTCACATTAATGCACTCGTGCTAACGTTTTCGTTTCTGTAGAAACAGCTCAATTATTGAGACAGGTACGGCAGACACATCACACCACACAGGTACGTGTGTTCTCACTGATAAAGACCAAAGCGAGCTTCTATGGTAGAGTAGTGCTAAGGATATGCAGAATGTTTCATCTTGAAAAGTTCAAAGGTTTGGCAGCACTGTCGCCTCTAGGGTCCGGGTTCGATTCCCGGCCAATCTTGATTCCAGTCTCTGTGTGCATGAAGTTTGCATGTTCTCCCGTGTTTGGTGGGTTTCCTCTGGGTACTCCGGTTTTCTCCCACAGTCTAAAGATCTGCAGATTAGACTAATTGGCTAGAGTGTGCACGTGAGTTTATGTGTGTCTATAATTAAATGTTGGTGGGGTTATGTGGTGAGATTTATGTTCTAAAAAATAAAATGGATATAGTTAAGTAAAAAATAAATATGGTGATCGAGACCAAGAGGTGTTTGTTTTCATGTTCATTTGTAACAATGGGTTTATTAATTTATTTATTTGCTTGGTTTGTTTGCAAATGTATTATGCTTTTCCTTTCATTGTGTAAAAACAAACAGACAAACAAACAAATAAATGAATAAATAAATGTTTTTTTTAAATAAAAAACAGCCAGAACCTGTTTACATAAACTACTGTTTTTTTTTAAAACTTTTGTTTGTTTTTCTTTCTTTGTTTCTTTCTTCTATTATTAACTAGTTTGTATATCGATTGTTTTATTATGTGTTTTGAAAAACATTTTAGGCACCTTATGTTTTAATCCCTTGTGCTTTTTTAGTTTAATTAATTAATTAATTAATTAATTAACAAGACATGTCCAAAAAAATTTATTTCATTAATACATTTGTTTGTTTGTTTGTATGATGTATAACAAATAAAAAAAATAAAACAATATCAAACCTTTTCTTACCTTTTCTTTAAGTTTTCTTTTTTTCCCGTTTTGCGTCTGCTTTTAATATTACGACAAGCTGAAACAATATGCTCAAACAAATTACATTTAAATCTTTCTTTCTTTGGGTTGTATATATTCTGCTGACTTTCATCTTTTTTGAACCCCTGGTTCATGGTAAAATAAAGCATTATTTAAAACATTCTTTCTTTGATAACCTGAACATCAGAACGTAGACATGAAAGCTCTGGTATAGAGACATCGTATATTGTACGGTATTTTTCAATATTTAATTCATGATCTTTTATGAAAACTATTAATGTGCTTAACACTAGAATTTAAAGTGTATAAATGCGTCCCTAACCTCGTCCCTCCCCCGACGGTGCATTGCTTCAAGGACACATGTCCATCTCCTGGCTAACACTGATGCCAACATGGTGCATTAGCATAATGGGTGTGAAAACAGCAAGTCAGAACAGCTGCTGTTTGTCGTCTCCCTCTGTCTCGCCCACCGAGCGTTTCCTCATCACTGTTACGGTCTGCTGAGAGCCCTGCCAGGTTCACTGTGACCTGGGCCGGAGTCAGAGTTACTCAGAGATGAGGCGTAGAACGAGATCGCAGCATTAGCACAGACGTTCTGGCTGGATTCCTGCTCATGTGTTGAGTTCACTTTCATATGATTACTTACATTTTTATAATGAATTGTTATCAAATGCATTACATAAAAGTGCTTAATATCAGTGTTTATTACAGAGCTGATTTAAAACAAACACATCAGAAAAGTGTCATGGAGGAGCTGGAGTCCACTTCCCATCAACCCCTGCATGTCACGTGACTGTAATCATGCACACTGGGTTTTTGTATTTTTATGTTTCATATGCCACCAATCAGTTGCGTGTCACAGTTTGTAGTCTAGATTTCCTGTTGTTGTTAGTTTGGTTACTTCATGTTTAATAAAGACAAACCTGCACTCAGGCAGTCGTCATTTCTTAATCCTGACAGAATTCTAGATTAAAAGGAGGATGAATGTAAAGAGTGCAGCATCGCGATTTCAATATCAGCATTCAGTGTGTTGCTTCAGCCGAACGGGGCTCATAGACATTCCAGAAGCTTCTAACTGATTGATTTATTTTAACTGTTCAACTGATTGATTTATTTTGTTGGACAAGCTTAACAGATCTGAAACTTGGGAACACCTCCAGTTCTTATGGCTGTAGAGTCGAACCACTCATGAACATTTGAGCCAGTAAAGCCTAGTGAAGTTCTTCTGAACTGATTAACCCTTTACAGTATGTGGCACTCATTAAAATAGTTGGAAATTAAAATTCTTCAAAAAAATTAATGTAATCACTTTTGTGAATTTTTTTTTTCACTGTTCCCATTTTGATTTCGCAAATCAAGGTCAGTAAAGTTAGCATACATACTTTATTCAGGTGAAGATCCACATTTGGTAACTTCTATGGGATTTCAATTTATTAATGTATTTGTATATATATATGTGCACTGGTGGCTCAGTGGTAGGTGTTTCGCCTGCCATGCGGAAGGCCCGGGTTCGATTCGTAAAATGGAAGGGCATCCGGCGTAAAACCTGTGCCAAGTTGTTGTGCGGACTGGATATTCCGCTGTGGCGACCCCTTGTCGTGAGCAGCCGAAAGACCAACAGCAACAACATACAGTATACTATATATACTCACTTACTCACTCTATCGTCTATAGCGCTTTATCCTGTATTCAGGGTCACTGGGATCCTGAAGCCTATCACAGGAGACTAAGGGCACGAGACAAATTACATCTTGGTTGGGGTGCCAATCCATCAGTGGGAACACACACACACCTAATCACAATTTACATGCAATTTGAGAACACAAATTAGCCTAATCTGCATGTCTTTGGACTGTGGGAGAATCTAAAGTACCCAGAGGAAACCGACACCAAGCACAGGGAGAACATGCAAACTCCATGCACACAGAGACGGGAATCGAACCTAGCTGGGAATCAAACCTGGACCCTAGATGTGCAAAGTGACAGTGCTAACCACTGAGACTATTACAGTATATATACACTTCTTGAAAAAAAGTATTACCCTAAGCCCTATTACCAGGCTAGGGTAAGCTAAATATGGTAACCTTACTAACCATGATTTGCAGCATAAAAATGACAACAATGAGTAGGCTGGTCAGCTGACCCGGTGTGGTACATTTAATATTGCTGAAAATCAGAGTAAGTTCCTCGTCTTACTTACGTTATAGCAGCTATAAACACTCGTTCTCACACTAGAAGTTGATACGATACAGTACTGTATGAAAATAAGATGCAGATTTACAGAGAAAACTCATCCTTTATAGCTGCACTACTGTTAGAGCCGCTGGTACACAACATTAATCAACACCTTCTGACCAATCAGGATCCGGAATTGAGCAGCAGCGTGGTGTTAGATTTCATTAAGACCCCCGAATGAGGAGACGTTACTCGGGAATTATAGAAATTACATTAACTCTAAATGACATCATCTCCTGCAGAGAACTGGGTTTTGTTTGATTTTATTCTACACACAGATCGGCTCCTGCTGACTTCAACACGCAGCCGGGGACTGGAGTGTATCAACAGACGTGATAACTGTATGAACAAGTGTCACTTTCTGTCACCACCTCTTCCTTTCCAGAGACTCAGAGTGTGTGTGTGTGTGTGTGTGTGTGTGTGTGTGTGTGTGTGTGTGTGTTGCGCAGATCTCCCTCTCTGAGGCGTTTCAGGCCCAGCGTGAGCTCAGCATGTCAAGCGCACACTCAGTGATCAGACAGACTGAAAGCAGTTTGAACTCGGAGGAGCAGAACTGTTACCTCAGGCTGAGGAGACGTCCTGAACATGCGAATCATCCGTGTGTTTGTTCAGCTGTTTGTCCCCCCCCCCTCCTCCCCCATCATCAAAGAGTGGAGAAGGCACTTTCTAGCATTGTGGCATATTTAAACACAGTCTAACATGTTCATGGTTCCTCCACAGTCTTAAATATTGCTCTTCTAAGAGGACCTTGAAGGCTCTATGTGCTGTAGGAAGACAAGTAAGAGTCCAAGAAGAAATAGAAACTGATATCTCCTAACAAACCTTAAGGGTTTGGTCTTGTTTCTGTCCATGTGTCAAAATCCAAATTGGTGCATTTACAGAAAGATTCTTAAAATAATTATTACGAGCAATTTGTTAACAGATACCAGGTAAAAATTCTTTACCCATAAATGTAACATTTCAATATTAGGATTCAATTTTGTTCCTATTTTAAGTATGTTAATTTTTTTCCCATAATGAGTAAAGATTTTAAATAAGCATCTCCTTAGAAGAATTTATCCTCACCACAGATAAGGAGACGAGTATGAATCTGCTCATATAGAAAATCAATCAACACCATCTGACCGATCAGAATCCAACAGCGTGCCGTCTGGAGTCGGATCAGATCGGCCAGCTCTTGTAGTTTCATGCTTACAGTTAGCACACTAGTATCTAGTCATGGGTGTCAGTGACATGTAAGTGGAAGTTGGTGGATAGCACTTTCCGGAGTGTATGTTATGCTGCCCCCTAACAGTATGTGAGCAGCAGTTTAAAAAAAAGCATTGCTGGTTTGGTTTGTAGCTTTCGCCTTGATAGGTGTACACCCTGAATTGGAGATGACTAAATTTGAGAGAAAATCTGTAAACAGGAACTTTCAATCAATCAATCAATCAATCAATTGATTGATCGATCAATTTAACATTGATCTGGGGCCGGTTTCTCGATAACGCACACTATTCACGCGCTAAGTAGACTCTTAAGATATATCTTACGTTAAGTGATAACTTTTCTAAGTGTATTTCTCGAACTGTCTCTTAGGAGTCTTCTTACTGTAAGTCGCTGCCTCTTACTGTAAGTCCGACGTTACGCGGCGCTGTCTACAGTGAAGGTCCTGAATTAGCTGACATCGGTGGCTCAGGAATCGATTTTTGACGCCTTTTGCATGACAGCGTTAAGAAAGACGGCACTTTCTATGCAAATTAAACATTGCACTAAATTCTTTTAATAGTGTTTATTTCGACATGGGTTAACTTAACAATAACATGCCATAATAGACAAATATATAAATTAAATCACCAAACTTTTGCTAATATTTTCATATAACCTGTAGTGGTGGTGAAACGAACCGGGTATACAATCATAGCTGATGGACAAACAGCTGATAACACTCTTCACCAGCTTCAGTAACAATGTGAAGTATGTCAGTTGTTGGGGTTGTATAGCGCACTTATGGAATGAATACGATGAGTTGACAGAGTGGAGGTTTAATACTCCTATCTCACCTACGCGGTTTCGCGCGGTGGCCGTAAGAGCGGTTCATCATAATTCAGCGTGAGTTTTGGTGCGTGATTACGTTTCCATTTTACCATGCAAAAAAAATTAAACATGTTTAACATGCGGAAGTTTGCGGACCTTGCAGATCTTCGCGGAACGTCGGGCGCTGGTTACTCAAGGCGGATCACGGTGCCTAATACCCCTCTCTCACCGTGCGGCTTGACTCATGGTGATATGCGCACCGTGAGCTTCCGTGATTGCCCGCGACGTTCCTTTAATGTTCCGCGAAGTTCTGCAAGGTCTGCAAGCTTCCGCGAGGACCGGCAAAAAATTTAACGTTTAATTTTTCACGCGGAAAGATGGAAACATAATCACAGCGCAAAACCTCGGGGTGAATCATGATGAACCCTACTTATGGCCACTGCATGAGACCGCGCAGGTGAGATAGGGGTATAACACCGCATCTCACAGCGAGTCAAACCGCGTAGGTGAATATGGGTATTAAACATTACAATCACCCAGAAAAATTAATGGATGGTTTGAAACTCCCAAGGGTATTTTCTCATTTAACTAAATCAAATTTCATAAAAATAAAACGTGTCAAAAGAAAAGCCCATAAAGTTATAATGGTGAATGATCAATGAAACATATTTTAAACAAAAAGCAGCGAGCAGCTGGACATCGGGACGTAGAGTGTAAGTACGACGGGTTGGCCTGGCAAGTGCAGGTCTGAGCAGCTCAAGCAGCTCCATAAAAAGTTTTTCTAAAGGAAAGATTTACATGACCCACACGGCTCCACGGACGGCGCCGTCTTCAGTTTAACACAACACCACGCTGTATCGCTGCCAAATTGTTTTCCACCTGTTTAATATTAAAAGTGATTACCAATTTTAATGCATTAGTCACATTATGAAATAGGCTAATTAAAAGTCACTCTATTAGTTCTGATATCAAATAAAATAAAATTCTTAAACAGGTCTACAGTATATTCCATCATTAATACGACTTTGATAACGTGCCATAATGTGTTTCCATACACCGCTGATTTATAAAGACTGCTGCTCAGTGGCGGCCACTAGCGTCTTGAGCTGAAACTATGCTAAGTATGAGTTAAGGTTGGTCCAGACCAGTGGTTCTCAAACTTTTTCTGTCATTCCCCACTTAAGGGAGTGAGCGAATTTTCAAGCCCCACTTGTCAACAAAATAATAACGAAATCGGCCAAGTTTACTGTTTATTGAAATATCAATTCCTAAACCAATACGATCAAACACCACCAAGTTAAAAAAAGATAAAATACACGTGCAATTGTTATAAAAGGCTTACGTTGTCACTTTTCTTTGCATAATTGACCCCATGTTTATTAGCTGCTCAGCAATCGTTTGTAGTTTTTTTTTTGCACTGGCCAATTCTGTATGCAACTTTGAATGAAGCCATTTGTGCTTTGCTGTCCACTGATTCAGATGTTACCATGCGATTCTCCTGCTGTCTGTATTCTGCCAGCTTTCTTTCAAAGACGTCGAGTGGTTTATTAATGTGACTGGAGTGTGTTGTCTCTAAGTGTCTTCCTAATTTGTTGGGTCTCATGCGGTCTGCTGCCAGCAGTTTAAGACACAAAACACACACGTGTCTCTCCTCTGCCCCCACCATCACCACCATCAATCCAAGCTCAACATAGGCTTCATTAGGGTGGGTGATATAACCAAAATCTTCTATCACAGTAGAAGCAATTTTCTAACTCAATAACACAATATAGCAATTTGTATCTGAAAATGCATAAATAAAAATGAAAACACAAAGAAATTGTTTTACATAATTTAATTTTTTTATGTAATTTTATTTAAACTGTGAATTGCTGAGGTTTGCCGCATTTTTTTTACTTTGGCCATATTCGTTTTGTATTTCAGATGATAGAAAAGGTTTGACGTGTTTCCACCACTTGTTAAAACAGTGCACTTACGTACCTTACAAATCACGTTCATCTCATCCGTATCACTTTTCTTATATCCAAACCAATTCCACACCACAGACGAGGCACCTTTTTTCTTTACAATCTCCTCATTGTTGGTTTTGTCACATGTAAGTAAACTCACTGCTGCTGCAGCGTCTTCTTCCATTGTCGAAGTGTATGTGAAGCCAAACACATCAAAAGTGGGACGAAACCGCGGCACCCGATTGAACCAAATATCTGCGCAAATACAGCGCAGCGCGACTATCTGGATAGCGCAGTGATGATCTGGTTTATTTGCGCAGCCAATCAGCGCCGCTCGAATCACAAACCTGCGCGACCCACTGTGTTTTATTTAAAAACTAATTAATTTAAAATGTCAGGACTGTTTAATATTGTTTCCGCCTTGCCATGCCTGGTTTGTACATGCGCATCCCAGCGGGGTAAAATGTACTTTGATGGTCCGCGCGGTTTATTTCTGTCAGAGTCGCGCAGCGCTGCCCAGTGGCTGGCGCAGGTTTGTGATTCGGGCAGCGCTGCTCAAGTTTGTCCGACGTTAAACCGTTATTGTTCCACTATGGTTCCACTTTTTCTTTTCTTTTTGTTATTTTAAATTTACTTGTATACATGATCCATTTATTTGTGTGTGATTGTTTAGTTTTGAGCGTACGCTCTTCATTATCAATAAAGAAAATCATGAATTAGAATAGGTACTTTCCTATTATTTTCCACTAATTTCCTCTCGTTCATTGCGCCCCACCTGTCATGTCTGTATTCCCCACTAGTGGGGCGCGCCCCACAGTTTGAGAACCACTGGTCCAGACCAACCTTACGAACGTGTGACTTAGCTAAGAGATACTTAGCATAAGAACGTTTCGGGAAATGCGCCATAACGTTAAGAGAGAGGTTAAGGTACAACTTAAGAACTACTTAGTGATAAGAAGCTTTCGAGAAACTGGGCCCTGGCTTATAACATATTCCAATATTATGAATATAAAACAAAAGCAGGCCAATAAAAACATCCTTAAAGATTCTTCAGAACAGACGAACTGTTTCTTCAAAACAGATTTTAACAGATTTAATTTAATATTTCATTTCAAGACTTAACTACAGTACATTACACACTTTAACTTGACAAAAGCAGTGCTCATAAGTTATGCATCACAACAGCACCTCCGCCTTTAGTCCTGAAGATTCAGTCTGATTACGGGATACTCAGAGAGTGAGATGTGGTGTTAGTGTTTTGTTTTACAGTATATATTTTTTATTATTATAGACATAATACTTCTTGATAAAGGGATTATCTTCTGGGCATTCACACTAACATGTTTTCTCATATTTTAGTATGAATAATTTAAAAGGCATTCAGTTCTGACAAACTTGCTGAAGGGCCAGTGTTACAAGCGATGAATTTCTATTTTATCCCTGCGGTTTATATTCAATTATTAATCAGGTTGTGTACATTACGTACATGACTGTGTGCTGCTAAAAATGAAACACTAAATGCGTAAAAGGCTACATGATGGTTTATTAGCTGTTGAAATAATGTTGTTTGCTGGTTTTACTTAAAAATCAAGGAAGAGGCTTTTTTATACATTCACAACCATTTTATAAAGTGTATTGAATACATTGAGTGCTCATTTTAAAGGATGTTAAAAGATAGATAGATAGATAGATAGATAGATAGATAGATAGATAGATAGATAGATAGATAGATCTGCTAACAGGGTAAAACTGCAATAAAATTAACAAGAGAAATCAATATGGTATGAAAGAAATGTGTGCCATAATGTAAATTCCAAGCAAAGGTCAGTCGTAGCATAGCGGAAATGTCATCTTAATCACATTACTACTGAACCATACTCACTCACTTTAACTCATCTATAGCGCTTTAGCCTGTATTCAGGGTCGCGAGGAGCCTGGAGCCAATCCCAGGAGACTTAGGGCACGAGGTGGGGTACACCATGGACAGGGTACCAATCCATCACAGAGCACACATATACACATCAACACTCTATGGGCAATTTGGGAACGCCAATTAGCCTGACCGCATGTCTCTGGACTGTGGGAGGAAAACGGAGAACCTGGAGGAAACCCACCAAGCACGGGGAGAACAAGCAAACTCCACACACACAGACCCTGAGGTAGGAATCAAACCCAGACCCTTTAAAATAAAAGGGAGGAAAAGATTAGATTTCATATACTTCATGTTAAATGGCTTAAATAAATGCCATAAATACAGTTATGTTAGAAATGACAAATATTTTTAAATCTACATGGTTTCTTTTCAACCTCTTTCCTGATTTAAGCATAGCGCTTTTTTTAAACTTTGTTTTTAGTTTGTAGTAAACCTGGACTCTGTCACAAATGTGTTTTCTGTTTAATGTTACATCCATAATGCTGATAAAATAATACAAGTTCAAATAATGCTGGAAAAACTAGAATTAAAATAATGATGGATAGAAGTGGGGGTGCATATGGATGTGAAAAGTGGATGGTGTTAAAGTTAACTCATCCATTTATGTGAGAGAAAACACAAACGGCTGGTGATGGAGTAACATGTGTGCAATTGGTCTTATGTGGTGCACTAAGGACATTAATATGGCTGAAAATTCAGAATAAAATTTAAAAAGTAGTCAATGTTGAATATATTACATATACAGTATATACAGTGCTGTAAAAGTTTTGACCCCATAATTTATTTACATTAAACTAAATAAAATGTACATGTACATGAAATGAAAGAAATGTGAACTAATGTTTTACTGCGACAGACTGCAAAGAGCCTAATGATAGAAGTTAAAGAGCAGTTGTTTATGTAACAACCTCTGCAGCGACCTCATTTCCCCTCTCGTCTGCATTCAGAATCATCAGTATACTAATCATCATCTGTCAGCATCTGCACCTTTTTCTCACTGGATCATGCCTTAAAGTAGGTTAGATGATTTTTGTATGCTTGAATGATTCCTAGGTCACTGTGTGGCTTAACACAAGGACTGGATTAAAAGAAGAAAAGTCCAAAAAGTTCTTGAGGAGACCTGGAGAACTACTGCTCAAGACTACATTAAACATACAAGAAAAGTCCGTCTTTTTGGAAGTGAAATATACAGTATTCGAGCTTCTGTGATGTAGGTGAGAACACGAGCTGGTTTCACAGATGCTCCAGAATGCTAATGGTATTTATAAAGTGATAAAACATACGGCGCTGTTAACAGCCTGCGTAAAGTAACTCGACTTCGTCTCAGCACATCATCGCTCGGAATTTGTTCATGCTTTAGTTATTTTTAGGATAAAGTTTCAATAAACTGAGCAGGTTCCTGTATAGAATTATTACTAACTCTCACCGTCACGTCCTGGGGTTTAAAATAACACTGAAAGCTAGAGATTGTCATCGTGTCTTTATCTTCTGTTGTTGCGGATATTTTTACTCTCGTACTGTATGTGTTGAAGATCAGTACAGTAGATCTCCTAGAGTTTGTGATATGTGTTATAAATACATGCACACAGAAAAAATGTAAGTCAAAGAAAGCAGTGAGAATAATTAAACACAGAGGTCCGCTCGCTCTGTATTGGAAACCTGTAGACATAAAGAGGGAAAAGCAGGCGGTTCGTTCCTACAGTCTTGTTAAACGTTTGCGTTGAGCTCTGAGTATAAGCGTGTGGTCTGAATCCTAATAACCTCGACTCTGCACACACTCCTCCACATGAATATTCAAACCCCGACTGTACAAAGAAAAAGGAAAGCTGTGAGCTATTTAAAGAGAGCGCTGTTAATTATTATCCTTCAAAAATAAATAAATTAATTAAAAACTGTGGATCATATGATCGTTCCTTCCAGTCCTGTCTCGCACCTCTTCCCAGTGTTTAATTACTCTAATACTGCTTTTTGTTTCTTTTCCTCATGGAATGATATTAATTACATTCAGCACACACACTGAAGGGTGCCATTACTTTTTATTTTAAAATGAACATATTTTTTTATTTCAGGAATGACTGCAGAGGGATGAATTAAAAAGTTTTCCTAATCTTCGTCTTGTTATTCCAGTCACCTCCTCGGGAAATCACACACTCGCTTCAGCACACGTCCCACACACACACACACACACACACACACACACACACACACACACACACACACACACACACACACATTACTCTAATTATGGATTTACTCTTCACAAGAAGGCAAAGTGAGAGTAATGAGTTTGTTTTTTTTCCTTTGTGTTTCGAAAAGATAAACGGCGATGAAATTAATTCTGCGAGAACGTCAAAACGAGAGACGTGCAGTAATAAACAGACGAGTAATCAGGCGTGGAAACCTGACGGTAGCGTTTCATCTCCCTGCTTTATGGAATGTTGGATTTCACTGAAAAGAAAGTCCAGGATTTATAGGGATTAATAAAATGATTATCCTGCTGCAAACATTCCATCTGTGATGCTCTGTGATGATGTCTCACTGCTGCAGACAGAGTGGGCCTTGCTTCTGGAAACATGGACAACTACAAACCTGCGTCATACAACGTGTGCAGCGTGGTGAAGGAGGTGAAACAGTTCTGTGGGTGAGACTAGAGTTTCAGAGGGACTGTAGGAGCCATGTGGCAGGGACGAAGAGCAATCCATCCATCCATCCATCCATCCAGGAACCTTTGTAGTCCAACTAGGAACCATGAAGGCCAATGGTGACCGTTGTATTTATTTCCATTTGTACAACCATGGCAATACATCTGGTCAACAGGGGTAGCTCAGTGGTTAAGGCCTTGGACTACGGTTTGGAAGATCCCAGGTTCAAACCCCACAACCACCAAGTTGCCACTGTTGGGCCCTTGAGCAAGGCCCTTAACCCTCAACTGCTCAGATGTGTAATGAGATAAAAATGTAAGTCGCTCTGGATAAGAGCGTCTGCCAAATGCCTAAATGTAAAGGAAACTGGAGTACCTAGAGGAAACCCACCAAGCATGGGGAGAACATCCAAACTCCATGCACACAGACCTCAAGGTGGGAATCAAACCCAGACCCTGGAGGTGCGAGACCACAGAACAATAACAGACTATAAAACACCAAACTTCAGAATGCCGAATACGAACACATCTCCAGCAAACTTCGAGACAGCAGCTACCTGTACTAATGATGCTAGTGAAGTTTACAGCATTAGTGACGACTACTGCAAGTTCTGAAAACCCACTGAAATATCCAACCTCTCCCTGGCACAAGGGTCAATTCCCTGACTATCCAGAGACTCCATCAATAAATCCCTTCTGATACCGGGTCACAGGGTCACAGACTAAGGGCACCAGCAGCCCCCAAAAAAATCACTCTGTAAGGTCTCGGTTCCTTTAACGATGCTTAAGTGGAAGCAGGAGCAAAAACAGGTCTTTTATCAGGTGAAACACAAAAGAAGTAAAGAAACAGTATGCAGGCTTGAAGCCGGGGACATGAACCATGAGCACAAACGATAATACTGTAAGACAAACTGAGAACTGTAGTTCAGAAGGTGATCTGGGACTTGCCATGGCGGTACTCCAGTCTTCCACACCACAGCAGCTCTCATGTACTCCGCTCTCAATACGATAAGGGAGTTTACATATTTTATTACATTGTGTGCAAGATTGTGCGAAGATATACAGTACAGTAGCACCATGGGGACGGTAACAAGACGAAAAGGGAGTCGTTTTCAGTTTGGTTTTTAAAGAGGAATCATAAATTAAGGATAAGTGAGGTTTAATGTCTATTTGTTTCATATTTTACTTCATTTACACAGTCTGAATGAAATCTATGTACAAATATTAATTAATTAATAAACATAACACTTTTTCCCCACTTGATTTATTTCCAAATGCTGTATGTTAAATAGATTCACTATAAATATTATAAATTGTCATTGTCTGATCCTGGACTTTTATGAAGAGATTACAAAGCAACAAATGAAACACCGTTGCTTTAATGTGGTTCTACAAGGTTCTACATCCGTCATTAAAATTAGGTTACAGTACATCCTCTGTGTGTTTTTCATGCTAAATAATATGAACAGGAAGTTTGATTATTAGTATTATAAGCTTGAAACAGCACCTCAGCCAAGGAGACAGACGGACCACAGCAAGGCATGATGAATATGATCCAGCAACCCTGTCCAATCAGCTGGACATCACTTCAGTCATGTCCTCATCTGTGTCTCAGGTACAGCTAGTGGATTATTAACCCTGGCTGGAAATACTACTTACTCTCACTGTCTGTTATTCCTGAAGTCTGAACGATGATGCATCAAAAAGTGCTGATTACAGCTTGCAGGACTTGAAGGATCTTCTGCTAACGTCATGGTGCCAGATACAACAGCACACCTTCAGAGCGACCCGTGGAGATGCTTTGGTTGCACAACCAGCATCTACATACAGTACAGTAATATTAGTCACTTGGTTTTAATGTTATGGCTGATCAGTGTAGCTGTTTTTCATGGAATTAGAAAATGGCGTTTTTATTTAACACAGCGGTCAGATTTTATTTCCAGGCTGAGAAACATAATGCTTCCTGTAATTGGTGACTTGATTGGATTCCACCATCCAATTACTTTTCATGTTATTACCATTACGTCAGTGCGATTCTCACTGAATTTCTCTTTTCTTTTACTCATTATTTTTTCATCTCTCTGGCGATATAAATGAAGTGTTTTTTTTTATATACTCTGCTTTTATAATAAGGAAGTAATAATTCTGTGAAGTCCATTTATTGATATTAAGTCTACAGTGTAATAAAAAGTTTATAATAATAATAATAATAATTGTATAATTACCAATGATTTTAGATGTTTTTTCTCTTTTTTATTACTTCATACACTATTCTACACAGCATTAAGGGTTATAGCCATGAGCTCTAAATGTGCTGCTGGTCCACACATAGTAAACAGTGACATCAGAGCAGCATCGTGCTGAAATGAACCTGCTTAATAAAGCGTCCCTCAGCGTGCCGACGGGGAACTCGGACTGCCCGTCACTTCCCATTAACCTCCTCTTGACCACACAGGATCAACGCATCACCTCCATTAAACTCAGACTGAGCTATATGATCAGAGCCATATTAAATGGAACCAGGCAAACACTGGAAGTCATTTAACCTTACGGTACATGTACGTAGCGGAAATGTTGTGTAGAAAGATAACAGGAGCTTTATAATGGATTTCATTGTAGGACATTTATTGCAAGATTTTTTTCCCTATAAAAGCAGGCCTATTTTTCTTACTCATGATTACCCATAAACAACATATAATAAACAATTTAATTGTCCACAGAGAAATGATTGTTTCCATGATTTCAGATTTAAAAAGAGGAAACGAGGGTGTAATGATGTTACGAGCTTTGCTGTTCCGAGTTGATTCTTGGCAGCACCATGTAAATTAAACCTCAAAAACAAAACAACCATATTTCCCCCATCACTAGTATATCAAATTTTTATTTATTTAAACTCCAAAGGCCAGTTTCTCTAAAGTAATCTGAGTTGAATGTACACTGACAGAGACTATTTAATAAATAATGGATGAAATAACTCTGTATACTTTGACACAAAGCTAGAGGAAATGATCATATGTTACCTTATCACTTTAATTTGTTTACTTCCTTGTGCACTTTTGTTTTAGATTTAATCCTGTCTCTGTCCCCGTTGGTCTGTTTACTGTCTTTACTCACATATTTTATGTTCCACTCTGGTTAGATGATCTGTCCACTATCTTCTGGTGTTCTGCTTTATCATTTTTGTTCATAGATTTTCCCTTACCTCAGGGCTTTATCTTGGGCCCCCCTTTGTTTTCATTGTACAGACTTTATCTTGGTTTTATCTGAAAAAGGAAAAGAAAAATACAACCTTTCCTAGCACTATACAGTAATGTCACTTTAGGATGAAATTTACAGAGGATAGGAAACTGAGATTATGGTACCACACGCGCATTTACTTCTAAAGTAAAATTCTCTGCATAATAGACCAAATAAAATAAACTAATAAAATAAAATGTATAATTTCCTATAATTTAAATTCTTTTTTTTATTTAGTGTAAAGAACTTCAGCAAACACTTATTTTTAAATGTGCCTTAAAAGTAGACCTTTGGAGAACCTCAGGGTTCTGTCATGGATCCACTTGTGGGTTCACTTGTGTTTATTGCCAGTTTTTAGTTCTATCTGCCTAAATCGCAATATATTCCATCACTACCACTTGACCTATCAAATCTTTTAATCTTTCTTTAAAGGGCACCAAGATCATTATTTTTGTTTATTTTTCCCCACACATCATCCTGGAAAATAGACCTTATTTTATTAACCCAAATTTCACAATGTATTTATTAATTAGTCTTTAAATACTCTGTAATAATCTTGATCATCAGCAGGTGTGCAGACCTCTATAAAAGCAGAAGTTTTGGCAGTTTGCTGGTCTGGAGCATTTAGGTGTGTGTCTTAACAGAATGGCAAGAGGGAAAGACATAAGCAATGGTTAGAGATAGAGAAGTAATTGTTGCTGCACATCAATTTGGAATGGATTATAGAACCATTTCCAAACAATTTGGAGTTGTCCACAGAGAAAGATGAATTGCAAATGGAAAGTCTTTCAGGTATTTTGTCTGTTTTTGTTATTAAACATCTGCATTTTATAGAGTTCTGCACACCTGCTGATCTGATATAATTAATAAAGTGCTGATGATTAGCAGCCCCTGTTTCCAACTCACCCCCGTAAGTCCTTTGGAAGCAATAAGGGTGTACTTAGTATTGCAAACATGTTTGTGCAGACCTCTATAAAAGCAGAAGTTTTGGCAGTTTGCTGGTCTGGAGCACTTAGGTGTGTGTGTTAACAGAATGGCAAACGTTTTTTTTTATTATTATTTTTGTTTTTAATTTTGGTTAAATTAATAATGACACGGTGAAAAGGTTAGATGCTGTTGTTCATCTGAGGCTGTATTAGACCTAAAGATGATTTTACATAAAAACCTAGAATTAAAAGAGGGCGCACTAACTTTTACACATGACTGTAATTGTATAAATCCAATTTACATACATTTTTATTTCCAAGGGTTATTATTTCGCAGTAACGTGTTGTTAACTGTGTTTGGGATTTATATTCTTGGAACAAAAGCCGGACAAACTGATTTATTGCCCAATTACTGTGTGATCTATGTGTGATTTATTTATTTTATTCTCATTAGTATCTTTAGCAAATGTACTTGTTTACTAGCTAAGATGTGAACTACAGTTTTTCTCTCCCATTTTCTTCTCAAGAAATTATGCTGTATGCATTTAAACCCAGACTGAACCGAACTCTGCTCCCCCTATCCACGCTGTGGCACGTATACAAGTCATGCATTATTCAGCAGGTGTTCCTAAACATCTTCCGCATCAACCCCTCCACTGCTTCATATAAACTGACAAGCCACGAATGGGGACGGTTACAAATGAGCATGTTGCTACCAGGGCTGTTTTTTTTTTAAACCAGGACGCTGCACAACACGGGATGCCGAACTGATGCTGAATGCACAAGCAGTCAGAGATTCTACTTAAGCTGTATGAGATCAAAGACTTTCTCAGACCAGATACATGGAATATTCATTTTACTGTAGCTAGCTAAACCGCTACTATCTCTATCTCTAGCTTGTGTGGAATTGTGCAAGTGTTGAGCCGACCTTTATTATATTGGATGTGGCATGAGGAGAGGCACGGAAATTATTTTCTCCTGTTTCTAACCTGCAAAAATGTATAAAAATACAGTCAGCGTTGGAAGGTAATTAAGTACATTTACTTTTTTTTGTACTTATGTATATATTTCACATATCTGTACTTTACTTGAATAGTTTTATAAGAGAATACCTTTTTACTTTAACTCCACTTCTTCCTACAGCAAATACTTGTACTTTATACTTCACTACATTTCTTCATGGAAATGTGTTCCATAACCAAAGAGGTTATGCTCCCTATTATACATAATTGCCTTCCATAACATGCAGCAAGTATTTAATATCAGAATTCGATTTTGTGAGCAAATACAACTCAGTATTTTTAAACCTGAGATTAAGTAATTTTGTAATTTTGCTGTACATGTAAAAGGTGCTCAAGTATACTGCACACGTTTTTACTGGAGGGGGATATCCATTTTTTTTTTAATTCAAGGACAGGATTTGTGCACTTTGCCCACCGCTGAACATACTGTAGTAGTGATGAGTGAGGAATAGTAGGAAGAATGTTCAGTCACAGCCTCTCCACCAAAACTTCAGTCATAGTGTAATTCTACAGAGCAATAAAGCAGCTCAATGTTAGATTTATTCCTACTGTCAAACATGGTGGTGGTAGCATCATGTTTCAAGTTATCGGTGGATTTTCTCAGAATAATTCCCTCTTTAACTGGTCATTTACTTTTTGTGAAATTCCTCCTCTAAGCGCTGCACTATGTTCATTTGTGTTATGATTTTGAACATAACTGTACTTATGATTTCTGATTCAGAATGAGTTAGAAAACACAAACTAATGATGTCACTAGCATGTGTGAAAACCAAAAAAGTAGCTTAATGGGTAATGATTCCATGCTTGGGAATCAATTTCACATATCTCATTCCTTCTGAATCTAAGAAAGCGTTTAACATGTAAAAAATTTATTTGCTCCATTTTGTTATTAAATAGGTAACAAGGATCAAGAAATAATAATAATAATAATAATAATAATATATAAATAATAATAATAATAATAATAACAAAAATAATAAACAATTAAATTAGGTACTATATCAATTTATTTATTTAATCATTTAATTTAAATTTGAAAACAAGGTTTAAAGCACAGACTTTAACAGTGTGAGTTTTTTTTTTAATCATAAAAAGCCAACATAATGCTAATGCTAAAATCTAATGCGAAATCTATCATCTAAACACAGGGTGCAATGAATGCTGGAAAATGAAATCTGGAACTACAAAAAACTCAAGAATACTCAAACAAGTTAGTTTTTTTCCCTCATGATGTTCAGAAAATTTGGATTTAAGTTCCTGTTGAATTGATGGAATATTTCAGACGATTCATGGAAGGTTCAACATGTTCAGGGTTGAACACAAATGAAAGATAAGGTTTTTGATGTGTGGAATGGAGACGTTGTGGGAAAAGTACCGTTCAAAATGAACGCAAAGTTAACTGAGTATTTAAATTATTATATTTTAAAGATAATATGCAGGTACAGTGAGCTGTTGTTCCATCCATCTGGGAACCTGTGTAGGCCAACTACGCACCCTCAAGGCCAGTGGTGACCATTGTATTTATTCCATTTTTGTACGACCGTGGTAGGACTGCAGTCAACATTCACACACTAGAGGTATATGTATTTTTATTGAAACTTTATACGAATGGTACAGAAATTGCTAAATTCAACCTGAAAGACATGAATCACACTGCGTCCATCAGAGAGACTGACAGCTCTCCCTCTCCCTCTCCCTCTCTCTCTCTTTAAATGCTGGTGTATCTGAATTGCTCAGAGAAATGTTCAAGGAGACAATTTCCCACATTCTCTCTCAGCCGGCCTGCTGCTTTTACTTGCCCTCTTGCCTTTCATAATTAGGGTGCAGGAGAGACAGAGACGCTGGGAATCTATTTCACCCAGACAGCGAGTGGAGAGCATGTGAGGATGGATGATAATGTCCTGAACGCAGAGAATCTGAAATGATTTATAACCTGAGACCAGCGTCTTATAGAGTCTTATCTTACACTGACTGAGTGTGGGTGTGAGAGTATCCTCTGCCATGGGGACGTTTAGCCCCGATATCAGTGTGTGTTTGGAAGTAGACCTTCTCTACTTATGAAGAAAAAAATAATAACACAGCAATAAATCACTCTTTTTTTCTATTTTGAAGAAAAGAAAAAAGCATAAGGCACAAACACTTCTGTTCTGAAAATATTAGAAAACTTACAGCTTTTAGTTTTGACACTGGAGACTCCTTGCATAAATGTACAAATGGTGTTCAAGTCAAACTGAGAAAATTTAAGTGAAATTTAAGGCATAAAAGTGATTGACATTTACAGAAAATTTCAAGCACAGTCTTATCCTCACTCTAGTTCATTTCTACAGGTTTGGGTCATTAAAGGAGTTCCTGGGAGGCAGGTGTTTCAGACAGGAATTAGACAGACAGTATGATAATGGCTCCGGTGTACTGAGAGAACTTTCTACCTTGACGGTGTCCAAGCCCTAGTGACACACTGGGATAAGTGCATTAGTGCATCAGGGGATTATATAGAGAAATAAAGGTAGATTTTACTCTCAGGACTGTGCACTGTTATTATGTACAATCAAAAGTCCCACTTTGACTTGAACACCCCTTGTAAAGTAAACATATTCTTACATCTGAGCGTCCTCTGCAAATCCTGTGAATGAGCTGTTACTATAAAAAACAAAATCATATCACAATGAGCACATTAACGTACACTTGGTAAATAAATTAACACCTTCTGACCAATCAGAATCCAGAATTTAATAGCTCTATGAACACTGCATTTGACATGATTCCCAGAATTTAAATATCATACCTGAAAGCATCAGTGAGAGAGTGATGGAGGAAAAGCACTTCAGCGCTGACCTTGTTCACTCAGACATGTTGTTGCTTTTTGTTTTTCCCCCTTTTACAATCGCACCATCCAGAGTTCCTCGCTCTCTGTCCACCCGAGCATGTGTATTCCCACAGAACCCCTGTGGACCTGGACCTGATTGCCACTTTATTCTAATACTGAAGACATTATCTTGATAAATGGACTGGAACAAGGCTCATCAACACTGAATGTCATGTGACCGAGAAGGATAAAAAAATAAAGAAAGGTTTATTCCCCCGCTCAACCTTAGGGTTCTGGGACATTCTGGTTCAAAGAGTATTTAATGTTTCAGATAATTTTATTTCTACTGTATATGAATTTCCAGCATGTAGTTTGATGGAACACTGAAAATAAGGTTTCCATAATGTGAATTATTATTATTATTATTATAAGTAGTAGTAGTTGTTGTTGTTTTAGTAAAGAAAGTACTAATATGATGCTTAAGCAGATAATTTGTATAAAATTGTAGGCACCTTTTATTTTCAACACAACAACCTCAAATTCTTAAAAGAACCTGCTGAAAGTTTACTGGACCCTTAGAAAATAAAATATCGAGTGCAGAGAAAACGTCTCGGGTTACTTTGCTGTAACCCTGTTCCCTGAAAAGGTGGGAATGAGATGCGCATGAAAACACTATGGGAACATCTTGTCATGTTGCCGGTTGTGAAGCATGTGTGTATCAAACACGCCAAATTTTGACCTATATAACCTTGGTCCGGTGACGTCATCTGACCAAGGACCTGCAGGTTATAAATAGGAGTGATCCTGAAACATTCCTCAGATTGATTTGTCTGAACGGACGTCCGGTCACGTAGGCAGTGCGGCATTGGGACGCAGCATCTCGTTCCCGCCTGTTCAGGGAACAGGGTTACAGGAAAGTAACCTGAGACGTTCCCTTTCAAAGGCTACACTCGATGTTGCGTGAAAACGCTATGGGAACGAGAATACCAACGCCGCCGCACTGCAATTGTCTGGACCCCAAGGTTGTGTAGCGTGTGCGCACAAGGCCGAGAAGGTCTCAGAACTACAGTATGCCTGGGCAGCTACCTCGGGGACCCGTGAGCACGGAGTAGCATAAACATCCAGACTATAAATGTAACAAATTTCTGTGGAGAGGACCAACCCTCCGTGTCACACAATTGCTGCAGGGGAATACCTCTTGCTAGTGCAATAAATGAGGCGAACCCCTGGTTGATTGAGCACTGATTCCTAGAGGCGAAGTCAGCCCACGCGCCTCATAGGAGAGAGCAATAGCATCTCTCACCCAGTGTAGTGGCGGCCGCCCCCGTGGCCCCAAAACATGTAAAGGCTGCTCTGACCTACAGTACGCCATTTGCTGATGCGGTGGACGTAAAGCTAAAGAGCACGTACTGGACACAATAAGTGAAGTCTCTCCTGCTCCGAGGCTGTAAAGGCAGAGGACAGAAGGCTTCAAAAACAATAGGGTGCATGTTTGGTTTATGGAACTTTCGGAAGATAGTTCAGTGAGGATGCAGTTAAATACGTCCTGAGAGTACTAGGGCACAATCCTGAGGACAACTTTTCCTGCAGAAACTCCAGCACTGAAACAATTCGGCAGTGGACAGGGTCTACCTGCTTAGCACACACTTGCTGCAGGGGAATACCTCTTGCTAATACAATAGATGAGGTGGTCCCCTTGGTTGAATGAGCCCTGATTCCTAGAGGCGAAGTGAGCCCACGCGCCTCATAGGAGAGGGCAATAGCATCTCTCACCCAGTCTAGTGGCGGCCGCCCCTCGGTTGCGGCTCCAAAACATGTAAAAGCTGCTCTGATTTACGCCACTGGCTGATGCGGTGGATGTAAACATCAGAAGATCACGTATTGGACACAGTAAGTGAAGTCTCTCCTGCTCCGAAGCTGTAAAAGGCGGAGGACAGAAGGCTTCCAAACAATAGGGCAAGTTGAAAATGGAACTTTCGGAAGATACCTGTAGTTCAGTGAGGATGAAAAATGTCCCTGACTAGCCCAGGGGCAAAGTCTAGGCAGGATGGGGAGACTGACAGATCTCCAATCCTCTAAGAGAGGTAACGGCCATTAGAAAAACCATCTTAAGGGTCAGAAAACCTGAGGTGCTGACTCTAGTGGTTCAAAGGGGTGTCAATTGGGCCTTTGAGCATGATAGCTAAAACCCACAAAAAAGGACCGTGGCTCTAGTGGGTGGCCTCAATCGTTTAGCTCCATGAATGGAACGGGTAACTAAAAGGGTATTTTCTCACAGTAAACCCATCGATCAGGACGTGGCAGACTGAAATAGCAGTTACGTACATCCTGAGAGTACTAGGGCACAAGCCCGAGGACAACTTTTCTTGCAGAAACTCCAGCACTGAAGCAATTCGGCAGTGAACTGGGTCTACCTGCTTAGCACAGTCTTTCCTGCTCCGAAGCTGTAAAAGGCGGAGGACAGAGGCTTCAAAACAATAGGGTGCATGTTGAAATGGAACTCCCTGACATGGCAGGCTAAATAGCAGTTACGTACGTCCTGAGAGTACTAGGGCACAAGCCTGAGGACAACTTTTCTTGCAGAAACTCCAGCACTGAAACAATTCGGCAGTGGACTGGGTCTAACTGCTTCGTCATGCACAACTTTTCACATACATTCCTTCTGAGGGCATAAGCTCTTCTAGGGGAGGGAGCCCTCTAGAATAGGCTTAATTACGCCGGCTGGAAGACCAGATTGACTTAGGCTCCCGGGAGCAGAGCTACAGTATCAGGAAAATGAATAGAGACGTAACCTGGGCCACATACGGGCCAAGGTGTCCAGACCCATGGGGGGATGGAAGAGTCAGAGAGCAGCAAAGGGGACATTTGCTGATCTTACGAGGCAAAGAGGTCCACCTCTGCTAGCTGAAATCTCTCCCAGATTGACTGACCACTTCGGGGTGGGGTTTCCAATCCAGTACAATTGCTCCTCATTCATATGCCATGAAATGTAAATCGCCCTGAGGGAGACGAACCTGGTGCGTTAGCTGTATAGCGGCGCGAACACAGTCCACCCTGGCGATAATATATGAGACTACCATAGTGTAGTTCATCCGCATTAGGACATGGTAGCCTCTCAACTGCTGGAGGAAAGAGGGCCAGAAATAGAGCCATCATTTCAAGGCTTCTCCAGCTCCCTTGGGCTGGACGGTCATCTAAGACTGCACCCCGGCCCGTGAGGGAAGCGTCTGTCGTTAGCATCTGTGACGACAAGGCGAACTTAGAGTGGGACCCAGAATCAGAAACCGGGGTCTTGAACCACATAGGAAGGGTACGGAGCACTTGGCGCATATCCTTTATTGGGGATTGGCCCTAGAGTGAAAACCCCTGTCTTGGCCACAACTAGAAATGTTCTCATGTGCAGAAGGCCCAAAGGTGTCACCATGTATACAGCTGCCATGAGAGCTAAGATTTCTGAAAGTGATTATCTAGCTTGATTTCCTTGAGGAATGGATTCGTTTACTTTTGGGTCTCAATCCTAGAACCAAAGATGAGCTAGGACAACATGCTGATGTCGAAGCGCTAGCTACTGATACTGGGCCAGCCAGTCGTGTAAGTCTATGTAATTCAATACATCCATGCATTTTATATATGTGCGGGTGAGGGAGCTAAACCAAATGGAAGGACCCAATACTGGTAAGCTTCGCCCCCGAAAGCGAACCTCCAGTCTTTCCCTGTGTTTCGGCAATATTTCTATATGAAAGTAAGCATCCTTCAATCGATTGTCACAAATCAATCGCTAGGTAGGATTTGAGAGCAATAACTTTGACAGTCAACATTCTGAAACTGTATTATTTATTTTAGATAGTGGTACAGCCCGCGAAATCTAAAAATTTGGACGCAGCCCCCCGTTCCGCTGGGAACCAAGGAATATAGACTGTAGTAGCCTGACTTACTGTCTGGTAGGGGAACATGTTCCATGGCCCCATTCCCCAGCAACTTCTGTCAGGAGAAGTTTTTGGTTTCATGGAAGTGGAGACCACGGCATTTTGAAACGCGGAGGGTGATGTGAGAACTGAATCCTGTAGTTTTTCTACAGTGCTTAGTACCCAAGGAGACATACTTGGCAGTAGCTTGCACGCTGCCAGTTTCTCAGAATGGGGCAAAGTTTCGGCAGCTTGGTTTAAAACAGGGGGATGTTAGATGTTCGGCATCCTGAAACATGGCAGGAAAAACCGAAGAACTAACACTTTATTGGAACCTGGTGTTGCCCGAAACACCAGCGGTAGCGGAGCAAGAACACCGACCTCCTGGGGGTGTCAGGGAGAACACTTAATTCTTGAAAGGAATTCTGCGTGCCTCTCCCCATTGGGGGGCCACCCCCATGGTCCTGGGCACATGAACCTCAGGGCTTCTTTGTGAAGAAGACAATATACCAGTCTGATCTTTTTGAGGCGGATAGTGAGGCGCATCGCACCCCAATCTTTATGAGGGGTGGGAGGCCCAAAAATACACTCCTTGTGTTTCACGCCTCGCCAGAGTCAGACCCGGTCGAGACTGGGTGGCCGACAGTCCTCACTCTAGAGCATGGTGGGGAAGGAATTTCCCGAAGGCTTGTTATATATAACTTCACCTAATGAACCTAGTTGGGACCAAGTTAACGATATCGCCAAACAGGCCGGAAGGCAAGATGGGGCATCCAGGAGGAATGCACGATTCTTATCATTGATGCACCTGAGATTGAACCACAAGTGCCTCCGCGCGAAAACCCATCGCAGCCATAAAACGGCTGATAGCACGAGCCGTCTGCTTTTGTTGCACGCAGAGACTAGTCTGTGGCCCGGCGTAATCCCAATACGCCCTATCTGAAGAGCCCCCGCCAGTGCTCAAGTCTCTCAGCCGGTCAGCATGGTAGCCTGGAAGACCGCCATTATAAGCATTTCACTGCATTTCGTACTGTGTATGACTGTGTATGTGACAAATAAAATTTTTATTTGAATTTGGTGTGCAATGGAACAGCAACCTGACCTGCTGCCTGAAAAGCTTTTCCTTCCAGGGAAGATGAAAGTCTACACAGCTTGAAAGAAATATTAGCTTTTCAGGAAGGATGATGCCCCAGGAGAGAGATAGCCTGTAAAGCGTCTCTTCTATCTGGGCATCATATACAGGTCCTTCTCAAAAAATTTGCATATTGTGATAAAGTTCATTATTTTCTGTAATGTATTTATAAACATTAGACTTTCATATATTTTAGATTCATTACACACAACTGAAGTAGTTCAAGCCTTTTATTGTTTTAATATTGATGATTGTGGCATACAGCTCATAAAAACCCAAAATCCCAAAAAACCCAAAATAAGATAAGTATTATCACACACGGCTGGACATCTCATTTCAAAACTCTGATATCGGTGAGTTAAACACTTCTTATTTTGCTGATTTAAACACAGACACGCTCAACACAACAAGGTCAAAGTGAAGACAAAGAATCTGAGGAATGTTTACTTATCACTCCTATTTATAACCCGCAGGTGCATCTCATCAGATGACGTCACCTGATTATATAGGCCAAAATTTGGCGTGTTTAATACACACATGCTTCACAACCGGCAACATGACAAGATGTTCCCGTAGCATTTTCACACAGCATCGAGTGTAGCCGTTGAAAGGGAACAGTGATATCTCTTGGACAAAGTGATGTTATTTTTATCGCACCAGATCAGATATGCTTACAGAAATTACATCATTTTTGTGGTATCACGTATCGTTTTAATGACAATTATTATTTCCCCCTTTTTTGTATTTTTACTGTACAAGTGTGTGCCTGCAACAGTATATTGGTTTACAGTACTTACTACCACGTGTGAGGATACTGTAGGTCTGTACGGTCCGCAGTACTGAGGAGAGAGCAGTTAATTAGAGGAATTGATTAGGGAAGTGCCGGATACTGACTACCATATACTGTAGGCAATAAAATGTTTATAGATGAGCATTTAACTGTTTACAGATCACTGTACTGTATACTACTGACTGAATTAGGCTACTCTGTAAATATGAGATACTGCTGTGTCTTGAAAATCTTTCATGATTTCACCAACATGTTCAGACAGTTTAACAAAAGCCACTCATTTTTAATTAGGATAAAATCTGACTTTTTTTAAGTACAAAATGAATAAATTGTATACTGTTCTACTGTACCTCTGCATATGAATGGCCATCCTTATGAATTTTGGCCTTAAGAACTGCAAGAAATCTGCCATACCGTGTGGAACACTTATGGCATTCGAGCTAACAAACTAAAGTTGCACGTACGTCCAGGAGCCGTTCAAAACTTGTTTGTGTCAGTGGAAAGCAAAGCTAAATGAGTTTACACATTTTTTTGCATTTTGTGCAAGATTTAGAGAAGACGTAACACCATGGGGTCCCAAGCGTGTTATCAAAGACGGTAGCAAGAAGAAAAGGGAGCAGCTTTCAGTTTGGTTTTTAAAGCAGCCGGTGCAAAGATGAACCATAAATTAAGGTTAATTGAGGTTTAATGTCTATTTATTTCATATTTAACTTCATTTACATGTCTTTCCTAAATGTTTTGATTGTTTTTACATGCAAAAATATGATTATAATGTTGGAAATTGGTAATATTGGTAATATTTTTGGGTAGCTGGAACGGATTTACATTATTTCCTATAGGAAAATAATGTTTTATGTTTTAAAAAAGAAAAAAATGTTTTGTAAATTAAATTCATTTATCTGCAATAGAATTAAGCATTTTTTTGTTCTTTATTGATTTATTGCTAGAACTTGGAGCTACATGTCCCAAAAACAAGAGCAATAAATAAAAGAAAACATGCTAATTAAAACATTACCAGTGACTATTTCATGGGGTTCCAAGGCTTGGTAACAATTATAGGGAAATTTAATTACCAGGAAGTTTTTACTCAAGCACACAAAGAGGAGACGCGGACGCAGCAGCCGGCTTTATGAGCGCGACACAAGGCATCTTTCTGCTTCACCGGACATTTTCATCGTCTCTTTGTTTTTTTTAATCAAATAGGCACCGTGCCAAACACTTATCTCAATCGCTTTCAGGATTTGTCAAACACACACACACACACGCACACACACACTTCTGGCACATTAATGATCTGGTCAACACTCTAGCACCCTCCATATTGCTGTATTCACACATGAAGGCGTAAAACGTGAAGGTTCAGGTTAAGAACCAATTTTGCTAATTTTTTTTGCAAAATAATTGAAAACTGCTTTTAACCACAAAGCTAATGAATTCTGCATTTCTGATCAGTCTGAAAGTGTTGAGTAATTTCCTACAAAATTAGCTTTGGCATGTGTTATTGTTGCTATAGTAACAGATCGTTTACAGTTTGAAATGATTTCTAAAACATGTGAAGTCATTAATTAAATGTACACATGGGTTTCTTTTAGAAGATTAATTAATGGAAGGAGTCTCCAGTGTCAGTGCTTTGTATCAGTTGGATGTTAAACTGTAGCTTCTCTGAGTACTGAGGGGACAAAGAGACTCTGGTGAGGGACGAGTGTTTATAACTGCTAGAACTTATTTTGAAATGGCACTAAGAATGGTTAAAAAAATATGATGACATTCCTTAATAAATATGCTTGTAGTCATGGAATCGCTGTGTTACTGTATATGAGGAATACGATACTCCATCACTCATTATTTTCCAGTAGCTGCACAACTCGGAGGGTTTCATTCCGTATGAGACAGGTTTTTTATCCAAAGTGAGACAGAATGTAGAGGAGCGAGGTGTTAAAGATTCAGACAGTGACACGAGTGTCAGAAAATCTGACTTCACACAAACTGACTGGAGAAAAAAAAAAGTGCCACAGACAGTCGTGAGTAAAGGGTGAGTAAAATGCACGAAGTTGAAAAGTCACTTAAACTCTGACTGATGCAAGTGATGTGCAAACGCCTCGGAGAAATCCACTCCAAGAACATTCATATTAAAGGAAACATTGTGAAAAGAACTTCAGGTTTAATACATTTATTATATTCAGAAAATATATAAAATATATAACTGAGAACATCTATCTATCCATCCACACCCACTGGCCACCTCATTAGCTACAGTACAAGGTTGTGTCTTAGTACTGGGTTGGAGCTCTTTTAGCTTCAGGACTGCCGGAATTCTTCATGCCATAGATTCAGCTACTGCTGGTGCTGGACACGTTCATTATAGAGTTTGATCCATGAGAACATCACACAGTTGCTGCAGGTTTATCAGCTGCAGATTCATGATGCAAATCTCCTAAACCTCCACCACGTCCCAAAGTCGCTCTATTGGATTGACATCAGGTGACTGTGGAGGCGTTGTGAGTACAGTGACCTCATTGTCATCTTTAAGAAACCAGTTTGAGATGATTTTAGCTTAGTGTCTTGTCCTGTGCTCATAAAGGGAAGGACAGGGACAACAACAATACTCAAACCAGGCTCAACTTGTACTAAGGGGCCCAAAGTGTAGCAAGAAAATCTCCCCCACACAGAGACACCAACCACCAGCAGCCTGAACCGCTGGTACAAGGCAGGACGGATCCATGTTTTCACATTACCAGATTCTGACCCAATCATCTGGATATCAGAGCATAAATCCAAGTAGATCAGCAGTTTGGAAAACATTTAGACCAACCTACACTGTACCTGATACCAACAAACATGCCACATTGAGAGTTACTTACATCACATTTCTTCCCCATTCCGGTGATGATCGGCTTGAACTTCAGCTGCTTGTCTTGACCGTGTCCACGTGCCTAAATGCATTGAGTTGCAGCAATGTGATTGGCTGGTTAGATATTTGTGTTAATGAGCAGGTGGCACAGACATGCAGAGTAGGCTAATTGGCATTTACAAACACACTATAATGTGTGATTAAGTGTGTGTGTGTGTGTGTGTGTGTGCCCTGTGTTAAATTGCTACCCCCCCTCGTGCCCTGAGTCCCCTAGGATAGAGTCAAGCCTTTCTGCAACCCTGAACAGGATAAGCACTATAGAGAAGGAATGACTGAGTGTTAACGAGCAGTTAAACAGGTGTACCTAATAATGTGGCCGGTATGTATGTATGTATCTATCCATCTATTTCAAATAGACACATTTATTTTCTCAATATTCACAGAGTGTTTAATGATGTTCATGTTTTCCTGGGGTATTAAATGTGTTTTTAATAGGTCCTTAAAATTTTGTTCTTCATAATGCGGGAAAACTAATGAGTTTCCAAAAAAACAAACAAACAACAACAACAACAACAAAAAACAACCCAGAATATACAGACAGTAGAAAAAGACAAGGATGCAGACTAAACTTACTGCAAACAGTAGTCAGCACGAGTCTCCATCAGTGAACAGTTGGACTAAGTGGAATTCATATATAACTAAACCACATTTCCTGTTATGTAACTGCATTTTGACTGTATATGTAGAACACAGTTACAATGTGGATATATTTATGGTCTCGCTATCCGGTATCTCCCAGATGAGTTGAGTTCCCATTCGAGTCTGCTTCCTCTCAGGGTTTCTTCCTCACGTTCCACATCTCCGGCAGTGTTTCTCCTCAGCACCATCACCTCCGGCTGCTCATTAGGGACAAACTATTAATAACGCTAAAAATGCATACATTTTGCAATTTAATATCCAGAAATGTATTCTTCTAAAGCTGCTTTGTGACAGTGTCCATAGATGAAAGCACTACTGTATACCGATACAACATCATTGAATTTAGAATGTGTTTATAAGTGTGTACAACATACTGATATTTAAGCGATTTAATGGTGTCATGTCTCCAAATCCATACTGTTTCCCAAACACTGCATTCACCATGGACACTGTAAACACTGTAAACACTGTAAACAATTGGAGTTTCTGATCACAGTCACCTAATTACCAACCCAACACACTGTTCATCATCGTCCTGCTTATATACTGTATTCATTCTTTCATCTATCCTTATATACAGGGTCGCGGGGGCCTGGAGCCTATCCCAGGAAACTTAGGGCACAAGGCGGGGTACACCCTGGACAGGGTGCCAATCCATACTCACATACACACACTCATTCACACACTACGGGCAATTTGGAACGTCAATTAACCTAACCTACAGTACATGTCTTTGGACTGTGGGAGGAAACCGGAGTACCCGGAGGAAACCCACCAAGCACGGGGAGAACATGCAAACTCCATGCACACAGAGACGGGAATCGATCCTGGCCGGGGAATCGAACCCGGACCCTGGAGGTGCAAGGCGACAGTGCTAACCACTACACCACCGTGCCGCCCCCTGCTTATATAACTCAGCCAAATGTCTTGTATGTTTATTGACTTTTACAATTGTAATGTTTTAATCACATTTTACCCAGACATGTTGATATTGGATTGAATTGGAATGTTTTCTGAATGCTTATACATGAAAATGTGCATCTGCTTCCAAATTTCTGGAAAATCTGCAACTATTCAACCTCATGTCTGCTCAGGTAATTTTTTTGAGAAATACAAGTGCACCATTTAGACTTACTAAACTTTACTGGAGATACAGTAGAGCTGCACATGTGTCTCATCGAATGAGACCAAAATGAACTAGTTCAGGTCATCAGAGAACCTCTGACCTCATTGCAAAATAAATACAACAGAATATGATTAATTGTACACAATTCAGGGCTGTTTTCTACACTAACTCATGGGGAAACAGATATTTTAACCTTAGGTGCCCAGGTGCCTCTGCCAGGAGGTTACGTTTTGCTTGTAGACAGAGGATTCAGCTAGATAATGATTCAAACATACATCAAGATCATGTAATAAAGTGAATTGTGGGGGAAGTTTGCAGTTTTGCCATAGAGGAGCTACAGTAGATAATAACCGTAAACTCACAACTTGAACAATAAAAACTTGTAGTGGGAAGATTGCCTTTGCACAGAGGGCTCTTATACCTCATTTCCACTACACTGGAGCTGGTGCCAGGTGCCGAGAACCGGCCCGCATTTACACTAGACAGGAGCTCAACAGGAGCTGCATGATAATACGTCACAGGCCACGCCCACTAAACAGAAACGAACATGGACCTTTCTGAAGTCAGTTTACTGGTTATTCTCCAAACTATGAAAATGTATTTCATTATGCAAAGGCAGCTTATTCGACGTGTTATAACCGCTGAAAGAGATCAACATACGTAGACAACTAGCTTATACACTATTTGGTCGATTGTTCGTGTGAAGCCTGCGACTATTAGTTCTTCTCTTATTTCCTCATACACTTTTTTTTTCTTAAAGCACTTGGCAGTTTCTGAACTGAAGAATCTTGGCGGATGTCCAAAAGCGCTTTTGTTTCGTCCGCACTCCACATTACCGGACTTTGGGTCTTCGCCATTTTTTTTTACGCTCCCTCTAATTCCGCCCACCGCTCGCGACGTCACGGGTTCTCGCGACTAGACCAGCAGAGTTCAGGGGCCGGTTCGGTGCTTATTTTAAGGCACCGGCACCAAGTTTTTTCTGTGGAAAAGCGAAATTGGGAACCAGCACGGGAACCAGAGCAGGGGAAAAGGGGTATTAGAGCAAGACGAGAAACTTAACCTTAAAACCCAAAACCTACAGAGATATGGTTGTGCAATGGTTGCCTCTTCCAGAGGTTAATTCATTCATTCATTCTTTTTCTATACCGCTTAATCCTGTGTTCAGGGTCACGGGGGGCCTGGAGCCTATCCCAGGAGACTTCGGGCACTAGGCGGGGTACACCCTGGACAGGGTGCCAATCCATCGCAGCCAGAGGTTAATGTATGGCCCAATAATAGTCTGGCCCAACATGCACCCAAATAAAAACAGAAATCTTAATGGAAGGAGGTTAACATTTGACAACATTTACATTTACATTTACATTTAGGCATTTAGCAGACGCTCTTATCCAGAGCGACTTACATTTTTATCTCATTATACATCTGAGCAGTTGAGGGTTAAGGGCCTTGCTCAAGGGCCCAACAGTGGCAACTTGGTGGTTGTGGGGTTTGAACCTGGGATCTTCCGAACCTTAGTCCAATGCCCTAACCACTGATCTACCCCTGGCCCCATCTGGACAACATCTGGAGAATTTGTCAAGATGAACAAAAAAAATGAACATTTCAGTCTCCAGACTTGAGCATGTGCTCTAAGACATCCACATTCGCAAACCTGAGGAAATAAAATAACTTCAAATATACATGTACAGTAAGAGATCAAAGATCATCACCAACCTTATTACAGCACTGTTATTCTTTAATATAAAGGGCTCCCCAAATTTTCCTTTCCGGTTCTCCCAAAGGTTGGTCCATCCACAATCACCCAATGACTGACAGGATGGTTAATAGAGTCAGGTGATGAGGTTTTAATTAAGACTGAGAATTCATGGGTGTGAGAGCGGAGCGGATTTGCTTCAGGCGAGCTGAACACACACGAGCCAATTTGTTCTTAAATGAGTCACGAAAAACCATTTGATCCGAGTCACTGAGGAACAGAAGTGATATAAGTGAGTTATTTTAAGACAGATTAATTTTCTTCTGATTTCTAGAGAAAAAAAAATCTTGTCAAAGCCGTTCCATAATTTTAAATACACTGCACGGCGAAAAAAAAAAAAAAAAAAAACGTTTTAATATTTCAATATTCCTTTGCTTTGATTAGGGTCATGGCGCATCATTTTGATATTCAATGTCTCAACGTTTATTTTAATCCAGAGTCGCCTTCATTTCTCTCCAAGATCTTGTATTGATGAGGAGGAATTCTACAAAAAAGTCTTCAACAAGTCTTTTCTCTACATTCTGAGCCGGATTTGCCCATCACTGTGGAACAGGATAAAGCTGGACTCATCAAACCACATGACCATTTTCTGTCACTCTACAGTCAGTTCTTTCTGCTGCCTCAGTGATGGGTGGTTTCCTTAATGCTACACAGCTGTTTAGTCCCAGTCCCTTGAGTTCTCTTCACATTCTGCATGCGGAAATGCTCTTACTGTCATTATTAAACAACATTGAGAAGCTCTGCACTGCAGGATCAAGGATCTTAACTATACTGTATGCTTAGTTAAATCCAGGTGGTGATTTATTTATTTATTTTTATTTATTTTTTTGCTGGTCTGTGTATTTTTCTGTGTGATTGATTTTATTATTGACTTGAAGTTAAATCCTCTTTTACAGTACTTATAAGGATTAGAGATGCACTGAAAATGAGACGCTGACACACACTGGTATCAGGTATCAGTTTATGGTAAAAAGTTCCAGTATAAACATCTGGCACCAGCTGATACTACACTACGTCACCCTAGTGTACATTGTCAAGATAATAAACAGACATCATGAGACCGACAGCTCGGGGTACTTTACAGATAATTAGGCCAATCGGAGTAACGCCAACCTCAGACTGTGTTCTGTTTAAATGTCAAGACGAGACGAGAACATCTTAAAGACAAATCTATGAAAAATAAAAATGTCTTCCATGTCTTCAAACGAGACATGGAGTGAATGTTCCAGTATATACAACCATGAAAACAAACAACTTACTCTCCCCACAGCTGAACGCAAACGCTAGCGTTACTGTGCTAATGTTATAAAGTGCACAAACACACACACACACACACACACACACACACACTGGTGTGTTATTTACTGAGGCGTGGCTAATCAGGGTAGCGTGTTCTCTTCGTTTATTTTCTGTTTCTTTTCTCTAATGTATGGCTTGTGATGCTTCGTTCGACTAAAGTCTTTTCCCATAAAGAAAATGAAAGAGGCTTCATCAAGCTGATTGCACAAAAGCCGTGACTCGTTATTAGCCACCACGGAACAATAGAATCAGGACCAAAGAAACACACACTGCTTCTGAGGTTCAAAAAAATTAAGAGGATGGATAGAAATCCGGCCTTTTCAAGGAACCACAATGCAAACGGTTGCCATGGCACTAGATTGATGGGATTAATGTGTTAGGCATGACAGGCAGGACAAAGCCACACAACAACCCCCCCCCACCCCCACTATACACACTATACACACACTACACACAAGACACACACAGCAACAAGAACCAATTAACCTCGTCACTGTCAGACCCTCCACTTCAACGCAAGAGCAAAAAGCAGCATGGTCTGTCACCAGCGCGTGCCAATCATGTCGTAATCTTCACCACCCTCGCACACTGTCCGAGGAAATCCAGCGCTGCTTTCACGATTAAATGACTTCCCATTGTCCGCCGTCGCGCGTCCTGTTCTTAATCAAGAGAACAAAAGCGAGATCATCAGAACAGATGCTGCTGAACCTCCTTATCCTCCTGCTTTTACTGCTTCAGTGATCCATCGTAAAGCATTCAAATCATGTTAATAAAGCAGAAAAAGAAATAAAGATGTCTGTCTCTTGGGGAAATGTCATTTATTCACAACACATATGCTTTTAAAAATGTTTTTCAATCAGGTGGCGTAGTAATAAAAGAGAATTAATAAAACACTCAGAGTGGGAATGTTTGGATGATGTGTTATTTTTATTATTAATTAGAAGAAAAAAAACTTCTTATCTTTATAAGAAGTGGCGTTCAAATCAAACCAGGACTTTTGATTGTACAAAATAAGAGTAAAAACTCCTTTATTTCTCTATATAACCCTCTGATACACTAATGCACTTATCCCAGTGTGTCACTAGTGCAGGTCTGAAATTCCGGCCTCCCAGGAACTTCTTTAAAGTGGAAACAAATGTAGCGATGTCTTGGAGCGAGGTCAGGGGACGTGGCGATAACTCCCAGCCGAGTAGCTGTAACATGCAAGTGGTGCTGGTGAATGATGGTGTGTATACAGTAGTTCACACACACAGATTATTACAGCAAGTTATTCGCCTAATTTTCAAAGATCGTTCATTTTCAGTCGTTCCACCCGCTAAATATCCACAGCTCTGAGACACCTCGGCCGGAATCGTTATTCCTACAGCCTTCTTTAAAACGTTTTCATGTCGTTCAAATGTTTTACTGCAGCGAAGAGTCTCATCACTGTACTGTGCTTGAAGTCTCCTGTAATTGTGAAATCTCTTTTACACCTTCATTCAGCAGGAATGTCATCACAAGTCACTGTTTGACTTGAACGCCACTTGTAGTTAAATTTAATGACGTATCGTAACCACCTCGTAAGACATACAGCATAAACACACACAGTTAGGTTGTGGTAATGATGATGACTTTCTCAGTCTGTCGATTTGAAGTTCAGAAAATGTTCATGTGAACAAACCTGAGAACATCATGTCTTATCTTTACTGTTGTTATTTATTTATTTATTTGTTTATCCTATTATCTCCCCTGGTGTGTATAAATGCTGAATCCCGCCGATCCTAGTCGATAGAAGTGGACAGTTTGTCTGCAATGAGCAGCTTTTACAGAACAGAGACAAAATAACCCAAAATAAACATCCAGGTCGGTTCTATTTACGTCTGTAATGAATAAATGATAAAATGATGCCCTGGAAATAATTGGCAGCATAAACAGACATTTAAGGCACAGGAAGTGGCACAGGAAGAGCTGTAGTGCTGTAAACCTGTGACTGTACCACAGTGAACACAAAAAAAGGAGCTAATTGCTTTTCGTTTTTTTTTTATGCGTAATTAATTCAACGGAAATCCATTTCACAAAAATAGAAATGAACTTAGCAATTTCACACTACAGCTGCCTTTACCGTCTAAACGTCGTGTCAGAGGTCAGAATTGACATGCCACACAGCGCTACTCCATTTCCTCACCGCTGGCACAAATCCAGCATAAGAGAGGACTCAATTAGGATTTCTAGCCTGAGGGAAGGGGCGCTTTCTTCCGAGCCGTCCTTCCTTCCTTCCTTCCTTCCTTCCTTACATCCCCCATTCATGAATGAAAGTGAGAGAGAGTGAGAGGGGGAAAAATCAACCGGGATAAATGAAGCTGCTGAAAGCTACAGTATGTCAACAGGAAAAGGCTATATTTATATTAGATTAAATCTATTATATAGTATAAAAGTAATGATTTAAACGTAAACAAACATTTATAAAGTCTCATTCCAAGATGCCAAAATAATGCCATTTATTCTGCAATTTATGTGAAATATGTCGAGATCTAAAGTGGCTTAGTGGTTAGCACTGATCCCTGACACCTCCAGGGTTCCCACCTTTGGTCTGTATGTGGAGTTGGCATGTGCTCCATGTGGTTTGTGGGGTTTCTCTGGGTTGTCTGTGCCCGGTGATGAGGTGGCACCGCTTCAAGGATGACTCATTGGGATAGGCTTCAGGCCCTCAGTGACCCTACCTATACACCTTTACCATGAGCTACAGTACAAAGTCAAGTTTTTGAGTGTTACTGTATAAACCCTCTTACCCTATGGTTCGATAAATCTGACCTGGGTCTTACATTGAAATGATTACAGTTACAGCATTGATCATCAACAGCTGACTGAAAAGGAGTTTATTTTTGATACAGTAGATGTTGATCAATCATTACACAAAGGGCATAAACATGCACATATGAAGCCTTATGAACACTTTCATAACCTCAGCTTGTGACACTTGACTCAGACTTTACATTAATGTTGTTTTTTTCAGCATCTTCTGTCAAGGGGTGACCACAATGGACCGTCTAATCCACATACAACGTGACACATGTTTTACACCAGATGTTCTTCCTGACTCAACCTTCTCGTTCTATCCAGGTTAGCGACTGGCACTAAGGAGGCCCTGCATCTACTGGCTGGGTTGGCATCCACCCAGCCTTCTCATCTTCTCATCAGCCTCCCATCAGATCACTGGTAACAAAATTGACAGCTGATGCTGTATACTGTACAAGCCTGTATACTGTAAACGTCTCTGCACTTTATATTATTTGTTATGAAAGGCTAATGTAGCTGATTAGTAGCCTCTGTGAATAATATCTTAACTATTTGAATTGGGGTTATTAAACAGGATTAATAATGATAATAATGATCTCACGAATCTTTTTCTTCCTTTAAGACTCCATTTAATGGTATGACTTTGTGTGAAGGTGGCACTTGAGGATGTCCTGAAGATGGGCAGGTGGTGTTTGAGGCCAGTTGGTGTTATAAACGTCTTCATAGGTGATTACAGGAGTACACAACAGTACACACAGGTGCATGAATGAGACTCTGGTTCCCTCCTGAATGATCTGGATTCATTACGTGAACATGAATCTGACATAAATGAATGGCTGTGACTAGTGTCTAATTAAAATAGCTCTGTCTATTTAACAAGGCCATCTGCTAAGGAGAAGGAGACCAGGAGGACCAGAGTGCTAGCAGATAGACTCATAAACCGTGGTGCCCCTACAGGTCTATAAACCACTTCGGATTCCTGTTTGTGCTTAATGATGTTTTTATAGCCACAGCACTCGAGAGTATAATTAAATAACTTAATTCGACGACTGGTTTTTATTGACTCACAAGCCGACGAGTCTATGGCGTAATTTAATTTTTGACTTGTGTCAATGCTGGCCAGCTGTGTGGTTTCAACACTTTAGTTCTCCTCTGTGTCTGGTAACTCATTACCATCTCTACGGTGCGTGATTGGGCTGATCTTATCCCCAGGCTGTGCAAATCAGCAGTGGGCGATGGGTCTTAAAGTTCACATCTGTTGGAAAACTGGTAAGTGTCTTTTGTGTTAAAAAAAAAAAAACATCTATTATGTTTTTCGACAGCATCACCAGGACAGCAGTGATGACCAAGACTCACCCAGCTCACGAGGAGTCTAAGGTAAAGGACAGTTCAAGATTGAGTCAAAAATTATTTCTAAGGGACTTGAAACAAGGTCAAGATTAAATCAAGTCTTAATCATGGATAAGTGAAACATGTCATGGACGCCAAGTCAAAAGCAAATTAAAACTATTTTAAGACGAATTAAGAATCTTAAGCAAGTGATGACCAGGGCCTGTATTTACTAAGAGTATCAGAATAGGAAATCACTCCTAAGTGGCCAAAATTCTCAGAATGATGCCATTTTAGTCCTACTTTTAGGAGTAGGAATAAGTGGTACAGTATTTAGCAAAAATTCTTAGAATAGGAAATTACTCCTTTTTCCACCAAAATGTAGTTCAGGCAGAGAAGCGCGCGGACGAGAGACGTTTTATTAACAATAAGTAACACGGAGCTCATAGTAGACACGTTCGGTCAAAAATGAAATACCTCGTTTTTTTACCGCGTTTTGTGTTTAACTGGTCCAGTAACGAACCTGTCGTATGTTGTCTCCACAGCTGACTGATACTGTATGTTTTTTAGTAATGAAGATGCAGCTTTAAAACGGTGCCACAACAACATAATGAATTAAAGAAATAAACTCTGCTCACCGAAGATCATGTGCACATTCATACATAGTTCATACCACTCAGCGTGAAATCAATGAAAGACATGAAGTCATCATCCATGGCACGCACATTAAAATGATCATATTTATACAGTAAATACATTTTATATACTTATATTAAATGATTTCAAAGTGCATAACTGTTTGAGGTTTTCCGTTATAAGCATCACTTCATCACATCATTAACACGGCGTATCCCCGTGTGTTTCACACTCCTCAGGGGTATGAGTGGCAAACTGGCAGGGGGCATTAATGCTGTCACAAATTGCCTCTATTCACGTTTTATATTTAGAGAAGATAAGAGTAGTACATTTACTTCCTCCTCAAAATGCTAAACACTCTCATCCTCTCTCGAGTTTCACTTTCTTTACCAAAACATTTTCATCAATCAGTTGTCAAGATTGAGTAAAGAAGTGAAGTGAAGAAGTCGAGTGATGAGTTAATTGTTTTTTCTGTCCTTTATCCTTAACATTCTTTACTTCATCTTCCTAAAGAACTACAATTCCCAGAAACAACATTTCCTGCTAAATTAATTGTTTTAAATGTAGGCATCCCTCAAGGTTCTGTCCTATTTACAGTCGAATGTTGAACAAAGACATACACATACACATACACGTAGCAGTAAATTGGCTCTAAACACCCTGGATGGGATTCCACGAACCAGAGTTTGGGTGTCAATCAGAACTCCTTCTAATGATAATGTTGTGTCATCTGCATATGTGATTAAAGTAAAAAAAAAATGCTATATCTTAATTAAACAACAAAAGTGCTCATAAATTTCTAATTGAATTTATGAATTTATATTTTTCTTTAACATATACACCCTCATAAAGCATCTGGCATGTTCACCCTGTGATTGGCCGGTTACTTCCAGGTATCTACGGTATTATTTGTGTGTCCTGTCTAGAGTGTACCCCAACTCGTGCCCTACAGTAAGTCTCCTGGGATAGGCTCCAGGCCCCCTGCAACCCTGTACACAGGATAAGCAGTATAGATGATGTAATAATAAATGAATGGATGGATGAATGAATGGATGAATGAATGTGCTGTTAGAGGACTGAGCTCCAGTATAGAGTTGCAGAAATGCGATATTCTCCGGAGATTTGGATTAACAGGTGTGACTGTAAAGCATGGCTGTTTTCATTCTCTCCTCATGAAAAAGAAAAGTCAGACACTACATAAAACTTTGTCAGCGTATGGGTTTCTCACTTAAGCCTTACATAAAGCTTTACAACATGACTGAAAATAAAGAGCTCCACCTTTTTTAATCCCTCTTTTGTGTTCAGGTAGTTTCCTGGCCTGCTAAACTGCTCAACACACAGGATTATGCTGAAACAACCACCGTGACACGGACAACAAAATCTTATAATGGCTTATTACTATTCATTACGCTGGTGCAGAGGTGAGAGCAGGCAGGCTGAAACAACTCTCGACATGCAAATTAACAATGTTTAATATGCAAATCAGGTTTTCCTTTCTGTAAGTAGTGTGTAGCCTGATGGAAACATTTTTCACTGCAAAAAAGTGCAGAGGTACAGTAGCTGTGGCTGTATTGTGGAAAATGATCAGAAATTATGAAACATTAGGATTCTTGACACAACTGTGTTTTTTTCCCCTACCAGGAATTATTCTTGTTTTTGTGACCATATATTTAAACTAGATGTTGTATACTTTGAGTTTGTCTAAATGTATGTATATTGTGCGTCACTAACACAAACCATAATGGATTAGTGGACAGACTGTAGCCATAGCATTACAATGCACAACATTAAGGCCAGTATTGTGTACAGTAGCTTCCTCTTGTGCCACCTGGGCAGCTTTGGCCCCTCGGGGTATGAATCAATAAGTCCTCTTGTGGTGTGCTGTGGTGTTTGGCACCAGGACGTTGTTTGTTCACCGGATCCTTTGGGTGCTGTGGGTTGTGGGGTGGGGCCTCCATGAATCTGGTGCATCCCATGGGGTTTGATTGGATTTTGGTCTGGGGAGTTTGGAGCTCTGTGCCTGCTGGGCCCCATGTGTGGCAGACTGCAGTGCACTGGGTGTTCTGATGACTTTCTTCCATGACCAACTGCATTAGGTTTTCAGTGGGATTGGACAGGATGGTCTGGGTTTTGGTCCCCCTGGGCATCAGTGAGCGTTTGGTGCCCATTATCTTGTCACCAGTTCACTGGTATTTTATTGATAATCAATGTTAATGTCTTAATGTTATATAGTGTAAATGTTACTACATGGATATCATCAGTAGGTGTAGAAGCACTGGTAAAGCTAGATGTAGCCTTGTGGCTTAGTTATTTACAAGGGCCTCCTGTCTTCAGGTTTGTGGGTTCCAATCTCACCTCAACTCTGTCTGCATGTTCTCCCTGTGCTGGGTTTCCTCTGGAAACTTGGGTTTCCTCCCAGAGACCAAATGTACCGTAGGCTGACATAATCGATCAATGAGAAAGGTAGACGTACTGTAGCATTTCGCAGTGGAATTGTGGTCTGAAAATTTCAAAACGCAATTTAATGTGCTTTCACTTTTATGGGAGTCAAAATATCAGAATTTGACTCCTGCTTGAGATCCTTGCAAAATATTGTAGGCTTTAGAACTACAGTATATACAGTACAGGATAAAATACCAGAATGTGAAAAAAAATAAAAACAACAAAAATAATATTAAAGATATTTATCAAAATAGTATTTTAATATATTACTAAAAACAGTAGAATTTTAATGTACCTCCTTGCTTTTTATATATATTCTCAATAACTCAATAATTAAATTTCAATAATTAAATAGATGAGAAAATGTTTCGGACAGCAAACTACAAAGTCGAAAATTGTTTTTATTCATGAACTGATGCATATGGAAGGTTCTGGACTTACAAAGTTTTAAAAAACTGTACAATATAAAGCTGAAACACTGACAAAGTCTTACATATCAGTAAAAAAATCCTTAAAACTAAAAAAATAATGTAAAAAAATAAACAAAAAAATATAAAAGCATTAAATAAAGCGTTAAATAAAGGTAACTTATGTGCTCAGCTTTAAATAAATTTGTCAATACATTTTTCTTCATGGGATTTTTTTTATCCAATCTTACTGAACCTCAAAGATGATCAGACATCAAAACTCAAGAGGAAACCAAGAGCCCGAGTCGATCTCATTGTAGCTTCTGTTAATCGATCATTTTTGTCTTTCGGTTCACTGAGCAACATCCAAGTGAATGAAATTACTCCAGGTCTTTAGAGACAGGTTCTGCTCCAGCAGCAAACAAAAAGTAATCAGTGTTTCATAAATTGATGAATTAATTAATAAAAGATGTCGAGTATCACGTACAGGGCTGCTTTCATGCTCGGTAGTCGTTCAATCTTGGGCTTTTTTTTAAACATGACATTAATTTAGAAGACAGCAAGTTTAATTGGCAATTATTTTGATTAAATTAAAACATGTTCTTTTGGCTTCTCAAAAGCAATCTGAGATGAATTAATTGTTCAGACCCAGATCATGCCAATCCACACAACAATCTACACAAACTGTAACTCACATATCACACGAATACTCGTGAGGTTTAGGTGAGAATATTAAATAATAAACTTTTGGAAGGGTTATAAATAAAATGAACATAATAAATAAGTCAGAAAGTTTAATAAAGATGGACAGCTCCACAGGAGGTTCTGGGATTGACAATAAATTACCTTATTGCTTTTTTTCCCCTTTTTTCTATTTCATCATGGATTTGTTTTTACACACTACATTAAAATGCAAAATAACTATTATTTTCCAAAAGGAAATCTGCTAACAGTTTTGCTAACAGGTACAGTCATGATCTCAGCACTAGCACCGATCAGAAACGATGGTTAATTTTATTTTTAATAATTATTCAAATCAAGGCACTTCCTGGCAAATATAGATCCACTGAAGTTTTAAGTCCTTGTCCTGATCACACTTCCAGCTCCTGCCCTGGGGATGTTGGTGCCAGGACGTCGAAGCAGGTCTCCATCATAACTCGTGACTTGCACAGACTGACACAGAACTCCAGCTCTCCCGTGGCCTGAACCAGAGCCTCCAGGTAGTCCTGTGAATCCGGATCCAGATCTGGATCCACGTCAACTGAGGAGACAAATAAACAAAATAGCATGGTGATATAATAACAAGATAATTTAAACCTTCATAAATAGGACTGTTACCTTGTTCCCTCATATCACCCCCCACCCCCACCTCGGATCGTTAACTTTGGCCAGGCTCGCTCTAGGAAGAGTCCTGGTGGTTCTTAATGTCTTCCATTTATGGATGATCGAGGCTACTGTGGACCTTCTCATCTGGACCTTCAATGCTGGAGAAAGGGTTCTGTACGCTTCCCCAGATCTGTGCTTCGATACAATCCTACAATTCCTTGGACTTCATGGCTTGGTTTGTGCTCTGACATGCACTGTTAACTGTCGGACTTCATATAGACAGGAGTGTGTCTTTCCAAATCATGTCAATTAACTGAGTTTACCGCTGGTGAACACCAATCAAGGTGTGGAAACATCTCTAGGAGCTCACTTGAGCTCAATTTTGAGTGTCACGGCAAAGGCTGTGAATACGTTAAAATGCAAAATAACTATTATTCTTTAGGACTGTACATGTGTTTTTTTTGTTGTTGTTGTTTTTTTTAAACAAATTTGCAAAGATTTATTAAATCGGTCAGGGGCAGAAGGATGTGTGCTGGAGGAGCAAAATAACTGGTTAAATAAAAAAAAAACAAGTCATAATCTGTTCATAATAAATTTTATTTGTGGAACTGTTGTAGAAGCGGAATATCACACTTGAGGTCATGCTGTTGTACTGAATATCAGCATGGCTGTGATATATTCAGTACTCAGGCCTTTGATTGCTTTACAGCCGTGCTGATATTTAGTACAACAGCCTGACATCGAGTGTGATATTGTGATATTGTTTAAACAGTAACAGTTATGATACTATTGACTAGTCAATGATTACAGTTACTTAAAATAATCCTGTAAATTCAAGATCTCACAAAATCCAGAATTACTTGTACACATCTGGTCATTTTTTAATAGTTAAATGATCAATTACATGAGTTAAATAATCCTCATCATCTTATTAAAATAATGATAATAAAAATTATATGTTTGTTATACATATTAATTGTAAGATTTTAGCTAAACTGTGCTAAACTGAGCTAAAAACACCCGAATCCCTTTTTAATTTTCTAGGATTGGATCGTATGCGGAGTGAAAAGCTAACCAATCACAGATGAGCCTGAATCTTTGGAACCAATCATAACACAGGAAGCATGGCAAGGCAAGGTGGGAGGTCGAATAAACATAGGAAGTGTAACAAACATCAGTAAAGTAATCGTCATCAGTAACGACAGATGTATTTGAAAACAACTTTAAAAACCTGTTTTACACAAACACTGCAGTAAAACAGTATGTTTTCAGACCCGCCTTAAACTGCAGAATTGAGATCCACGAGATCATCTACTTGGACCAATCCTGTGGTGTGTGTGCCGCATGTGGTGCTACGTTTCCTCAGTCCCCCTTTCACGAATGTCGTTCCTACAAGCAATTAGTGCCGGTGATATCATGAGAACAAAGCCAGGATGAAACTGGACATGTCACCTTTAAATCAAACAACCGGTTCTCACACAAGTGAACTCTGAGGCTACAGTAAATGTACAGTAGGTAGCTGTTCTATATTTCCATTTCGATTAAGAAAAGAATAATGCTGGACAGGCCACGCCCACAACTGACAACAGCTTGCTAGTGTAGCAGTAAGACGCAACATGACTAGCGGTGGAGATCATTGAGTTCAGTCTGTGTGGGTTCAGTGTTTGTCTGGAGGAAAGCGAGGACAGAAACACAACAAAAAGCTTCAACATTATTGATATAAAAATAGCAACAAGCAGTGCTGTTACTGAAATATGAAGCTCCACTTGCAAAGTCAGTGAAGAGAGCGAGTCTGAGAAATAATGTCTGCGCATGTGTGTGTGTGTGTGTGTGTGTGTGTGTGTGTGTGTGTATGTGTGTGTGTGTGTGTTCAGCATGTCCTTGAATCAAAACGCTGTTATTTTCCCTCCTGCAATCAGACTAGAAGGTGTTCCAGCAGTGAAGCCGTGATGGTATCTGTCACGCTTTATAAATCCATGTCCTCTTCAGCAAAGAGGCCAAATCAAGTTTGTTTGTGTGTGTGTGTTTGTTTCCCATCACCTCCTTACTTTTAAGTGCATCAGGAACTGAGACTAGTCCTGCATTTGTCTGACTTCAGTTCAGAATTCCTACTAACGAAGAGGTGAGCTCTCCACCATCTACAGTAAACAAATCACCGTTCCATTATTGTTAAACGAGATCCAATAGACATCTTCTTGGCTTTACATAAGGGTGTGCAAACCTTCGCACCTCCCCTTTGCCGTACGCTAAACGAAGGGAACTCACACTCTCCGGTCCACTTGTCGGGGTGGAGCATCAGCCGAGTCTTGGCGTCCTCCAGTTCCCTCCTCAGGCTCTCGTGCTTCACCCTGAGCTCCCGGATCTGCTGCTGTCTCTTCTCCAGCATCCTGAGACGAGCGCTGAAATACTGCAAGCCCTGCGATGAGAAACCGAGCGGCCGAGCCGCGTTTAGAGCCGAACGACTGCCTCGCACTAGCCCTTTCACATCACAGCATGCTCTGGGCTTAGTGTAAATTGAGTCAGGAGTAATCTGTGTGGTGCCGCGCTACTGGCTGGATTAATTACAGTCAAGCTAAAAATAAAAGTAGGAATCTCGCTAAGTCTAAATCTCTAAGGGGAAAAGGTTGCTTGTCCAGGATAGAGGAGCTTTAAAATACAAATTGCAGTAATAGTACAGATTAGGGCCTACGGTCTATGAAACATAACCAGTGATGATGATGATGATGAGGATGATGATGATGAGGATTTTTGTTTTTTGTAAAATGTTTGGAAAATGTGTTCTACTTGTTCAGAAAGCTCTCTACATTGTCTTGCAAAAGTATTCACCCCCTGAGAGTTCAGTGAAATTAAAATAGAAAACTCAATGTTAAAAGCTTACACTTCAACGCAACTTCAATTCTGTGGCATGACTTGAATATTCTTACAAACCCATCCCATCTAATTTAAAGCTGGACCAGTTGTACCTTGAAGAAAGGGCAAAGAAACAAATAACCAATTGCTATAGATGTTCCAAGATAATAGAGGCTCAATAGACCTGTAGACAAATGTGACTCAACCCAACGGTGGCTCTACAAATGAGTTTGGAGGTTGCTGTGAGTGGTGAGGTTACACTTAAGATTGCTCACTTGTGCCACAATACAAAAAAAAATATTTGCACCTTTAAAATGTTTGATATGTTGTGTAGATTAAATGATAGACCCCTTCCCCTTAAAAATCATTTCCTATTACAGATTGTAAAGGACCAAAAAAACAAGCAAAAACACCAAGGGGTTGAATCCTTTTGCAAGACACTGGAGCTGACAACATGTTATTTGAATCAATCCAAAGGTGTCCACTGAATCTCTAATTTAATTACAGTTAAAGAAGATCCTAATTAGCTATAAAAACCAAAACCATTCCCTGTCACTGGAGTTGACACCCTGATGCTGATTATTTTCCTATAACATCATGCCCTGATGTATTTTAATCCTCTTATACCACAGCAACTCTCTCTTGAAGCTACAGTAATATGGTAACAAAAACTCAGCTGATCATTTTACCAAGAAACTAGCAAAGAAGTGTAAATTCCTCTGTCCTGGGGATATCAAAAACCTGTAAATCTACTGCTTTACCTCTGACATTAGAGACACCTTCCAAAATTCCTATTTACATACAGTATCTTCATTACCATATCAATGATTTCCAATCTGTTTATTAACAGTCGAGCGTCTGCTATTCAAGTCCTGTTACAAAGCGTTAACGTATTAGAACAAGCGTTTTAATACGAAGCTAAGCTACTGTCAGAGCTGCTGTTACAGAAAATAAATCATCGCATTCTGACCAATCAGAATACAGAATTTTAGCCTAACACTGTCATGATATACAATATTTCACTTTAATTAACCCATCCTGAAACGGCTGGCAGGAGACAGATGGGCGGATGTTTGCGTATGCTAATGTGAATATAATTGACAGATGAAAAATCCGTCTCTTTGTCTCAGGCAATCAAATAAAGTAAATGAGAGGAGTCTCTCGATCATAAAACAGCTCCCCCTCCCCGTCCACTTCCTCCTCGACTTCAGAGGGAAACCGTTCTCTTAGCCTGAACGGCTGAAGTCTTTAAAGATGAACTGAAGCTTATTTGAGAATAAATCATTCCACTTTCCGCAGGCGTTGCGGGTCACCCTAGCAGGAAAGGTTAATGATCCGTGGACGTGCAGCACAGCGCTGGATGTAAAGAGCCATCAGACAGACTGTCGGATTGAGAGAACTCACCTCGTTCATCACCGCACCACAAACTCAAAGTATCTGTCATATGTAGATGAGCCGTCGCTAATTGATCCTGAGATCACCTCTGCACATGCAAATTCCTGCCGCAGTCACGGTGGTCAAAGAGAAGGATGTGCTCGGGGACCACTGCAGGTGCTTTGGAGTTTTAATTAACATCATGCTCAATTAGGAATGATGAGCTCGGCTGCCCCTTGCAAGTCATCACACTGGAACAGTACTGGAAGCAGGAATACACTTATTCTTGCAAACACCTGTGTGCACTTTTTCATGCCTTTCTTGGACTTTCTATCATCGTCAGCTGAGTCAGTTGCTGAAAGGATGCATTATTCATTTTGCTAATTTTTCCTTTTCTATAACACCAGCTCAGACAACAGTGCACCTGCAAATTGCAGGTTTTCATTAAAAACAAATCTATATTAATAAACAAGGAGTCTCTAGTACTGTAACAGTGCTTATTAACTGTCAGAGGTTAAGCTTACATTTAAGTTTCTTGACATTTTAGCATGGATATAAAAATAAAATATGTTTTAATGAAAATATGGAACTGATACGGTTGTTTCACTCACAAACACAACCCATGCACTCAAATGTCCACACAGTTCTTACCGACCACATGGCAAACAATTTTAAATCAAGCATGTACACTGAGTGTTCTCACCTCAGTCACCATCCCTTCCTTGCGTCTCTGCAGTCGCTCCACGTCATCTATCTCGTACACTTTAATTTCAAAAGCATCCTTCAGGGAACCTCCGAGCGGAGGCAGGTCCACCCACTGACCTGCAGCTCCAGCCTTCCTGCCAGGGGAGGAATTATCCGGCAGGGGAGCAGGGATCAGCCGCCGCCGCTGCAGGCCTGGAGAGGTCAGACAGGGTAATGCTCTACATCTGGGCCGTAGGTGCACACCAGGAATATCCAAGGAGCTTATAGACATGCTTTTTTTTAAATATGTATGTGAATGTTACAGCATTTAAAAGTGGATGAAACATCAAAATAGTCCAGAGTGGGGCCGATTATATGGGCATTAAGGGCAAGATGGTATGATTGTCTCTTTGTGCAAGCTATATGAAGAAGCAACTTTTAATTAAACAAAGATTTCTAAGAAGAATACAAAACAAAGTCCACGTGTAAACCACAATGTGGCCTTGAGTCTTGGTAATAAATATGTTTGACTTTCTTACATGCATACAGTATAATAAGTAGTATAGTATGAGTACTTCTGGTGATCATAGTGCCAAAGAATGCATGCGATGTGACAATATTTCAAAATAGCATCTCTAGACATAAAGGTCTGAAGATGTTATGGAATATCAGCAGTATTATCAGTGAAACATGGTTAGCTGAAGCAATCTAGCCATGAGAAATGGATATGTCCTTGAAAGAAAGTGTCAGGCTCCTACTCGCAACCTTTCATCTAAAAGCAAGGTATTTATAACAGATATCATTTCTTAGGAAAGTTCAGAGAAAATGGCATGAATTCCTGGGTGACTTGGAAGCGAAACCTACCATTGGCTCTCTTTTTGGGAGACTTTGACACCTTGGTTCGGCTGGAGGAAGATACTCCGCTCTCACTCATGGAGTCGTGGGTGGATGATGCACTACCTGTGGTTTCACTATCTCTGATCATGCTTTCATAGCCACTGCTGCCTCCACTGTGGTAAAACAGAGCAGTGCGGCCCATGGCCGGAGGTAACTCCCCACTAAGAACACTGCTGTTGTCACTACCATGTCCACTGCTGTAGCGTTGCGGTCGTCGAGGAGCAGTGATCTTACTGTATGGTGATGGCAATGAAGAAGGCAGTAAAAGTTCAGCAGACACACTTGCCTGATCATCGTTAACTTTGCTGTGTTTCTTGGGGCTGCTTGATGCTAGCTCACTAACTCTGCTATTAGCAGCTCTAATGGCTTGCTTTGTGCCCATGACGGTGCCTTTACCTGCTTTGTTACTTGTGCCCATAACTGAACGAGTTGATGATTTTCCACTTGGAGGTAGGTTGACAGTCCGTACACTTGAGACAGAAAATGATTTTGTGGCACTCAAAGGTTTGGAACCATTGTTAGACAAGGACTTTGTTCTGTTTCCATTGCCAACCATGGCTCTAGGACTTGCATTAGCTTTAATCTGCCCTAATTTGCTGACTCCGAAAGTACTGGTTGATGGAGGGGATAGGGGTCCAGAGGTGGAGCTGGTAACCCCAAGTCTTGGTACCATCCTATTAGTCTTGCCATTACCAGCTAGGTTAACACTGATGCTCTCTCTTATCATTCCTTGTTTAGATCCAATAGATGACAAGCTGTCACATCTTTCAAGGGAGAAAAGACTCCCAAAGTATCTTCCACTATCTCCTTTTGTGCCTCGTGTCTGAAGACTGGATCCTGCCTTTAAGCTGAATGATTTAAAGCTAAATGAGTCCCCTCTAAGCCGAACATCAAACTCCTCCTCAGAGACTGTCACTTTGGATGATGAGGATCTGGCTGCATCATTGCTCAATGACCGTAAGGCACTAGGAGACACCAAAACGCGTGTTTTCTGGTCCAGGCTAGACTTTCTAATGGGTGGAGCAGGTGGTGACATGCTGCCGGACTTTGGGAGGAAGCTGCTCTTTTGCCCATTTGGACGTTTCCCTAAGGATGAATATTTCAATGTTGTACTTGTTGGTATGGCATCGTGGCCCCACTTGTACTCTGGGGAGCTTTGAGGCACTGTGATCATGCCAAGTGTTGTAGCCCCTCGTCTAAGCTGAGGCATCCTGCTCAAACTGTCTCCTTTTTTAACACTGGATTTTTCACAACCATCCACCACCCTTTGGGAGGAACAAGATGGTGGGATTTTTGGAGACCGTGGCATACTGCTGCAGCTCCCACCTGTGATCTTCCTGGATGGGATTCCACTGGTACCAGATTTGGGTGGCTTTCCTGCAGAAATTAATTCTGTAGTAGGCACCCAGTGTTCATCTATCCTGCTTCCTTGCCTCTGTAACTCTCGGTTAAAGCCGCTATTTGTCTCAACTGATGAGGTAGGTTTGTTTTTTCTCGGGAGAGTAGACTGGTTCATACTAGATATCTGTACTGACTGTGAGGAGCTAGTGGCACTAGATTTTACAGATTTTTGACCTCTAAAGGATGTTTTATTTTTATCAAAAACTGGTGGGCACTTGGCTATAGGATTTTTCTCAAAGGTCCCTGATTGGTATTCAAACTCTGAAAAAAAAATTGCACTGTTACCGAAAGAGCTCTTTGTGCCTTGCTGGGAGGAAGACTCCAAACATAAAGCACCAGGTATATTCGTGGTTGAAATCTTATCACGTATGTTCACCCCCTTTGATGAAAAACCTCTAGGCGAGTGTATAGCATCAGGATTCAGTGTTTTTCTGATAAATGAGCCTTTGGAAGATGTGCTGTGGTCAGATGACACTTCTTCTTTTGACCTTGCATGCCCTTTTTGTGCACTGCCTACTTGTGATACATATGCATCAAACTCATCATTGATGCTGCTAATTATACTGACTGGACGTGATGCAGATGCTATAGTCTGTGGGGAGCAGTCACTGTTAAAGCTGAATATGCTGGAGGGTCGGCCATTGTCTGGAATCAGACCACTGGGTAACTCCTCAACCACGGTAAACACTAGTTCGTCTTCACCGTTCAGTTCAACGGGTTGCTGTAGAGTGACAGTAGTCCTCAAGACATCTCTTTCAAGACATCTGCTCTGAAAAGCTGCTCGGAGGTGGCTCAATTCCACTGGGCTCCTACTTGGATGATATGGTACTTCTTGCCTGAGGGCTGGCTGGCTCATACCGACTGGAGGTGTCCTTGTGGCTAAAATACTATCACTGTCCAAATTTGAGGTCTTTTCTAATAATGGTGAAGATTCTTTGTCGAGGAAGACCTTCTCTCGAACAACTGGCTCAGAGGCTTGAGCTGAGGTTTGACCAGATACAGCCCCTTCTGAGGGCACTTTGGAGTTCTCCATGTAAGAAGGCTTTTGGAGGGAGGATTGTATCATCTTGGTACATGCATCTGTTGCTTTAGGAGTTCCACCTTGAGTCTTAGAGACTGTCTGAGGTCCTTTTACTTCACTGACGAAAGTAACTGTGCTCTCACTTCCATCAATACACTCAAGGCGTTCTTGTAACTCTGCAAATGTGTTGCACTTCAGATGATCTCCGTCTGATTTGGGAGCCTCTTTTGCACGCTTTTTGTTCAATGAAGGTATGATAGGAACAAAGGCTGGAGGGCCCTCATTGTCGCTGAGTTCGCGGTCAGAAATATGGGCTCCTCCAGGACCGACATAAATAACTGTGTCACATGACTGCTCACTGCTGGAGGAGTAGTCCGGATCACTGGATAGAAGTGCCGGGTGATCTGGGTCTAGAGCCACTGTTCTGGGGTGAAATGGTTTTAAATGAGGTGGTCGTCGTGTTTGTCCTTCCTCACAAGAGCTCTCTCCTCCTGAAGAACTGGAGGCATACTGAAAAAAATTATGAAAAGATCAACATGTCAAGACACTATATTGACCCGACTAAATCTACCAAATATTAATAAAAGCTGTCAATATGCCTCTGTAAATTAAACGCATGTACCTCTGGCCTACACTATTGATTACCCCTACAACTGACTGATGCTCTCAAAGAAATCAATCAACCCACCTTAAGTAGACCACTTTTATAGATATATCCACTGAGGTGACATACACAATTTTCTACGTTAATCTACTGTATAGTGCAAAAGTAAACACATGTGCTATATTGTATGCACAAAACAGTAAACCAGCCAAAATAAGTGATGAAAAAAGATCCTGCCTTGGATTTCTTCTTCCTCATGCGATGAATACGAGAGGCTAACTGCACAGTGGAGAGTGACTCAGGAAAACTGGCCGGTGAATCTGAGATGTGGGCGATCATTGTGGTTCTGCAGTTGATGTTGCCCAGTGATTCCCTCAGAAGCATAGTGAGCTTGCTATCCCTGAATAATACATCAAAAATCACTTTGTGAGACAAAAAGCAAGGCAGAAACCTACGCTCTTTTCCCTCTTAAAATCACAGAAATATGATCCCATCTCATTGCAAGTGCGCATGCTGGTTTTAGCAAATGAGCATTCTGATGAAACCTTTTACACATTCTACTGTACACATCAAATTGTTTCTACCAGGGGGTAAACAAGGCTTATTACACAGTTTGTAACCTAAGTGGCTTGATGACCTGAGGAAGCGCATGCAAATCGGTGTACTATGGTTCTCAATGTTGCAAGATATAACGTACCTTACATTAAATTGATATTTGACATGTTTCACACTGACATACCTATAAGGAACATGCTTGGCCCCATTGGCTAAAGCAAGGATGACGTTCCCCAGAGCAGCCAGTGACAGACACTGTCCTCCACCTCCATCTCTTGTTCGAGTGATGTCAGATTCACAACTGCCCAGGTCCAGAAGATGTAGACGACTCCGACCCCCAGACACTGGACCAGAAAGGAGATGTACAGTGGTGTGAAAAACTATTTGCCCCTTCCTGATTTCTTATTCTTTTGCATGTTTGTCACACTTAAATGTTTCTGCTAATCAAAAACCGTTAACTATTAGTCAAAGATAACATAATTGAACACAAAATGCAGTTTTTAAATGAAGGTTTACGTTATTAAGGGAGAAAAAAAACTCCAAATCTACATGGCCCTGTGTGAAGAAGTGATTGCCCCCCTTGTTAAAAAATAACTTAACTGTGGTTTATCACACCTGAGTTCAATTTCTGTAGTCACCCCCAGGCCTGATTACTGCCACACCTGTTTCAATCAAGAAATCACTTAAATAGGAGCTACCTGACACAGAGAAGTAGACCAAAAGCACCTCAAAAGCTAGACATCATGCCAAGATCCAAAGAAATTCAGGAACAAATGAGAACAAAAGTAATTGAGATCTATCAGTCTGGTAAAGGTTATAAAGCCATTTCTAAAGCTTTGGGACTCCAGCAAACCACAGTGAGAGCCATTATCCACAAATGGCAAAAACATGGAACAGTGGTGAACCTTCCCAGGAGTGGCCGGCCGACCAAAATTACCCCAAGAGCGCAGAGACAACTCATCCGAGAGGCCACAAAAGACCCCAGGACAACATCTAAAGAACTGCAGGCCTCACTTGCCTCAATTAAGGTCAGTGTTCACGACTCCACCATAAGAAAGAGACTGGGCAAAAACGGCCTGCATGGCAGATTTCCAAGGCACAAACCACTTTTAAGCAAAAAGAACATTAAGGCTCGTCTCAATTTTGCTAAAAAAACATCTCCATGATTCCCAAGACTTTTGGGAAAATAACTTGTGGACCGACGAGACAAAAGTTGAACTTTTTGGAAGGTGCGTGTCCCGTTACATCTGGCGTAAAAGTAACACAGCATTTCAGAAAAAGAACATCATACCAACAGTAAAATATGGTGGTGGTAGTGTGATGGTCTGGGGTTGTTTTGCTGCTTCAGGACCTGGAAGGCTTGCTGTGATAGATGGAACCATGAATTCTACTGTCTACCAAAAAATCCTGAAGGAGAATGTCCGGCCATCTGTTCGTCAACTCAAGCTGAAGCGATCTTGGGTGCTGCAGCAGGACAATGACCCAAAACACACCAGCAAATCCACCTCTGAATGGCTGAAGAAAAACAAAATGAAGACTTTGGAGTGGCCTAGTCAAAGTCCTGACCTGAATCCTATTGAGATGTTGTGGCATGACCTTAAAAAGGCGGTTCATGCTAGAAAACCCTCAAATAAAGCTGAATTACAACAATTCTGCAAAGATGAGTGGGCCAAAATTCCTCCAGAGCGCTGTAAAAGACTCGTTGCAAGTTATCGCAAACGCTTGATTGCAGTTATTGCTGCTAAGGGTGGCAACCAGTTATTAGGTTCAGGGGGCAATTACTTTTTCACACAGGCCCATGTAGGTTTGGATTTTTTTTCTCCCTAAATAATAAAACCCCTCATTTAAAAACTGCATTTTGTGTTTACTTGTGTTATCTTTGACTAATAGTTAAATGTGTTTGATGATCAGAAACATTTTGTGTGACAAACATGCAAAAGAATAAGAAATCAGGAGGGGGGCAAATAGTTTTTCACACCACTGTATGTTAACAAAACAAAGTCTTCTTTACAGCAATGGCCTAGGACGTTTTTTTTTTTTAATCTATACTGTATATCTATGTTTAAAAATTTAATCTTCAATTAAACACAAGTAGTAATACAATTAACATACTGTAAAGACGACAGGATAAGATTCATAGACAGTATATGGTATAACTATTATAAGTAAAAGAATGTGTGTACATGACTGATTTACACAGCATGAGCGATCTATGTGGATTCATCCACTCAGCCAAAAAAATCGGTTTTCTTGGAACACTGATGAAGTGATAGAAAATTCAATACGGGCACTTGCAATGGAAATAATGACGGAATCTAGGATTACAGTTACATTCCAAAGTCGTCTAATATAAAGTCAAGCACTAATGCACACAGACAAAGTAGTGATTCAGAAGGCACATTTCCAACTGCTATTCTTTTAAACATGGTGCGTTTACTGTAAATGTAGGTCACTAACCCAAAGACGCCCAGGATCATTACAGCAGATAGATGAGGCACTTATTTCGAATAGAAAACGAGACCATTAGCTTTGCATCAGCAGGATTTGAAGCTCTGAGCTGAGAATGCCAACCAGGTTCTCACTTGTGCCAAGCTCAATAAACATTCCACAGGAGGAGGCTGAAGTGCATTAGGTATTGAAATGTATTCTAATGTCAGAAGGACGTGTTCTGTAGTCAGGACAAGAATGAAATACACATGATCGGTTAAATGGCGATTTGACAACCAGTTCAGGTTGGGATGTAACAAAAACACTTGCATTATTAGTAGTTCTGTCATTAAGTTATTAAGAGTGGAAAGAAATTTGGGAAAATTATATGCAAATGGAAGAAAATTGTCTTTTTTTTATTTACTAAGGCTACATTGAAATCAGGGTTTGACATTTCATTATTATACTGTAGCTCCACCCACTTTTCATTCTGATCTACAAATCTAGGCCAAACTTTAGTAATTGTTTGTATGAGATCTGAATTTTAACATTGCAAATATGCAAGAAAAAAAAGAAAAGAAAAGAAAACCCCATGAAGTGGGAATGATTAACAGTTGCAAAGATATTTGAAATATTTGATAATAACTGACATTGCGGTGGCTCCACCTCCGTTCTCCTGTTTCACATAAGTAATGTTGTATTTTCAGATTTTTATCTTATAAGCTGATATGTTTGTTGGTTATTTCAGTCACGGTGTTGAGAAAATGTTTTGATTTTCTTCACAAAAAATAAAATAAATCATTGTGTTTGATTGAACATTAGACCCTTACTGTATATCTGTTAACTTACTGTATATTAAATAATGATGCCAAAATTCTGTGCCAAATTTATTTGGCTGAAAGAGTGAAAGAGGCACTTTTAGGAGTTTTACACCCCTCTTGATAAATTTGACATCTTTTAGTGCCAAGTGTGTTTAATGGGAAAAGATTCAAGAGGTATGAAAACGCCTGGTGTGAGTCTCTGGTTAGACTCAGATAGTATGAAGCCGTACTTCCTCCTTTGGCGCTCTTCTCCATGCGGTACTGGCTGACGTGGAGGGTGAAGAGCATGTGAGAGTTGCACTGCTGCTCCTCAGCGCTGTCGGCTCTGCTGGTGCTCCGTGCTGCTAAAGCCGAGTCCAGGAAGAAGGCGGCTCGCTCGGCTGTGGACGCCCTCAGCTCACTCTGATTCTGAAGCTGGAATAAAGATAAAAAATAAAAAAAACAAGAAAAACAAGACCTGTTAGGATGATTAGGCAAACAAAGGAAGGGGACAATTAAGCCTGGGTATTCAGTATGCAGACGTAGACGCCCATTCCAAACCTTTAAACATTGGACGTCCTAAACCTAAACCTAAACATTTTTCGATTCTGTATATTCTGTGCAGTCGGACGAACAATAGTGAATCATTTAATAACAAAAAACAGCTTTTCTTATAAAAGTGGCAATTTGAATTACATTGTTCGACAGCATTTATGATAATAAAACAGCTTAAAAAGAATAAACATAAACATTTTAATATAAAAAAAAGTTTTTTTTGTTGTTTAGACACTTTTGTATGGAAGACAATGTGAACATGTTATCTATTTATCTATTTATTTATTTATTTATTTATTCATTTATGCATTTGTTTGTTTGTTTGTTTGTTTACCACCATAATAATAGACTATATTTTACAGTCAAGTTGGATTTAATAGATTTTTATACACAATAAAGCGTTGAATTTACATTTTTCATGCATGTTTGTGTGACAGAAATGAATGTTTTGTAACAAGGGTAGATAAAACTAGAGAAAACCCAGCACTCTTCCCTGAGCCAGTTACCTGTGAACCCGAGATGGGGTCCTCCTTGAGGTAGACGCCTGCACCCTGGACGTCCTGGAGAGTCCCTGTAGAGAAGTCGGCCAGGAGGTCCGTCAGCACTTCGTCCCGCCCGCTGATCTCCACAGCCGAGACGCGCACGGAGAACTGAGCACCGGCTTTCTCTTTCCTCTCCTCGATCAGCTTGAAGAGCCAGGAGATGGCACACGGGGCGACGCCCAGACTCTGAGTGGAACAGTCTTTACCAATCATAGTGTAGGTTTTACCTGTAGAAAAGAAGCAGTGCTGATTCAGGGAGGGTGCTGAAGCTGAAACGTGTGAGGATGAGACAAAGCGCAAGCAAACCGTACTGTACTGTAAATGGGAGGATAAATTACTGAAGTCACCATAAGTCATGGTGGTGACCAGGCTCACTGTGGGGGACTGGTGTAACACAACAGGAGGGAAACACTTTCACACAGTGTGCAAAAAAAAAAATACTCAAAAGGGAAGAAAAAAATCAGAAGGAGAAAAAAAAACATGGCAAAGAGCCTGCAGTGATTTCCCTGTGACCAACAAAGACATCAGGACTAATTAAGCCATCAATTAACCACATCGAGCTGTCTTTGCTTAAATACGGCATCAGAGCACCGTGGCACCTTGCGTGATGTGATGTGATGTGATTTGATGTAATGTAACTCACTAAAGCTGTCAGTTTGCACACAGTGTCATGCCGTAGTGAAATATTCAGCGGAGTCACTGTGACCAACATGAAGGTGATCATTTTAATCCGCACATCCATTAGTGTTTTATTTCTCTTTTACTACAGCACATTTGCCAGTGAGTGTCATTTTTTATTTATTACAGAATGACATCATCTTTTAAAATTCTTTGCATTTAAAAATTTGTACTTAAGGTTTATTAAAGGTGCTTTCACTAAAATCTCTGGAGTTTGTTGTAAGAAGGGGAACAAAACCATAAAGAATAGAAGATGAGCGCTGACCGAGGTTGGCGTGCCCGAAACAGAAGATGCACCCGTCAGCGCCGTTGACGACAGACTGAATGACCTCCGCCACCGTCCCCGAACACACCTCCGGCTGTGAATATTCAACAGATATGCAAATGAGTCTCTGACATCATCAGCTTTTTGAGCATACATTATCTACGTTCCCATGAAAGAAGATAGCAGCACTGGGGGATACAGCACCAAAGAGATAAATGACTTCTCAACCCTTACTGTAGTATTATCTAACGGAAGGACAGATGAGTGATAAATGAATTAATATTAAATGACAGACATTTCATGCGTTGCATCACATGTCGCGAAAGCCTCCGAGGCTTTTAATAACGATCTCACTGCACCACGCTGCACCACGGAGAGCGAGGCATGATTACGACCTTTGCCTTCAGGCTGACAAACATAAAGAGACGGGAAATGTGATGCCTTTTCTTTTGAAATTACAGATTTGTGTAAGTGTGTGTCTGCCTGGGGAAAGGGCTTGTACTGCCTCTGATGTCGGCTTCATCAAAGCTTTCTTTCTTTTGAACAACGTGGAACTGCCGCTGATGATGTTGAGGCAGGAAGTGGTGGAACCTGCTGTAATTAAATATATATATATATATATACCTCCAACTCAATAACATTCTCCTTAAGGGTGGTATTCATAAGGAAGGCTTGGAATAAGGACATTATAACCTTATTACCTTAGAGCACATGGCGACTCATATTCACTGTATGTACAGGAAAATATATTGAATCTTCATGTCAATACAACTGCCTTGAAGTAGAGATCTGAAAGTTGTATTTGCCATACATAGACATAATGTGGCATTTTTTTGTATAATAAATGTTTAAGAGGAACATAAACATACTTGTGAGGCATCCTGGGTGAAGACTGCATCGAAGTTGAAGATCTTTGGGGCTGTGCTGGAGGAAATGCGTCTCTGACCCGCACCGCTAGGTGGAGGCTCGCAGAAGGTCAGTTGCTTCTTATGAGCATCCACCTTCAGGAGGGACATGGACTCGGACGTGTCCTGTTCCCCTTTCGAAGGACAGATACGCACCATAACTTTAACCTGTGAGGTTTACAAATGGAAGAAAACATTACTATATGAATATACAGTACAACACAGATTAAATTAATGCATCCCAAAGATGGATCGATTTGGTTTGTTTTTGTTTTGATTGCTTAACCGTTTAACATTCTCACTAAGGAATAAAAAAAAAAAAACAGCCCCCTGTAGAGGCCTCTTCCAAATGGTTGAGATGTCACTTCAGGTGCAAACTGGGATACAGTATGTGATGGACTTTCTGGGGAATTAAGGAGTAAGAAGACTTCAAGCAGGTGTGCTCGGAGCCCATGACACATGTCTGTATGAACTGTACACACAATCATTCACCAACACCACTTTACACATGACAGAAACTCGGCTGGGAAGTTAACGCCACATACTGTAACCTGTACAGTCCTGAACGAGCTCCAAGACATTTCCACATGTGTCCAGCATTACAGATCTGAAGGCAGCCGCTTTCTACCTTGATGGTGTCCACTCACTGTACTGTAAACTGTGTTCTTTTATTCTGCACATCAAAAATCCTGCCTTAACTCGAACACTCCATCAAATCACAGCTGATTCACATTGTAATTAAGGTGGTGCTCATTTCCACCTCCGTGGGCTGGTAAAGTCCTGTCAGTCTGTGTTTAGCGTTTGGCTTTTATAGTCTTTCCACCAGGGACGGTTTGAGAGTGTGGAGCTGTAAAGGCCTGATGAACTGCCTTCACTACATGATAATGATGAAAGAATTCATTTGTCAGAAAGTGAAAGGCTCGACATGATGAACGTAACTCACACACATGCTTTGTTCATTTTTTTTTTTTTAAACATTACATTTTTTGTTTACATGCAATATGTTTTCAAATGAACGCAATAAATTGTTATATAACATTTAGCATTGTGCATTTACACCTGTACATTGTCAGGTGTATTTGAGTGTGATATGAAATATGAAATATGAAAAGTGTTTTGGCTATAATTCACTAGTACTGAACCAGTTCTTGGGAACATTTACCTTTCTTGTAGACATCCTAATAAATGTACTGTAATTTTTACTCTATTTCACACAATTTGTTTTATTTATTTATTTATTTTGTATTTAGGTTTTATTTTCTTCATAAAGCAAGAATTGGCATTTCATGGTCCACCAGCCGATTTAATGTAAAACATGATCAACCAATCAGCATAGTGACCATTTTTTTTTCTAAAAAACAACTTTGGGATACTCAGGTATCGAAGTGATGAAGTACAGGAGAGCTGAGAAGATGAGAAAAAGAAGCATAGATCTGGTTTTATGAGGATTTTTTTTTCTCCATTAACTAATATTTTACGAAATGTCAGCTGGGTCTCCTGAGTGCGGAAAGGAAATGGGGACGAATTTGGTGCAAACCATCTGAGCTTTATGAAGGAAACAAACACGAAATCCACAATGAACTGATTTTACACTTGACCATTTTTTGTTTTTTTTACCAAAAATTCCTACTAAACCACTTTGGAAAAGCTTCCATTCTTACTAAAGCCTCCTCTCTGGAACAATGAAAAAGTGAACGCACTAGGACTAAAGGCTCCTGAGATACACAGCCAAAGCCAGTCACGTTTTGTTATAAGTGAGTGGAAGAGATCAGATTACAGTATGTTCTCTCTGTGTGAGTCAGCCATGCAGCAAGAGCCGTTGCTAAGACATTCGAGCTGAACTATGCAGGTCCACACATGGACACAGTCACACACCCAGGATAGGTGACCGATCATACTGTATCTCAGGAACCCTTTTAATCCAGGAAAATGATGCATCTTTGTGTCCCTGCTTCACACGTTCTCCAGAAATTGCATTTAATTCCTAACTGTATGCCAAAATTATGCCAGTCAAGATCTTGATGTAAACAAATCATCTTAATATCTAACGAAGGAGGTTATCTGATCTAATGTCACTTTTAAAAGTGATATGTTCCATATTACTAATCTATATTTTTAAAAGGTATAATATCTGCTATGCGTATTAATCTTATTGATATGGCAAAATTGTCTAATGGTAGATTTTGAATTACAGTAAATATATAAATTACATCCTTGATGATATCTCTGTTTTTTTTCCATTGGGCATCCACCCAATACACATGAGCGAGTCACACTTATCATTAATTGTAGTCACTTTGCTATCTCCCCTGAAATTAATTTCAGCCTATGCCATTGGCTGAGTATCTTGGCTGTCAATCAAGCAAGAAGACAGGCGGTAAACAGCAAGGCGTGATGTGTGACACATTAATCTGAGAGTCTGGATGCTGGCCCACACCTCATCCTTCTGCCAACATAAATGCAGTCAGAGGACAGGCAGGGAGTCCTCCATGGGGTCATGCCAAATTCTCTGGCTGGCTGCCACATCACACACGAAGAGGGAAAGGTGATAGCTGTAAGTACATTAGAATACGGTGACATTCATGTAGTAGCAGAAACTCTCTGGCTTCTCTGAATGCTAGTGCCGTGTGCATGGCTGCCCTGAGAAATCCAGATGTGGAAGAAGCTACAAATATCTACAGAAATGTAGTAAATATGAGGTGGTCGTTGGAATCACCCCGCTGGTTGTTAACACATTTTATCAACAATGTTTTTTGAGCCAGTATAAAGCTATCATATAAATAACTAAATAATTCCTGTTCAGTTAAAAAAAAAAAACATAAACACCCATGATAATCCTTGAACATCATTCTGCTGAGCTCAGCCCACTACAGCAGCGTAGCATGGCTTCAAGATAACTACAGTAAGCTGCTTACAGTTTGAGTTTCAGTTCCATACACAACTGGGTCCAGCAATTAAAAGCGTCTAGAGCCTAGAGTCCAAACCTGATGTACATTCATACTGTAAATGGAACTGAATCCTTCATTCAACTGGAGAACTTTGCATCTGATGCATTCAGTGACGAACTGATGTCAATATTACATTTCCTTGTTTACACGATTACACTGCTGATGCACCAATATGTTCTCATATCTCATCCATTACCGTGGATTCACAGCTCTGTATATTTCAGCATAATCTGCATTTTATTTTTCTCAGTAGAATTGCACAATAATAACTCGGTGGACCTCATTAGGAGTTGCTTCATTCTGCCTTGATGCAAAGCTCATTAGGACGTTGCAGCTGCCAGCTTGTAAGGCCAGATGTCCATTTGTACAACAATGCTTGAAACTATTTTCCTAACAAAGATCTATGAAACAGGTAAGACTCCTACCTGTGCAGGTCTCAGGAGAACCAACAACCCAAACCCCAATGTCGCCATCTAAACATATGTGCTACACTACCAAACATCCACTACTCTGCCATTTAGCTGGGGCACGACTCACAACTTTGAGTACTCTGGTGTTTCAGTGGCTGATATTAACACTAAATTAATGCAAATACTTACAGTACTTACTTACTTTACTCATTGTAGTTCACCACAGGAAAAGATCTAGTGAACTTTGCTACAAAGCTATGCTAATAAATGTTGTCAAATTGCCCCAAAAATTGAAACTGAAACTTTTTTGAAAGAGAAAAAGCTAAAATGATACTACTTACACAAAACCTAAATAAGAAAAATCCAGGTGTAACCATTCATTTGATCATTAAACTAGAACATCCACTGGTATTAGGGGACAGCATGGATGGGTACAGTACAGAGAGAGCATATCCACATGGACTGCTATGGGGGGACTTACAGGAGTACTGGTACAAAAAGAACACACCCACTGTTATTGGGGGGAGACATCCACTGGTGAAGAAAGAGTGACATCGACTGGTATTGGTGGATCTGCATCCACTGGTACAGATATGCAGATGGTACAGTACGCATTGATATTTTTAGAGTGTGTGTGTGTGTGTGTGTGTGTGTGTGTGTGTGTGCTCTGCGATGGATTGGCACGCTGTCCAGGGTGTACCCTGCCTCGTGCCCTGAGTCTCCTGGGATAGGCTCCAGGTCCCCCGCGACCCTAAATACAGGATAAAGCGGTATAGAAGATGAATGAATGAATGAATGAATGATATTTTTAGGACAGGTACTGTATGTTGGACAGTATTCACTCATACAGGAACTGCAGATCCATGGGTATTGATGGGACTGTGTTCACTGGTATGGATAGTCCATATCCATTGGTATTGGTGGGACAGCATGCACTGGTACTTGTGAGACTGTATCCACTGGTAAAGAGCATGCATATCTACTGGTATTAGTGGGATTGTATCCACTGGTACAGATGCATAATCACTGGAAATAGTGGGATTGTATTCACTAGTAGAAAGAACACAAACCACTGAAAGAGATAAAGCAGAGCAAATGGTAATGGTGGGACCTCATCCACCAGTACAGTGGTATAAACCACTGGTACAGATAAAGCACATCCTTTGGAAGATGGAGAATGCATGAGCTGGTTGTGAGGATGGTTTATCCTGACCTAGGGGGACAGACTCCACTGATTTAGGGTGAACATACAGTACCCATTGGTACACATACATGTAGATTGCATTCAAGATGAACATTCAATTGTAATGGGAACGGCTTTTCTTTTAATTAGGTGACAACACAATCTAGTATTAAGAGTCTGGCTTTCTTTAGCCCATGGTACTGGGGAAATCCTAGTATCATGGGGCCATAGCAACAGCTACAGAGGGAACACTTCCACTGGTATCAGGGGATAACATTCCCTTATATTGGGAGAAGACCCCTTAATTTCTCTCATGCTTAGTCTGCTCTTGCCTATCCTTTGCCTTTGCTATACTGCTAACTAGACAAGTTCTTGTATCGACTTGTTTTTGAAGGTGAGCTAAGGACATGTGTTGCTCATGATAGTTAGATTGAGGGGGTCCCTAAGGATCTCCTTAGTGAAACCTGAGGTGGTGATGTCATCGTCCTTGGTGGAGCAGTTGTGGGAAACCATTTCCCTGGAGAGTTTCCTGCATGGTGACCTGTGCCACCTGGTTCATTGCTCTGGATAAAACTGTGTGATGAATCAACAAATCAACTATTTTTAGTGAGTTTCTAACTCGGTTTACTATAGTTTAATACATAGAGCCTTAAAATCGACTGGGATGATGTAGGGAGTTTGGAGCGTTTCAATAGAACGTAGATCATGTGAGACATCGTTCAGCTGATGATGCTATAGATGCTATAAATGTTGACTAGCAGATGTCTTGTCAGTCTTGTTCACACATCCTGATGCTAGGTGTGAGACGTGCGTGAAGCTGCCTGGTGCTGCTATTTTACAATAATGTCTAGTCATTTTTGTAGCGTCTATGTGGCAGACAAAATCAACATCGCCTCACGTTAAGATTCAGCACACAGCTTTGGCAAACACTGGACTGAGAAACAGCCACAGCTGAAAGTACATTTCCAATGCTAGTGACGGGATAGTAAACAGATACGGTTACATGATTTGCACAAAAATGGGCTTTTGCAATACTATCCGTACACACTCTCTACGCAATGCTGAGAGCAAAACATAAAATAATGTTTGTTCCTGTTCTGACTTACGTTATGAGCAGTTATTAAAAAGTCATTCCCTCATCAGCCGGTCTGTCTGTCTGTCTGTCTGCCTGTCTGTCTGTCCTCTCCTGAAAGTAAATGAAGCTTATCATGTTACTGAGAAACCACAAAGTGCTGCAACTCCAGGAAGCTTCACAAGCCCTGATACTGCAGACTACTTCCATAAATGTTCATAAAAACCTTCATATAAATGCTGGATATAGGATAAGATCAAGGATATGATCTACTCTACCATCCTTTCTTTCTGATTTGATTCAAAGTGTATTTTTTAATTTCTTAACCCCCATGTGATGATTTACTAAGTAATGCACAATAATTGTAATTTCCAGTTCTATAAATACCACTGACACACTAATTAACTCGACTGTTGCTGAAATGAGCCTGATAACGAATCAGTAATGCAGCACAAATCTTAAGTCTAAATCATATTAATCTGATTAGTGGCTTAATCAATATGCCGACTAATTGAATTACAGCGCAGTTTAAGTTCTGGAGTCCACCGTTATCGCTCGAGACTGTTTAATCAGAGTCTGCGTTACCGTGGGGACGCGCTACAGAGACTCACCTTCTAGTTTTATTATGAGCATGACTATTTTAATCACAGTTCAACGTTTTATTAAACCTTGCCATGCTTTTTTTCCATTTACAAAGACTGAGGTGAAGTAATTATAAATTATATTTGGAATTGCAATGGCAAGATAAAGCATGCTGCATATTAAAGCTATAATAAAAAATATATATAATAAAATAAAAAATTAAATAAATTAAAAGCAGTAAATACTACTACTTCTACAAAATAATAATAATAATAATAATAATAATAATAATAATAATAATAAAACTGTACTTTATAGTGTTTAGTAAAAGCACTTACTTTGGTTTATTTTATTTATCAATATATTTACTTAATATATTTTCTAGATATTTCCCCCAAATGCTAGTATTTTGAATATTCTAACAACTTATAATAATTCTTTTATTATATGTAATATTTATATTTAATAGATTTATATGGATAGCATATCTAATTGGTATAGCCTATTATTTAATATTTGAATTTATTTTTAATACATTTAAACTAAATTATGTATTATTGACTTTACTTCTTTTGTTTAGCATTAATTTGTTTTTTTATGTTAAAAAGAAAAGTATATAAGAAAATATATGTTGTTTAAACTTCTTTTATGTGACATCATTATGTTTAATTAAACAAAGCCAGCTTTTCATTTTTAAATAGACTTTATATTTGGTTCCATGTTTACAAGTTCTAATTATAATGTGTATATCCTATATAAAATTTATAATTGTATTTCTTTAATATTTCCCCCAATAAATTAAAATTGTTTCTAAGATGTCTGATCACCTGATAAATCATATTGTTATTTGATATAAGAAGCTGAAAACCCAAATCAACCATATGTGTGTGGATTATGATATTATCTCTCCGATCCACCACTTTGTGGCTTTTCATGTGCTCTCCAGCGTGAACCCTGCCCCCTGATACGACCTCTGACCCGTCCGGTTTTTCCCACTCCCACTAGCTGCTCAACCTTCACATACAAGAATGCTGTTGGTATTCCCAGATAGCTACTTGGAATTCCATCCCCCTGGGAATGGGGACCAGCGCTCTCTCCCGAGCCGTCTCACACACAGACGTCTTTGATGGTGACTTGACAACTGTCCAAGATGACATTCTTACAGATCTACAACTCGAAAGTTTTTCCTCCAAAAAAAAGACAAACTCGCGCTTTGTTACGGCCCAATGCAAATGTTGACGGACCAGCATTACATCATCACTCCGTCCTAAATACCACGGCGGCAGCCTCGGATACGCGACCGTACCTTTCCCATCCCGGGGCAGTCTTTGACCTTCGACCCCGCCCTGAGTAGGCATGGTGGGACGGGTGGGGGTGAGAGCTGCAGGGCGGCGCTGAAGCCGTCGGTGTAGAAGAAGGGTTCATCAGGGTCAGGCGGCGACGGCGGCGGAGGAGGCTGAGGCTTCTTCCGTTTGGAGAGGTTCAGCTTCTGAGCAGCCCTGAGCAAAATAAAAACATAGAGCAGATGGAGGTCAGGGAGAGGTCACTGCTGTGGAACAGAAATGGAGTAAATAATGAACTGTGCTGTTTTTCCCTCTGAGGATCATTGTTTAATACCGAATAATCTGCTTTTAGCTGTTTTACATGGAACGATAATTGCTTTTAGTCTAGACTTGTGAGTTTATTTTCCTTACAAAGCTCTACAAATGCTTTCCTTAAATTTACATGCAATTAAAATACTACAAAGCACACACACACACACACACACACAGACAGACAGACAGACAGACAGAGAGAGACACAGACAGACAGACAGACAGACAGACAGACAGACAGGTATTCCTAAGTGTGGCGTTCAAAAAGCTACATGAGTTCAGATTGTCTCCGTATATTAATATTTATTAATAAACATATTTCCATTATCTTGTTTTTTTTTCATTGGTAAAGTGTCTGTCTGCCTTTTTGCCTGTCTGTCTGCCTTTCTGTCTTTCCCTAATTGTCTATGCTGCCTTCTGTCTGACTGTCTGGCTATAATATTTCCTGTATATCGTTCTTCTATGTGTTTGTCTGTCTCTGTCTATCTGTCTGTCTACCTTCCTAGCCGTCTGGCTGTAATCTTTCCTGTCTATCTGCCTGTCTAACTCACTGGGTGCCTCTACATTTCTATCAGTCTGTCTATTTGTTTTTCTGTCTGTCTGTCTCTATCTAACAGCTTGTCTATTCTTTTGCCTCTCTGTCTTCTCTTTCTTTCCATTCTTCTGTCTAGTCTCAGTCTCATTGTCTGTCCAGCCTCCTGTCTATCTGTCTGGCTGTAATATTTCCTGTATATCTGCCTGTATGACTCACTGTGTGCCTCTGTCTGTCACTATGTCTGTCTGACTTTTTTTTAAATGTCTGTCCGTCTGTGTGCCCAAATGTCCATCTGCACGTCTGACCCTCTTTGCGCCTTTGTTTGTCTATCAGTCTGTCTGTCTGCCTTTATTAACGCTCTGTCTGTCTGTGTTTGGCGATGTAGATCTGTGTGCGCTCCATGACACACGTACAGTGCAGTGACATGGCAGAGTAACACATGATCAATGGGAAAAAAAAAAAAAAAAACTTCAGAAACGGCTTTGATCTCAGATCTTTTATTCGACAGACTTGTTTCCTCTACAACATCGACGTCCCTATAGCATTACACACTACGGATTTAACAACGCCGCATTTTTACTCTTTATATTAATCAGCCGTCTGTGCCATCAGTCTGTTATGTACGAGTGTCTGATTTCTGATTGGTTCAAAGGGGTTTATAACAGCAGCTCTGAGATTAGAAATATTTCATAATTTCTATATTTATTTAACACATATGGAAGGAGTCTCCAGTGTCAGAGCGTTATAAATCTGTAATGTTTGTACGTTTGTATGTAAATTTTCAGCTTTTGTTAAGCATTGCTGTACGGATTGCTAGAGCTGAGTAAAAAGCAGAGCCTGAGCTGATTAAAAGCTTCCTCCTTTCTTGTCTTTCTCTTTTTCTTTTTTTTCATGGTCTCTCGGTCGTCCTCGTTTTCACTCCACCTTCTGTAGTGCAGCGACTTCAGGAGTGCAGAATCACTGTGTAATTACAGCCTCAGCAAAGGACACAGAGCCAGAAAGCCAGGGGATTCAAATGTGTGTGTGTGTGTGTGTGTATGTACTGTATGAGATAATGACCCAAGAGCATATCCTACAGGGTTTTGGATAAAACACACACACACAAAGTGTTGGAATGGTGTTATTATACATTCGCATTAAAAATTTAGAAACGGACTGGTTGGAGGGTAAACACGTCCCGGCAGTCATGTGCCAGTTCGTATTCTCCGTGGCAGGAATATTGAATTTCCATCAGAGGCGTGAAGGAGCGCGGCAGGCCGAGGAGGAGGGAGGCCAATCAGATGAGCATGAGCGTAGAAAGAGAGGGAAGAAAAAAAAAAGACGAAGAGAAAGGAGGAGGCTTTTTATTGGCATGTAGACCCATGTCTGGGGACAAAGCCTGCTTCTCACCTCGCAGACATGCACATGCTTTCTCTCAGCCTGACAAGAAAAACCCCTCTGTATGATGTAGGAAAGAATGAAGATATCCTTCAGGAGCATATCATGTTCACGCACCACATGTTGGGCTACAGTAAGCTCTGACACGCTAGACTGAGCTTTGACAAGATGCAGCCACCTGTGAAATCTCTTTCCCTCTAAGAACTCACACTGGAGGACTCCTGGACCGGAGAGGAGAAGGAAAAGGCATTTGATAAGTTTGATAATTTTTTTTTTAAGTTAAGATGCTACAGAGTTCATACTGAACACCATGCAATTCTATTGATCTCAAGACATCAATTTTAGATTGCAAAAATAAAAGACAGATCTGACAACCACATCGTCTATTTCAAACGTGCACTGTACACTGTAAGACCTGGACAAACCCTCTGTGATGTCACCCATAGGTTCTTTGAGGAGCGGCTTTGAAGCTACATTGTGTCAGCTGTGGTTGTCGCCATCTTGGTAGGAGCTTACTCCGCCTAAAGCCAGGTTAAACCATAAATGTACAAATGGGCGGAGCTGTTGGTTGAAAGTTACCATACGTAGGTATAGAGGTTTATTTCTGACTTGAAGTTGCTCTATTGGCTCACTTTTGGATCCTAGTGGTCATTCGAGGAACTGCATGCTTTAGCATTTGCGTGTTAAACTGTATGTTTTCGTAAGTCTGTTTAGCCATGAGGTACAGAAACCTAAAGAGACCTACAGCAGGGCTATGGAGGAAGCACAGTGGCACTTAGGTTTGGCTCTGATGGGCTAGATTGAACAATTCACTACAAATCACTACATCACCTGCCGTACTGGTGCAATGTCATGTGATGGCAAAAGTACCAGGATTGAGACAGTTGGCTGTTGTATATCTCACAATAAAAACATCTAAGAGCTATACGTACATGCATACAGTAAGTCCCCCACATATGAACAAGTTCCAGTCCGAGAGCTCGTTCATAAGTCCAATTTGTTCATAAGTACAACAAGGTACTGTACTACTGTAGGAACACAATTGGCTATACAAAGTATATTACAGTACAGTGTTCTTTAGAATTGTACCGATGGTGAAACGATTTAAAAGAATGAGGGATGTCTGCCGTATTTTCACCATGCTCCATTATCTCAATTATTTTTTACTTTCGTTTCCATTTTTAATACTTGACACTTCTTCATTGTTGCTGCTTTTACACTTGCTTCCTGACACCCTGAGCTTACGGTATACTGCACTTGCAGAGGATGCACGCTACACACACGTGACAAAGTACACCACATGTGGGACCTAACTTCCACGATTGAACATGCGCAAATGTATGTCTGTATCTTCAAAAGTTCATAACTTGAATGTTCATATGTAGGGGACTGTAATTGTTATTATCCATGGCCATGTTGTATCAAATAATTAGATTTTCCATACCTTTGCGTAACACCACTGTAGTTTGCTCTGAAAGAGGCAAGGCCCCGATTTGGAAACCATACTGATACAATCCTGAAACTCTAAAGCTGGACTTTCCAGAAGTGTTTTGTTAAAAAAACAAGGATAAAAAAAACCAAACTAAAAATAGATAGACAAAGGGGTGGTGGTAGTATTAAGGCTTTGGGTAACTGATCAGAAGGTCAGTGTTTCAATGTCATTGTTGGGCCCTTGAGCCAGGCCCTAACCCTGTCTGCTCCAGGGGCACTGTATCATAGCTGACCTTGTGCTCTGACCCCAAGTCTACCTGAGAGAGGCGAAGAAAGGAATTTCACTGTGCAATAATGTACATGTGACACAAAAAGACAGACACAGAAAGATGAATCTGATTGCATTGAGCACAGACCAAACCAGCAACATTACCAAAATGTACCCAAGTTACAAAAAAACATCTTAACTCCATTCTCTCTGCATTATGACTAATCCATTTTTTTTTCTCGTTTAATTTTTTCTGCTCAGGTTGCAAGTTTTGCTGTAGTCTAAAGTCGCAAAAATGCGACGGATGTTAATTAATAAAGCAGAATATTATAAAAACCAAGTTACTCTTCAAGTTCAATTCAATTCAAAAGCGTTATAGTTAGTTTGCAAACACAACAGAACCACAACACTAACACTACCCAGCTGGCTAGTTTGCTAATGTATTACTTCATTCATCTTTTATACCACTTTATCGTGCATACAGTGTCGGGGAGGGACTGGAGCCAATCCCAGGAGACTTAGGGCATGAGGCGGGGTACACCCTGGAAGGGATGCTAATCCATGGCAGGACACACGCATACTTGGGGCAATTTGGGAACGCCAATTAACCTAATCTGCATGTCTTTGGACTGTGAGAGGAAACCGGAGTACCCGGAGGAAACCCACCACGCACAGGGAGAACATGCAAACTCCACACACACAGACCCCGAGGCAGGACTTGAACCCCAACCCTAGTGGTGTCAGGCCACCACTAAGCACTACAGCATGCCACGGTGCCACCCTTGCTAATTTAAAAAAAGCATTAAATAGCAAAATTTAAAACGTGAAGCGAGTTATTAAAAACTTGCATGTCACGTTGTTATAGATAACTAAGCAACGCTTGGGTGGGGTGGGGTGTGGTGGGGTGGGGTGGGGTGGGGTGTGGTGGGGGGTGGTGGGGTGGGGTGGGGTGTGGTGGGGTGGGGTGTGGTGGGGTGATGAAGCAAAGGTACTGTATATTATTATGATATTTTTTTTAACTGTGTGTGTATATAACTGCATTACTGTCAGAGCTCACGTTACAAGAAATGAATCAACACCTTCTGACCAGCTAGGGGGCGTAGCAGGTGGAGGTTAGACGGATCAGGTGTCGGGGAACCTGAGTGACTCCCTCAGAGGCAAAGATGCTGTTTCAGGCAATCTCAGACTAAATGCGGCAGCTCACGCGGAAATAAAAACCCTGCCATTAACACCTTCAGGCGACCAGACAGTGAGGATGAGGATGATTGATGAAGGGTGAGGTCTGCTCGACAGGATGGACAGGGGTCTGTGAATGAGCGTACTTACAGTTCTCTCCAGTCCATTGTCTCCGCTCAGAGTTCATAACAGCAAAGCGATGACTGAGCTTGAGTTTGCCTGACGTTTATCTGCTCCACACTCTCGCACTCTGGGTCCATGCTTTCCTGCAGACGGGAGGAAGCGGACGAGTGAAGAGCGCCGGGTCTAGCGGAGGTCCTGAGGATGAGGATGTCATCCGAGATTTCAAGCAAAAAAGCTTAAGCTCAAATGTGGGAATGGATGAAGAAGAAGAAGGAAGGACTGTCAGAAAGTGAGGCTGGAAAAGTTTCCTGGTGTGGAAAGAAAATCCGATTGCAGGGATGCACCATTCCTGGACAACTCCAAAAGGGAAAGATCTCTTCTTTACCTTGTGATCTGTTTTTTAAAACTCAAAAAAAAAAAAAACTCTCAAGATTAACAAAAAAAGAAAATCATAAAAATCTTCCTTTGATCTACACCAAAGTCAAATTCTGGAAATGTACTTTCTTGCCCATCTTTTATCCGTGTCTGTTCCTAAATTGGGTGCGTCTCTGGCTCTTGACTCAAACTCCACACCTTTCTTCTGCACTGCACTCTCTCTCTCTCTCTCTCTCTCCGGCGTCCGTCTTTTCCTTCAGAACGTGAGATGAAGAGAGTCCGGGATCATACAAGAGGGGCGGAATACCACCGGGAATTCATCGGGAGATGGGATCGGAGGCGAATCTTTTTTTTTTGTTCCCCCCTGTTGCTGGGAAACCCTGGCAGAAGTCCAACGGTCCCTCCTTTCCTCCCTTCTTCTCCTCTCCACGTCTCTCTCAATCTGTGTGCCGCTCTCACCTCTCTCTCTCTCTCTCTCTCTCTCTCTCTCTCTCCTCTCAGCCCAGCCCCCTTTCACACACACTTCTTCAGCCGCAGCGCCGGTGCACGAATGCTGCACCAAGTGGCTCTCGATAGACGCCTCTGACACGCAAAAACCCACCCACCTGCACCTACACACACACACACACACACACACACAATAACACTCCCTTCTCGATCACATACACACGTTGTGCGACATGAATACTGCATGAACACTGGCGAGCCCCTTCACTCATTCTGCTGGACTTCAAAGAGATTAGGATAGTGTGTGTGTGTGTGTGTGTGTGTGTGTGTGTGTGTGCTTAAACCACTGTGTATATCTACAATACTTCCTATTGTGTACTGACACGTGTTTAAAATAAAAGTGCGTTTTGAGAAAACAAAAGGAAAGACATAAATCTGCTGAAATGGATGAGAAGATGAATAAAAGCTGCTGATGGACAGGAGCGAGTGTGTAGAACTAACAAGTGTGAGAGAGTCATTAATCAATGATGTCATAAGACTATCACGCTTAATAAACCCCAGTTTTATCTAAATTAGTTTTAATCTTCCATGTTTGGGTTGTTTGTCTTCACACAGCACCGAGCTCTGGATGCTGATTGGTCACAAGGCGCTGATTAGTTTGCTGCTATAAATGGCGATTCTGACACTAGAGCAGGTTTATATTAATATAATACTTTATTGTTTCCATAGCAACAGCTCATTCACAGGGACGCTGAACAAAAACAAATAAAATAAAAAAAACCAGAGATTTATGGTCAACTATTTAAGGAATGAGTCTCCAGTGTCAGAGATAAAAAGCTCTAACTTTATGTTTTTCAAACATCGTCAGGACAGAGGAGTTTCCTTCTCTGCTTTACGTTACTATCATGACAAACTGTTCCCTTGTTGTTGCTGTTGTTGTTGTTGTTGCTGTTGTTGCTGTTGTTGGTTGTGGTGTGTTTTTGTGGTTATTAATGTCAAAAGACAGAAATGAGAGGCTATTACGTTTATAGCTGCTATAATGTCAATTTGTTTCATGAACATGAAATGTAAACCAATTGCTGTGCTGTTTGAGGAACATAATGAGTGATGCAGCAGCCGTATGTAGTGACTCCAGTTTAAAGCTCAAATACAGAGAAAAATAAAAATCATGTTTTTTTTGTTTGTTTTAAGAGAAATGATGTATTGATAGACGACTCAGGGCACTGGATGGGGTACAACTTGGATGAAACAGACAGGGTACAACTTGGATGGGGTGCCAATGCATCACAGGGCACACAAGCAAACACACACACACACACACACAGATACACACTGTGGGAGGAAACCGGGGAACCTGGAGGAAACCTACCAGTCACGGGCAGAAAATGCAAACTCCATGCACACACAGACCCCGAGACAGGAATCAAACCCTCGAACCTGGAGGTGCAAAACCACTATGCCACTGTACCACCATGTACTGTATAGTATATTAATACAACGATGATAAATAATTATTGTAATGAAATGTTTTCTCATGTTTTCTCATGAGATTGGGGTATTAGTAGGTGAGATAGGGGTATTAGTAGGTGAGATGGGGGTATCAGTAGGTGAGATGGGGGTATCAGTAGGTGAGAGAGGGGTATTAGTAGGTGAGATGGGGGTATTAGTAGGTGAGATGGGGGTATTAGTAGGTGAGATGGGGGTATTAGTAGGTGAGATGGGGGTATTAGTAGGTGAGATGGGGGTATTAGTAGGTGAGATGGGGGTATTAGTAGGTGAGATGGGGGTATTAGTAGGTGAGATGGGGGTATTAGTAGGTGAGATAGGGGTATTAGTAGGTGAGAGAGGGGTATTAGTAGGTGAGATTGGGGTATTAGTAGGTGAGATGGGGGTATTAGTAGGTGAGATGGGGGTATTAGTAGGTGAGATGGGGGTATCAGTAGGTGAGAGAGGGGTATCAGTAAGTGAGATAGGGGTATCAGTAAGTGAGATAGGGGTATCAGTAGGTGAGATAGGGGTATTAGTAAGTGAGATAGGGGTATTAGTAAGTGAGATAGGGGTATTAGTAGGTGAGATAGGGGTATTAGTAAGTGAGATAGGGGTATTAGTAGGTGAGATTGGGGTATTAGGAGGTGAGATTGGGGTATTAGTAGGTGAGATAGGGGTATCAGTAGGTGAGATAGGGGTATTAGTAGGTGAGAGAGGGGTATCAGGAGGTGAGAGAGGGGTATCAGTAGGTGAGATAGGGGTATCAGGAGGTGAGAGAGGGGTATCAGTAGGTGAGATAGGGGTATCAGTAGGTGAGATAGGGGTATCAGTAGGTGAGATAGGGGTATCAGTAAGTGAGATAGGGGTATCAGTAAGTGAGATAGGGGTATCAGTAAGTGAGATAGGGGTATCAGTAAGTGAGATAGGGGTATCAGTAGGTGAGATAGGGGTATCAGTAAGTGAGATAGGGGTATCAGTAAGTGAGATAGGGGTATCAGGAGGTGAGATAGGGGTATCAGGAGGTGAGATAGGGGTATCAGTAGGTGAGATAGGGGTATCAGTAGGTGAGATGGGGGTATCAGTAGGTGAGATGGGGGTATCAGTAGGTGAGATGGGGGTATCAGTAGGTGAGATGGGGGTATCAGTAGGTGAGATAGGGGTATCAGTAGGTGAGATAGGGGTATCAGTAGGTGAGATAGGGGTATCAGTAGGTGAGATGGGGGTATCAGTAGGTGAGATAGGGGTATCAGTAGGTGAGATGGGGGTATCAGTAGGTGAGATAGGGGTATCAGTAGGTGAGATGGGGGTATCAGTAGGTGAGATGGGGGTATCAGTAGGTGAGATAGGGGTATCAGTAGGTGAGATGGGGGTATCAGTAGGTGAGATGGGGGTATCAGTAGGTGAGATGGGGGTATCAGTAGGTGAGATAGGGGTATCAGTAGGTGAGATAGGGGTATCAGTAGGTGAGATAGGGGTATCAGTAGGTGAGATAGGGGTATTAGTATAGGTGAGATAGGTGTATTAGTATAGGTGAGATAGGTGTATTAGTATAGGTGAGATAGGGGTATTAGTAAGTGAGATAGGGGTATTAGTAAGTGAGATAGGGGTATTAGTAGGTGAGATAGGGGTATTAGTAGGTGAGATAGGGGTATTAGTAGATGAGATAGGGGTATTAGTAGGTGAGATAGGTGTATTAGTAGGTGAGATAGGTGTATTAGTATAGGTGAGATAGGGGTATTAGTAAGTGAGATAGGGGTATTAGTAGGTGAGATAGGGGTATTAGTAGGTGAGATGGGGGTATTAGTAGTTAACAGATTATGGGCCACTTGTCTGAGTGATGATGGTAGAATAATTATTAAGGTCTTGACTAAAACAACCTGCATGAGGAATTACAAAGGAGTTTTCATTTTCTGTAATGGGAAAGTACTCGAACTAGTTACTTTTATCAGAACATAACGCTGTAATGTAACTGATTACTTTATAAAGACAGTAATTTTCTAATGTAATTACAGTAGTTACTTTAAAAAGTAACGTCCCCAACACTAATTCTTACACTCTCACTTACAGTATCTATACGACTGTATCCTGTATACAGGGTCGCTGGGGGCCTGGAGCGTATCTCAGGAGACTTAGGGCACAAGGTGAGGTACATTCTGGACAGGGTGTCAGTCCATCACAGGGCACACACACATGCACACACTACGGGCAATTTGGGAACGCTAATTAGTCTAATCTGCAGGAGTACCTGAAGAAAACCCACCAAGCATTGTTGACTTACATAATAATAATAATAATAATAATAATAATAATAATAATAATTTCCCAAAGTTCCAGATTTTCCATTGATCTTCACTTCATTACTAGTGTGATTGTTTAATGTTTACATGATCATCTGTTTTGTCATGTGACTCGAGTTCCGACACAATCAACAAAATCTCCTTGTTAATCATCTTGAATAACAGGCATGATGACAATATTATCAATAAAAAAAAATGAATAAAAAAAATCACGTATACATACAGGATTTCTAAACGGTGAATGATTAAGACAGTGTTATACCGTGCAGATGGATGACTCTGGTCTTTCTAGGACTGTCTTTTTGCTGTTTTCCTGCTTCTTAATCAAAGCTATTGGTCAATCTGACATAGCTTGACTCCGCTTAATCATCTCCCAGAGAATACAGATGGGGAAACACATGCACACACACACACTGAAATAAACTTGTTATACAGTCGGTGATCGTGATCTCATGCCCAGATCGGGTTTTCTGCGTGATTCAGCATCTAATCAAAAACACACGGCCATGACTCAGTGTTCACTCACTCACTTATTCAAAGTTTTATATTAAACTTCATTGAATAATATTAGTGCTGAGAAATGTTAATTATTATTTATTCACTGTTATTGGGGCTTATAAGGTGACGTTACATCTTAATGACATGTACAGTATATACTGTATACAACACATAATGAATAGGGACGGAATCACCAGGGACCTCCCGATACAATATTATCACGATACCTTAGAGACAGTTCGATTTGTGTTGCGAAGTGATTTTGTAAACATCCTGATTTTATTATTATTATTATTATTATTATTATTATTATTATTATTATCATTAAACAGAAGTCTTAAACAGAAACAAAAAAAATCCAATGGAATCAGGAAATGAAAGAATGATGACGTGGTCAGAATCGCACCAGTTGCACAGCTGCTGATATACACAGGATAATGTCTTTTGGCACGCTGACTTATGAAGATCGGCGCTCCCTGTGACTGTACATGCTATGTTGTGCTGCCATCTGTTGGCATGTTGCAAATACAGTCTTGAAACTATTTGATACCACCTCGTATGTCATTGTGATTGTCGGAATTTCAAATGCCAGCCATGAAAGTGTCATAAAGCGAGTTTGTTTCAGTTCCAAAGGTCATAGATCTCATATACAGAATATGTGACTGGTACATATTTAGAACACAAGAATCGCAATGACAGCGTCTGAGTAAAGAAGTGATGTGACTCGTGCTGGAGTTGAATCAAACATGCACTGTGGTGGTGTCAGTGGTGTCTGTGGTGTTGGTGTGAGCTGCTGAAACGAGCCAAAGCACCGAGCTGTAGCACGGCAGTGTGATCTGCGGATCTGCACAAACAAACCAGAGGAAATGAAGTGCTGGATTTGACTCACAGCATTTTAAACTTAATTATGTAATTACTTAAAGGTCAGCTTGTAATAAGTTCTTCATGCTCGGGTGATTTTTCTGATTTGCATACACATGTGTAATGATGATCTGTTTACTTTTTTTTGCTTCAGGGTTTACACACCTTTCAAATAATGGGGCTTTTTTATTATTTCATTCATAATTTTTTTCCTGTTTGTTGTATTTATTTTTTTATTATATTTTATTTGTTTTGTTTTGAATCAAATGAAGCAAACAAATGAAAAGAAGCGATTCACTTTGATTCATACACAAGGACATTTTGTTTTCTCTTTCTGCAGTAACAGACTTAACATGAAATAATGTGGATTTAACATGAAATACTTCCTTAGATAACGACTCGGGAGGCGACAAAGACAAAACGGATGATGATTAAGGAGCTCAATGGAGGTTCAGACAAAAGGCCATTTCAGTGTCATGAATCGCTTTTCCGTCAATGTGGACATTAAGCTATCACAGTCTTTAGCCAAATTATATATTGACTGAGTGTTTGAATCATTCTTTCCTTCTCACCATCACTTGCTATTGATTTAGATCAAACCAACATTCAGCAAGACGAATGCCAATCCATAACATCAAACATCAAGCCACTGATCCGTCCCAGTCCAAACTGGGATTTCTAGACCCTTCAGTATCTGTACTTTAAATATTTAACTGGATGGATGGAGGTGTTTTGAGGAGCAGGACTTAATCGCACGTCTTAACAAAGGTTCACAGGACAAGGCGAAGATCAGGCGTCTGATAACGGCTCATCCGTCACCATCAGGCTTAAACAGAGATAAACATGAATATGATTTTCTTAATGATAAAATGGGAGACTATCTCACTCATTCATCTAAACATAACCCAGAAGAGCTAAATCATCTACCCATTGCTTTTTAAGAGGAGTCTTAAATGATAAAATCTCTTAAATTATTAAGTTTGTTGCTTGCTCCACAATTTCTTTGTTTTGCTTTTCCCTCATGATTTTTGCTTTTACTGTCATGTTTCCATATTTGTTGCTGTGTTTCAGAATGTGCTGCCATATACTGTATATGGATCTTCTATTTGCTGTTGTGTTTTTTTTTAATGCGTTTGCTTTTATGTCATAACCGTATTGTCATGCGTTATGTTTTGATGTCATGTTTCCAAGTACAATGTAGTCTTTGTGAGTATGATGTCGTTTCCGCATTTAACCACCTGCCTAATACAGAGTTGATCCCCTTTTTGTCGCCAAAACAGGACAACACTCATGTCATCGCTTCCCCAGGTAAGTGATGCACTCACACCCACATGATGGGAAAGAAAACGTGATTCATTAGACCAGGGAACCTTCTTCCATTGCTCTGTGGTCCAGTTCTGATATTAACGAGTCCATTGTAGGAGCTTAGACGCTGGTTAGCATGGACTCCATGACCGGCCTGCAGCTTCACAGCCCTATAGACACCAAACTGAGGAGCACTGTGTGTTCTGATTCCTTTCTCTCAGAGCCAGCATTCGCTTTTTCAGCAATTTGAGCTACAGTAGCTCTTCTACTGGACCAGACTACAGTAAATGGGCCAGTCTTCACTCTCCCCTATGCAGTTTTGGACTTGTTCTGACCAAGTTGTCTAGCCAGGTTGATGAACTTGTCAAAGTCACTTAAATCCTTACGCTTGTCCATTTTTTCTTCGTCCAACACATCAACTTGAGGGACAAAAAAAAATCACTTGCTCCTACTTCAAGGTGCCACTGGGACAAGATAATCAATGTAACAATGTCAATAAGTAAGTTAGACATAAAACCCTGTCTTACTTGTGGTTACATTGTGTCATGACATCATCTAGTTGCCTCGTGTTGCAAAAACAATGTTGCTAAATTGTGTAAGAACTAGCTCTGAGATCTGACTGAGACTGAGAAGGTACATGAAGTTAAATCACTATCCATCTGTGGGTTTCGTCCCAACCTGTAAGAACACACGCTTTTGTTATGAGTTAATAAATAAGACGATGCTTCCTGCAGAGCTGAAGGATCTCGAGTACTTACTTTTGGTATGGTTGAAGGCATTAATCCCTTGCCTGGGCTCCACGTCTCACAGCTTGCTGGCATGTCTTGGTTTGCTAGTGACAAATAAGACTCATTTCATCCATCCCTGCTCATTTTTAAAGAAATCCTTCCTGCGGTGCCACAGATCAGCTAGAGCTCCGGGCAAAGTGCAGGGCTGGCTTCTAATCAGACATTAGCACTCGTGTGGTGGTGTGATGTGTGGCCTCAGCTGGTATTCAGCTAACTGCCATCTCTTTTACCATCTTGTGTTTGTGCTGTCATACTGTAGTTATGAATTTGCTGTCATGCTTATCGTTTTTGGTGTTGCTTAAATGTCCTTTTTCCATTAAGAAATGTTCTGTCAGGGTTTATCTTTTTTTTTTTACATTATGATACCATGATACTGTTAGGTTCTGTCCTGTTTTTTTTATTTATGTTTGTTTGTTTAAAATTTTCCCGCTGTTTTGGCAGTTGGCTGTGTTTGGACGTCTGTCGTGTTTCCTAATTTGCTGTCAAGTTTTTGAATGTTCTGTCCTGTTACTAAATAAATTAGCTTTCCTGCTTTAAAATGCTTAGACACTTTGCTTTTACTTCTTCAATTCAATTTAATTTTATTTGTGTAGCGCTTTCAACAATTGACATTGTCAGAAAGCATGTTTTGTTTTTCCTTTGATGCTTTGAATTTACTTTCATGTTTTTACTTTTGCTGCCACTTTTCCAAATTTATGTTGTGCTTTTTGTAAAACAGTAACTTAAGTAACTTATTTGTACAGTAACTTATGTTGTGCATCCCCAAAATTTCACTTTTGATTTTCTGTTATATTGAAAAATTTCCTTTTGTGTTTCTAAATGCGTCAAAATGTTGCTCTTGTTTTTTTTTTTTAATTTTTGTGTGTTTTTCATTTTTCGGTTTTATGTTACCAAATTTGGTGTTGTGTTTCCGTATTTACTGTCATGTTTTTGAATGTTCTCCCATGTTACCAAATTTGCTTTTCTGCCTCCAAATACTTTTCCAAATATTTCTGCATTATTATCAGATTTGCTTTTAGTCTTCCAAATTTTCCATCATGTTACTGAACCTGATACTCTGCTTTCGAATGTTGACCTATCTGCTTTTGTTTATCTTACATAAAATTTTGTTTATTAAATATCTATCATGATATTGAATTTGCAGTCATGTTTTTTTTTTTCAATTTGCTTCTACGTTTCCAAATTTACTATGGTGTTTCCAAATTGGTGTCACGTTGCTCAATTTGCTGCCATGAATGATGTCGCATTTTCAAATTGTGTTTCCAAATTTTCTGTCACGCTCACAAGCTTGCTGCTGCTTTTCTGGAATTCCTGAAATCTTTCCAAATGTTCTGATGATGTTTTGCTGATTTGTTGCCAAATTTGCACTGCTGCTTCTGAATTTGCTTTTACGGTTTTGTTTTCATCTGTGGTAATTTCAAATGTCCTTTGGTACCTCGGCAAACATGACTGCATTAAGAATTATCACCTCAAGAACTGAAATTTTTCAAGAAATTTGCGTTCAAGAAGCATTTTCATCATACGAGTGACCGATCGTTGCGCGTACGACCGGGAGCCGTTCAAAACTTGTTCGCGTCATTGGAAAGCCGAGCAAAGTAAGTTTACGTATTTTCATTTTGTATAAGATTTAGTGAAGACACAGCACCACGGGTCCCAAAAATGTTATCAAGGACGGTAGCAAGAAGAAAAGGGAACCGCTTTCAGTTTGGTTTTTAAAGCAGCCGATGCCAAGAGGAATCATAAATTAAGGTCAAGTGAGGTTTATTTATTTAACATTTTACTTCATTTACATGTCTTTTCTAAATGTTTTGATTGTTTTTATATGCAAAAAAATATGATTATAGTGTTGGTGGCTGGATATTTTTGGGTGGCTGGAATGGCTTATCTGCATTTACATTAATGTAACACATATACAGTTACGTACACAATGTGAAATTTCGCCTCTCCTCCAGAACGGGTTAAAGTTGTTGTATGTTGAGGTATCGCTGTACTTGTTGTTTTTGTACGTTAATGTGCACATACACCATACTTTCGTTTCAAGAACGAGTCCCAGGAGTAGCATTTCACCCCCCATCAATTTCACAAGCCTGGTCCTCTGCCAGATATCATTCCTGTCAATATCCAGACGAGTTATGTTGCTTTATTGTTCCTCGTCCGCCCCCAATCCCCCCCCCCCCCCCCCTCACCATCTAGAGTGAAAAAAAAATTAAAAGAGTCCGCATGGTTCAGTCTAAAGCATGAGTGTGTTCTCATGAGGCTAAACTTCAATAACAGGTTAAAATGCTCAGGGTTTTTTTTTCTTTAGAGTGGGAAGGGTTATTTAAAAATGAAAAGCAGGTAATTTCCACTGATCGTATTAGCATTCATCGACTGTGGCACACGGTATGAAATGAGAGGCAGGATTAGGCAAGTACCTCAGGAGAGGAGGCACAGGGGGAGGAACGGGGGGTGATGGGAGTTGGTGCGGGGGGGTTTAGTGGAGTATTTCTGGCAGATTGCCAGCATGAAAGCCCGATAAATTACAGTGAATAAATTTCAACCTGAAATGATTGCGGAAGCCACAACAGATTTTTTTTCCCGCAAGCTTTTCCAATTCCCGAGTGATGACTGCCTTGGCACGAAAAATAAATTAAACTCTTAACACTAAATGAGTAGGATTCACATTTGAATAATAATACCAATCTGCAACATAACCGCGCACATAAACAAGGACGAGACGCTAAACATCAACAGCTGAGCGACATCGAATTTGAGAAAATAACGATTTCATTCAGTCTCGCTCTTGTATGTTGCACTTTGTTTCCTGATTGTGAAGACTTTAACTGCAAGTGTAGTTGATTAGTTACCTTTAGATGAATGAAGCACGATGATATGCAGGATTCTGATTGGTCAGAAGAGGTTCATTATTTCTCTCACAGTAGTGCAGCTGCAAATCACACGTTTCTATCAATCATTTAAATATGGTTTTGTACGTCTAGCGAATGTAGACTATTTGCGGTGTGTCTACTATGTAACAGATTTCCAAGTTCCAAAGTTGTCTCCTGTGTCCGTTCACCACTCTAGTATGTTGTTCAACATCCTTCAGCTTTGATTACGTGGTGTCCAGTTTATGTGTGAAAATGATTCCTCGTGCTCCCAGAACTGCTCTTTAACGATTCTGGAGTGCTTGAATATAGCCGTGCCATCAGGGACGAAAAAACTCCATAGTTGTGATAACCTGCTCATTCTTCAGCTGAATTCATTTTATTGCCCCATAACGTTGCTGAGTCTCGACCTGATCACCTGATCAACCCCAGATCATAACACTGTCTCCAGAGGCTTGTACAGTGGACTTCCCTGACACACCCATCACTCTGGAATAGGGTCAGTCTGGACAAATCAGGTCACATGACATTTCCGCATCACTCTAAAGTCCAGTCTTTAGGCTCCCTAACAAATTAAAGCAGTTTTTTTTCTGAACAGCCTCAGCGATTAATGGTTTACTTAAGGCTACAGTCAGGCTGCTAAGACGGCTGAACAGACAGGTCCGTCTCCGCATACAAACATGGCAGATACATTCATGTTCTAACCCACCTACGTACCTCTACACCCAATTACCCAGGTGCTCAAACAGGACTCGGTGAGACGTGAAGTATACTCGGGTTTCCCGGACGTTACCAAGCCTTGTTATTTGTCTTGGCTTTACTGTGTATGACTTGGTTTCCGATTTACTGAATGACCCAGCGTACGTGTTTTGTCGATCGGCCGACCTTCGCCTGCTTTTTTGACTACGCCCCCCATGTACCCGTGTTTGGTGTCGCGGTTACCTCAATAAATCCCGCCTTCCTTTTCTGCACTTGTGTCCACCTCTATGTTAATCCTGACAGCGTCGCAGCGGTTTAGTCCCAAACCCTTGAGCTTTCTTTGAATTATGTGTGTGGAAATGTTCTTACTTTCTTCATTATACACAGAGCTACAGTATGAGTTTTATTCTGTTTGAACTTTAAATGATCTCTGATTATGACCTCATCTTTTTTTCCTTGATGTTGACAGTTCAGCAGTTTCCTGTCTTAGACAGTTTGTAACCCAATTTTCAGGCCAGTCATGTGACCAGGCAGTGTGTAAAATAACTGATACATGTGATATACAGGTTAAGAAATGTATATGTTTTTGTGTTATGTTTAAAATGATAACTCACTGCCATTGATATGTAAATTGTGATTTAAAAGAGGAGCATTGCGTACAGTAGTTATGTACAGGTACAGTTATATGGGGTTTATTATTATTATTATTATTATTATTATTATTATTATTATTATTATTGACAGAAACATAAATATAAAATGTCACAATTGTTATAACATTTATTGTGATGAAGATGAGCACTATTCCTGTAGCATGCTTGTGATATTATTTTGGTTATCATGAGAGCCCTGTTTACTGGTTCACACAATAATAAGTAAAAAAAAAAGCAATGGAGCTGAATAACGGAGCGATAAGCGCAGTCATGCGAAGGCGTTTCTGATTTGGCAGCTTCAGAGCTGCGTCTGTGGGAAGTTTGTGTGTCATATTCTTGAAGTGTGGAGATAAAGAGGTAATGCAGTACAGACAGGATAAATATAATTATCTCCTCTCACACTTCCTGCCAGCGCTCACCGCTCCTCTCTGACGGCTGAGGAAAATGTTTAGCCAAGTTGCTTTCTTCATCCTGACACGACTCGCATTTCACTGTCTCTGTTACGCTTCACCTCTGTGCTTTGGCTAGAACTTACACATCTCAACACAATATGAACACAACTAAGGGTGAGACTCCATTGAAGCTCACATGTACTGTAAACACACACACACACACAAACACCTGTGAACAGCTGTTTTCAACACACTTTTTATCATGAACTACAAACCGGATTCCAAAAAAGTTGGGACACTAAACAAATTGTGAATAAAAACTGAATGTAATGATGTGGAGATGGCAAATGTCAATATTTTATTCAGAATAGAACATAGATGACCGATCAAAAGTTTAATTTGAGAAAAAGTATCATTTTAAAGGAAAAATATGTTGATTCCAAATTTCACGGTGTCAACAAATCCCAAAAAAGTTGGGACAAGTAGCAATAAGAGGCTGGAAAAAGTAAATTTGAGCATAACGAAGAGCTGGAAGACCAATTAACAGTAATTAGGTTAATTGGCAACATGATTGGGTATAAAAAGAGCTTCTCAGAGTGGCAGTGTCTCTCAGAAGCCAAGCTGGGTAGAGGATCACCAATTCCCACAATGTTGCGCAGAAAGATAGTGGAGCAATATCAGAAAGGTGTTACCCAGCGAAAAATTGCAAAGACTTTGCAGTTATCATCATCAACTGTGCATAATATCACCCGAAGATTCAGAGAATCTGGAACAATCTCTGTGCGTAAGGGTCAAGGGCGTAAAACCATACTGGATGCCCGTGATCTCCGGGCCCTTAAACGACACTGCACCACAAACAGGAATGCTACTGTAAAGGAAATCACAGAATGGGCTCAGGAATACTTCCCGAAACCATCGTCAGTGAACACAATCCACCGTGCCATCCGCCGTCGCCAGCTGAAACTCTACAGTGCAAAGAAGAAGCCATTTCTAAGCAAGATCCACAAGCACAGGCGTTTTCATTGGGCCAGGGATCATTTAAAATGGAGTGTGGCAAAATGGAAGACTGTTCTGTGGTCAGACGAGTCACGATTCGAAGTTCTCGTTGGAAATGTGGGACGCCATGTCATCCGGACCAAAGAGGACAAGGACAACCCAAGTTGTTATCAACGCTCAGTTCAGAAGCCTGCATCTCTGATGGTATGGGGTTGCATGAGTGCGTGTGGCATGGGCAGCTTGCATGTCTGGAAAGGCACCATCAATGCAGAAAAATATATTCAGCTTCTAGAACAACATATGCTCCCATCCAGACGTCATCTCTTTCAGGGAAGACCCTGCATTTTTCAACAAGATAATGCCAGACCACATTCTGCATCAATCACAACATCATGGCTGCGTAGGAGAAGGATCCGGGTACTGAAATGGCCAGTCTGCAGTCCAGATCTTTCCCCTATAGAGAACATTTGGCGCATCATAAAGAGGAAGGTGTGACAAAGAAGGCCCAAGACGATTGAACAGTTAGAGGCCTGTATTAGACAAGAATGGGAGAGCATTCCTATTTCTAAACTTGAGAAACTGGTCTCCTCGGTCCCCAGACGTCTGTTGAGTGTTGTAAGAAGAAGTGGAGATGCCACACAGTGGGGAAAATGGCCTTGTCCCAACTTTTTTGGGATTTGTTGACACCATGACATTTTGATTCAACATATTTTTCCCTTAAAATGATAACTTTTCTAAGTTTAAACTTTTGTTCCGTGATTTATGTTCTATTCTGAATAAAATAGACATTTGCCATCTCCACATCATTGCATTCAGTTTTTATTCACAATTTGTTTAGTGTCCCAACTTTTTTGGAATCCGGTTTGTACTTATGAGGATGTGGAAAAGGCAATGAGAGAGAGAGAGAAATTGAGACAGCGCTCGAGGAGGGAGGGAGATGTTGGTCAGGGGGAGAGAATGAAGAAGACGAAGAGGGCAAAACGCCAAGGACAGCAGGCGAGAGTGTGGACGGGTGTTTACAGGAGGACACGTCTTGAATTGAATGAAGAGAATGACACATGATTGTCTGTCTGTAAATAATAAAGCTCACACGCTACTGAGAATGGATCTGTGCTAATAACATTAGTATATACAGTAAATGAATAAATAAATAAATCAGGTATGAATTAAAGATGATGCAGAAGACAGTGCTGTTACAGACACAACCCTGGAGTTTATTTTCATAAAGTTTTTTTATACACTTTTTTCTTCACACAAACAAGGTATTATATAAAGGGTGTGTGTGTGTGTGTGTGTAATGCGTCAGCTAAAATATCCCTCATATAATAATTTTTTTCATACCTCTTACATCATTCTCACTCTTTTCCACTCCTTCTCCAAACACACAGTTTCAGTGTCTATGTAAATGAGCTACTGCTGAGCCACGCCCCCTCCAGAGAACAAAATCGCTAAGAAACAAGATGATGTTTTTTCCCTCACTCTGGTCATCCATCTGCCATCTGAATGGTTAAAAATAACTAAAAACATGTTGTTGTTTTTTTCATTTACTTTTATAAAAGGTCCCCTAAACATAAAATTAAATACAACTTTGGTCTAACAAAATCAATTGCATTTTTGATCAATTAAAGTTACTTTTAATTGTTTGAGGCTATTTTCTACAAATTGTGTGGGTTATGAACCTGATTTGAATATTTCCATTTTTTTAATCATGTTGGTCTTAAAATGTCGGAATATTCACTCACTCACCCACTCACGCTCTGTACTGCTTATCCTTTTAGCCCATGACAGGGGCCTTGGGGCACCCACCAACACAGAGGCGAGAATCGAACCCGGACCCTGGAGGTACGAGGCCTAAGTTTTCCCTGCTATAAAACTGACCTGAAGTAATAATCACTTATTAAATCTGAGATTAATTTTTAAATATAAAGACATAAAGTTCAGACAGCATGCACTGTTCAGAGTTTCTATTGTATTTACTGTACATAACTGCTTTAACCTCTTTGAATTAAAGGAGGAAGTGGTTTTGTGTAATACTGTATATGACTATTTTACACAAGATTACACCGAAATATATTGAGTAAAGATTTAGTATTGTTGAAATAGATTTGGCAACTTTTACTCTAAAAGGCCATGAAGATAATTTTACAAAAATCTAAATGCAAGTTGCCAAATGTATTCCAACATAACCAACATAAGGTTTTAGTGAATAGATCTCACTGTGATATACTGTATCCAGACAGAGTGAATCATCTTAATTACTCTTCATTTGTGACTTTATTTATTGAAGTGCGTATACATGGAACATGATTAAATTAAGCCTACTTGAAGCTGACTGGATCATAGTAGGCGGAAAGGGTAGGCGTTAAGACAAACATTACTCCGACCTTTCTGAAAGGTAGCTCTGTATTTTTAAAATGAAAATATAAAAGTGAAATATGGAGCACTCGGGAGACTCTCCTGGAATCACATGAAAGCAGCGGCAGAAGATTATTTCCAGACACCCAGAAGCCAAGCTGCTTTTATCAGGAAATCTTTAAAGGTGATAGAGATCTCATGTGACTCTACACTGGAAGGGGAAAAAAAAAACTTCAAGAACCTGGGTTTTATAAAGGTCCACGGCATGCACCCTGAACGCCCCCCCCCCCCCTCTCCACCCTCCACCTAAGTGTTTTCTCTATAGCCACGCCGACACCAAAATGTACCCCATTCCATGAAGTTTAAGAGCTGGAGCATGCGAGGTGATTGACATGTGACTCAGGGTTTTTGTCCAGATTGGTTTGTAACAGTTGGCCACATTACATATACATGCTGTAAAAATCTAACATACACTCACTTTGCAGCACTGACCTGGACTCCTCTTTAGTTGCCTTAATTCTTCATAGATAAATTCAACAACAAATTCATCCAGAGCAACTCACATTTTTATCTCATTACACATCTGAGCAGTTAAGGGGTTAAGGGCCTCGCTCAAGGGCCCATGAGGGGTTACTTGGTGGTTGAGGGATTTGAACCTGGGACCTTATGAACTGTCGTCCAATCCCTTAACCACTGAGCTACCCTTGACTCCATACACGGCTTCCAACATTCCTTGAGTTTATTGACATGACGAATCACGCAGTCGCTGCAGATTTGTCGGCTAAACATTCATGATCCAAATCTCCCAAACCTCCACCATTTCATAAAAACAGACCAGCCCGTCTGCACCAACGATCAGAGTCACTTAAATCACCTTTTATGTGTAAATTCTGATGTTCAGTTTGAACTTTAGCAGATTGTCTTGACCATGTCTAATGTCTAAATGCATTGAGCTGCTGATGTGTGATTGACTGACTGGGTATTCGTGTTAAGAAGCAGTTTGATTAGGTCGACCCAATGAAATAACTGGTAAGTGTAGTCCAAACATTGCATTTTTAGTAAAAAAAAATTAAAAACTCTTACTCTGAGATAAATTTCTAGTTTAAGTATTTACTGTAAGCAATGAAATCATGTCTCCATATTAAGTTAAGTACTTTTTTCCCCTTGTTTTAAGTAAATCATGCATGAAAGTTTCTCCTTTATATTTCCTTCATTTCAGTGTAAGAGTTCAGCAGACTGGGGACGACGTTATTACATTATAAAACAATATAAGAGAGGAAGTGTTCAGTGCAATCGCATCAAATCTAGTTCACACTCTCTCATTTAAAGGTTTAAAGTCGTACAGTAACTGTTCATATCAGGTTGCTTTCTGTTTATTATAGTGTTTTTAAAGATGGTGAAATTCAGGTTTGAACCTGCTGGAGACAGATTTTATGCAGGAATGAATCAGTGTGTGTCACAGTGTAGAGTTTAACTTAGAGAATTAATTAGATAGATAGAATTAAACTTGAGGTGATTCTGTAATGGGGTTTGTACCATTTCACTAATACTGTACATCATATCATGATTCTTGTGCTAAGAAATAAACGATGAAAAGCTTTGATCTGAAATGTGTGAAATGTCTAACAAACTACCTCGACCTTAAAGGGTTAAAAACAATAATCAATCCTGATATAAGAAAAAATTATTTCACAGTGCCTGTGACATCTCAGGAAAGTGGGTTTGTCCAACATAACTAAATAACAAAAATAAAATTAGACATACACACGTTTAGTTAAAAATAACTAGACATGTGTGTGTGTGTGTGTGTGTGTGCTCACTCTCACTGACTTGTTTACCCCGTTGTCAAACAGTGAAAGCGAGAGTGTCACAACAGCCGTGTCATCCACAGTGCCGTTAGTCAGCTCCTGGGGTCAGAGGTCACTGAAACCAGAGGCGGCATGTGTGATGATGTCATCCTGACTCAACCTGACATTAGTAGTTCTGTGTATGAGCTGAGGGATATAAATGTAGAGATAAAAATGTTTTGTTTTCATTTTATACTGTATGTGTGCATGCCAAAAATAAATATATATATATATACTGTATATGTATGTCTTTCTATTTCGACTTACAACTGTGCATCCATGGCAACTTGCTTTCAGAGACCTTGGACAAGAAACGTGGTGTGTGTGTGTGTGTGTGTGTGTGTGTGTGTGTGTGTGTCTGCTGGACATCATGCCAAATCAAGGACACCGGGTTTGCAGGACAAAGGACACATTACTGGCTGAGAAACAAATACATCGCCCATAGATAGAAGATAGTCTCTTTAATAGGACGATTAAAGGCGATAACGTAGAAAGCAATGTCCTTCTCTCAATAAAGACAAATGAGAGAATTAGAAGAGACCTTCACCATCCTGTTCAACTCCTTTAGATTAGACACTATATACTGTAAATACCAGCGCTGGACCTGTGGACATTATCTGTTATATACAGTGGGTGGTAGTGTAACTACTCCTGTGTACGACTCCACACAGTCTCAATCACGAGCCACGCATTTGCTCCAGTAGATCATGTGTTGCCTCTCCCGATGGTCTCCCGCTGCGCTGCAGAGCGTTTAAGGAGATGTGACACCACTAAGAAGAGCAGCGTGCACAGATGGATGATGGAAGTTTAAAGAAGGAGAAACCAGCACTGAGGACAAATCACACAGTGGGAGACCATCAACTGTGACAAAGGGGATTCATGGCACGCTCAACAACAAGCAACATCAACAGCTAAAATGAAAGACCAGCTAGAAATTAAACAGCGATGCTAACAAAGCAAAACAAGCTCCAGCCGCGCCCCCAAACTTCACCCTTTGTAGAAGTGCATCCTCAAAGCCAATCAGAAACTGAACTTCCCTGAAAACAGTGACTAGGAGTCACGCAGGGTTACACAAACTGTCCTCTTTCACAGTTTTTCTTCCTTCTTGCCTCGAATGATGTCATTCCAAGCAAGAAGACTGAATGCTAACTGGAACATTTTTTCTAGTAAAACACAAAGGACCAAAGCAACAAAGTCAAATAACGCTTTAAATAAAAAAAATAATAAAACAAATACATTTAAAACAATCACTCACTCACTTTCATTCATCTATACGGCTTTATCCTGTGTACAGGTACGTGGGGGAGCCTGGAGCCTATCCCAGGAGACTTAGGGCACAAGGCGAGGGGTACACCCTGAGCAGGGTGCCGATCCATCGCAGGGCACACACACATACAGTACACACACTCACACATTCAATAAAATCAAGTGAATTTTTGATCAATTAAAATTACTTTTATTTGCTTGAGGCTATTTTCTTCAACTTGCTGCACTGATCCTGCACCGAGCCGAGGGCTTAAGATCTAGGAGTGGGGTACACTCTGGACAGTGTGCCAATCCATTACCAGGCAAGAAAGCACACACACACACTCTCACACTCTCTTTCACACACTGGGAACAACAATTAGCCTTTGGACTATCTGCATGTCTTTGGACATGTGGGAGGAAACAGGAGAGCCCAGAGGAAACCCACCATCATTGGAACACATGCACACAGAGGCAGGAATCGCACCAGAACACTGGATGTGCAAGGACACCACTAAGCCATAATGCAAATAGTCTAAGCATTATAAACTTGCTAAAACTTGTGTTTTTATTGACGTGAAACACAAACCAAATGTGTAAAACTCTTTTGCTCAGTATGTTTGCAGCTAGATGGATGATTTCTAATCATAATTTAACAAGGGCACCCGTTTGAGACACTTGAAAAAGAAGCCAGAAGAGTCCATAGGCCAGAGATAAAGCAGGCGGGATCTGTTGCCAGGTAACCATCAATCAGTATGATCTACGCTTTGAAGTGAACTGTAAACTTTGATGGATTCATAGAATTGTTGGTCCCTTTCCTTCTCATGTGAGGTGTAGCGCGGGGCACAGTATGGAGTGAGGAAACACTTATTTTCAGATTAGAACGTCTAAAAAGTAATGAGCCTCTGTTTAAAACATTAATCGTAAAAGTACAGGGTTTTTTTTATCATAGAATGTGGCGAGTAGAAGTAAAAGCTATGGAATATGAAAAATACTCAAATGAAGTACAGGCGAACAAAAGAAAACATTTAAATATCATAAAGAAGTATTTGTATTTCATTACTGCCACATCTGGTAGGGAGACATTTATTTAATATTTATGGATGGAGTCTCCAGCGTTAGCACTTCACATTAGTCAGAATTAAAGCTTCAACTTTATTTAAATATGTTATATGACATCCTCAGGACTTGTAACATGGCAAGCTGCAGGTTTTTATTATTTTTATATTAAAGTCAGGACAAAGAAATAAGTAAAACCGGTTTAAATCACTGGAGAAATTTGCTTCTTTAAAAATACCTTTTCTAAGTTCTTTAGTTAAAGTAATGCACATTCACTGAGACTCAGTGCTCAGCGCAGACATTATAGCCAGCGGCAGCACAGAGAGAGAGAGAGAGAGCGAGAGAGAGAGAGAGAACCGAGGGAACAGTGGTAGCAGAGGAAGGCCATGAAAAATTAACTGTATACTAACCACACAGCATGCGAGATTCCAGGATACTGTGGTATCAGTTTACAGCTTGTTGTTTCAAATGGTCTGTAATGGAAAGTTTAGAAAATGAGAATCATCTAATGGTTCCCTGTGCTATGTTTCTTCCTTCAGGCCTGATAATATTTTATAACAATCAGAGAAACTCTAATAGAGCTATATCCATCTATATATATCTTAAAATTGCATGTGCTTTGTGGACTGGAGGGGCATTATTCTACCCATTGATATAAGACAATTATGTGAGTTTGTGTATGTGGAAGCAGGCAGATAGCACTTTCCTCCAGGTATGATGCTGCCTGAACAGTTGCTGTTTTATATTTGTTTTCTGTTTTCTATATCCTGTGCGTATTGCGCATATTGAAATGTCGCAGCGAAGACATACAGTATACAGTACATCGATCAGTCAAAACATTAATTAGACTAGTTCGTGGTGACCAAAGTCAGTCAGGTCAGATCCGACAAAAAAGCCAATCTTGCACAAATTGCCAAAAAAAAACAACAACACCACCATAGAAAAGCACCAAAACAAATAGTACACTAAAGCCCACCACCAAACACGAGGCCCATCAGGCAAAGTGCCCAACGTCAAACTCATCCTCCAAACTCCCCAGATCCTAATCTGATCAAGCACCCATGAGATGCAATAAACAAGTCCCAAGCACACAGGCCCCACCCCGCAACCCACAGCACCCAAAGGATCGGCTGCCAACGTCCTGGTACCTGACACCACAGGACATCCCCAGAGGGGCCAGAGCCGACCCAGTGGCACAAGGGGAGCCTTGGTGGTTTAACTTGACTTCTGAATAACTTATGATGGACACAAATCAAAGATTTTATTATCACCACTTTAGAAATTGTTAAGTACCACTCTAGTCAGTTCATGTTAAGTTTTTTTTTATTTTTTTTTATAAAAACTGCATAATGTAATCAGGGTTCTGGGACACATTTTCTAATGAGAACTAACCCATCAAAACCTGACTGAAATAAAGTTCAGCCAAGGTTTAATCTGAGAACTGCACTGTTGATTCCTGAATTTTATATGACTGCAGATAATGAGATAAAAACGAATGCTGCTGGGCCTACCTGAGGAAGAACGAGGCTGCAGAGCTGCTTTGAGCTGGAAGTGGAGATGTCATCTGGCTGCTACGTCTGTTTCCTTTCAGAGGGATGGAGGGAATAGCGCTGACATGGTGAGAAGGTGAGGTTTCTGAAGTCATGCTGTTCTTGACTGGAACCAGGCTCTGGATATTATACAAATGTAGAGAGCACAGAACAGAAGCTAATCAACGCAGGTGAAAAATGAAAATGATTAGTTTCAACAGATGTGCCATTTATATATAAGTGGATTATAATCATTTAAGCTGGAAATTTACATCAATCTATACATGGGGAAATCTTCTCATATCCAGTATCAGGTTACACATCCGCTTAAGGGAATTTTCTCAGCTTCTGATTGTTTCATATTATTGAAATCACCTCATTAAGTTGCTGAATAATGATGTAGTGGAATTCTAGGTACTACTTTAATAACATGAAGCTCTGCAGGAATGACTGTAAAAGTTACTATCATGAATAAATCAACCTGGAAGATTTCAGCACGCAGTGCAGGGAAACCATCAAAGGTATTACCGGAGAGGTTTCCCAGCATAACCATAAAACAGATCAGGAGCAGAGGATCGAGACGGGGGCAGATGCCTTGAGGCAGACTACAGGGAGATCGATGGGATTTGAGAAAGTCCGTCATGGTAGAGGTCAGTGGGAGATATCGGCTCAGCCAGCAGAGAGGAACAGTTTGGTAATGTGTTCTGGTCAGTTTTTTTAGTTGCAATACTTTAAACCACCGCATCACTGTGTGCAACTGTTGATTTTTTTTAAACCATCAGGAAACTTTGGTTTTCTTTTGAATACAAAAATAACTAATTTATTAGATAAGCCATAAAACAATGGTAGCATTTTATACATCAATTATCCATACCATTAAAATCATGAATGTTAAAGTGATAAGGTTTTGGGTTCCCTTTGTGCTACCAGGGCAGTCTTTGCAACCTGGGGGCAACTGTCTCCAAAAACTCTGGGAGTGTGATGTGGTGTCTTGCATCAGGACATTGGCACTGGATCCCTTGATTGCTCTGGGATTTTTCTTTTTGCTTTGGTGAATTGGACTTGTTTGTTCAAAGTATCCAACAGAACAGCTGGGCCAGCTGTGGTGCATTGGTAGTTCTGGTGGCTTTCATTAAGCACTGACTTTTTTTTTGGCTGTATTGGCCTTTCTGGAGGTTTAGTCCCCATAGGCATGAGTGATGATCCTGTTGTCACCAGTTTGCTTGTCTTTAATTGGTGAATGTTGTTCAATTCACCAGCTGACCTAATTTTCTCCTGTCAGTAGAAGGGAAGAAAAATCCACTGATGGAAAAACTTGGTCTTTCAGTACATTCAGGTCATCAGCTGACCTTAATTTGGGCACATAACGTTGCTGAGCCTAGACCTGACCAACTGAAGCAACCCTAGATCATAACACTGCCTCCAAAGGCTTGTATGGTAGGCAATAGGCATGACGGACTGCTGAAAGAATTATTGGCACTCCCCTGCCCACGCTGCAAGAACTGTATATATCCAGAGTGAAGAAAAGGGCACGGAATATCACTTTGGACCCCTCACACCCAAGCCACCTTCTTTTTGAACTTTTGCCATCGGGTCGACGCTACAGAGCACCGAACACCAGGACAGTCAGGCACAAGAACAGTTTTTTCCCCCAGGCAATCTACCTCCTTAACAGATAAACATCATTCTAACGGTCAATAAATATATGTGCAATATTGTGTACAACACCACTGTGCAATATACTGTATAATACCACAGACTTCAGATATTTATGTAACTTATTTAAAAGTATCTCACATCGTACTCCATTTGATGTCAACCATTTAAATTTTTTTTTTTTTTTTTTTTTTTTTTGCGTCATGCTGTTTTTGTCTTGTCATTTGTATTTTTTGTTCTGGAAGCTCCGTCACTAAAACAAATTCCTTGTACGTGCAAGCGTACTTGGCAATAAAACTCTTTCTGATTCTGATTCTGATTCTGATCATGCATCACTTCATCCACTTTCTTCTCACCCTGATAACCCCAGTACTCTGGAACAGGGTAAATCTGGACTCATCAGACAACATGACCTTTTCCCAATGATCTACTGGACTATTCTTTATGCTCCCAAGCATACAGTAAATTAAAGTCTTTTTTCTGATTAGTCTCACTGGTAAGTACGTTCCTTAAGGCTATGCAGCTGTTTAGTCCCAATCCCCTGAGTTCTCTACACATTGTCTGTGTGTGGAAATGGTCTTACTTTCACTATTAAACATGAGTTCTACTGTTGTTGTTTTTTGTTTTGTTTGTTTTGTTTTATTGACAATTTGATCTCCCATCACACTCATTCAGGATGTTTTTCAGTTTTTCAGCGCGCTCAGCTTTGTACCTGGATTGTTCTCAGATTATATTAGCAAAGAAAGTTAATTGTACTAACTTTAGACAGTATATGATAATGGCTTTCATCTATATATATAAATATAAGATTGAATGACAATGTGGCACTACAGCTCGTCTGAATTGTGAAATCACAGCTCTGTGTCACACACATCCAAAGAATGCGACGGTAGTGTTAGTGAGTTTCAGGTCCATAGAGGCTCAGTGAAATCTCCAGCATCTCTTTTCCAAAAAAGACCAGCTCAAATCCCAGCAAATCCCATCACTCTTGGTTTCACCTTATGAAATCTTTAAGCTTCCGCAGGCGACTGATAACATCTGCATCAGCAGCTTCAGAGCTGACCTCGCTCCTGACGTACTGTAATACATACAGTTCTGACATGATTCATCCGGCTTGCTCTTGAACCATCGGTGCACACGTCCATCACTGCTGAAATTATGCCTACCTCAGGAACCTGTCCTACACATAGCCAGCATATATTATGTAACATACTGTACAATAAGCCACACGTACACACAAAGCAGGACATGTGATCGTTACATGGAGTGTAGGATGCCGAAAACTGGCAGGGCTGTGGTCTCCCTCTGACAGCCTGACAGAGAGATAACGAGGGCAGGAGAATCTGACTCTCTCACATGGTGGGAGAAAAAAGACCCCTTGTCTGAGGACCAGAGAGCAGCTGAGCATGTTAATTCACAATTCGAGTCTCTGTCAGTAATTACATCCTCATGTCTGAGTCCACCATTAACGCCCAGCAGGGATGGACATGTCTACTTCACAATGGATGGCTCCGTTTCCTCCTAATTAATTTGAACGTGTGTTAAAATGTCTCAGGAAGCCCAGGAGATTGTGAAAGGGAAAGATGGAGAGAGAGAGAGAGAGAGAGAGAGGGAGAGAGAGAGATGGTGTGGATTGATAAAGGCTCCGCTAGATGAAGATTAATTTCAATTAACATCAGAAATGACGGTGTATTAATTACAGCTAATTACACAACATTAACACTGGACTCTTTAATAACCATAATGCACTCTCTGTCTTCTAAAGACCAAATAAACATTTTTCAGCCATATCTACCATTATGAAGCAACGCCGTTAAATCCTGGATTCTGATTGGTCAAATGTTGTTGATTAGTTTTCAGCTGTACAAGCTTAAATCAATACGCTGATTGCTATACGTACTTGTTTCTATAGCATCAGCTTATCCACAGGGACTTTTATATATACAATAAATTGATTTGATAAAATAAAGGGCTTATTATAAGCATCTATAGAAGGAGTCTCCAGTGTCAGTGCCTTCTAAAGCTTTATGACACTTTAGGACCAAGAAAAGACATTTTACACTGTGGTTTGTTTTTCAGTCTCAATACGCTTCCCGAGACAGACAGAGAGAAAAGCCAGGCTGTTGAAGCAATGACTGTTTGTAGCTGATACTGGACTCATGGCATGTTCACGTTGCTGGACATTTTAATTCTGCTTTGAGCTGAGAAATTGGGGTGAGCACCCCAACAAGCGCCTCATTCATCTTCATTAAACTCTTTATCCTGGTCAGGGTCCAGGTAAATTTGGAGTCTGTCCTGGGAATGCTAAGCATGTGGTAGGGACTACCCTGGATGGTACACCAGTCTATCACAGAGAACAATACACATACTCCTTCACTATTAAGTTAAAGTCACTAATTCACCTCCTGACACATTTTAGGAGGAAAAGGAAACCCATATGAACACACAGAGAACATGCACAGACGAACCAGGTAACACTATGTGCCATCATGATGCCCTAGGTGAGGATTAGACTAAGCAAAGTAAAAGACTAGATTATTCTTTAGATGCTTGCTGTGACAGAGTGTATGCAAGCTTCTAAGTAATCAGGGAAAATCTTTTCAAGCATCAGAGCAGTGCCAGGTTAACACAGTCCCAGATGGACGTCAGGTGCCATTTTTACCCTGTACCGCGTCCGCTGTGCCATCTGTTGACAATTTGCCATCTTGGTTGCTTCCCGACCTTCACACCAGCCTTGACTCGGACACTTCGATGTCTTAAATTAGCCAGCCTGTGAGACGAGGAGTTATTTGACTGCAGGTATGACAATTAAGACACAAGGCTTATCCGGCGAACCTAATGTGCGTCTCAATCAAAATTCCACTGCAGGTCCGCAGCTGTCTTGGTGCAAACACACGTCAGCATCCACAATAACATCCCACTCTGACCCAAAGCTGAAAAACATCTCAAGGTCTAATTGCTTTTTCGTCTGTGTGAGAACCTGGCTGGTTTGCCTGCACTTCTGTCTCTGAATTTGACGGCTTGTGACAGGACGGGAAGTGAATGTTCTATGTATTACTCATTTCGTTTTAGAAGAACTTTCTGTCTGGATATATTGTGAGCTTTGTTGCTCAGGTGTTGCTCTTTATACACATGATCATCCTAGACAGCAGCATGACAGCCAACCTGCCAAATAAAAAGTAAATATCCCAAAAAAGCTGTTAGATGACTACAGTATATGCTGTAATGTTCAGATTAGATGTCTCCATGGAAACCCTGATTATTCATAACAATATTCGGTAAAAGGAAAAGGTTAAAGTAAATATATGAATAAATAAATTAATTCTTGTTTGGTTGAGTAGTTGAGTAGTCGTTGAGTTGGTTGGTTGCTTGGCTGGTTGGTTGGCTGGTTGTTTAGTTTGCGGGGTTGGTTGATGTGGTCGTTGGATGGTTGGTGGTTTGGTCAGTTGGGTTGGTGGTGGGTTTGTTGATTGGTCGAGTGGTTGGTTGGTGGGTTGGTTGGTAATTTAAAATGAGATAAGGTAAGTATTTTACACTACAGACAACAAATAAACTTTAGACAATAAATAGAAAACTGAAACCAGTGTTGATTTTACAGGCAGTGCCCAAACCCCCCAGCCACTGGATGCAGTGCCGGTCCCAAGCCCGGATAAAATGGGAGGGTTGCGTCAGGAAGTAAAACCTGTGCCAAGTTGTTGTGCGGACTGGATATTCCGCTGTGGCGACCCCTTGCTGGGAGCAGCCGGAAAGACCAACAACAAGTGTTGAGTGTACAGCCATACATCAGAAAGAAGGAAGGACTGGTCCATCACACCTTGGAAGAAGCAGTCTCTCACTGACAGAACTGCCCAGTGCTCTCAGAGTCTCATGCATAGGGTGGGAGGCATTTATTCATTGGCAGGGTTGATAGCTTGATATTTTACTGCTACTTGTTGAAAATTTTCTGTGAAATGATCTCCTCTGTGTATCATCTTTATACATGACAATATCAGAATAAACTAAATGCCAATCACTTCAATCAATGTTACTAGGCTCAGAATGACTTCTCTGCCAGTTTATTTAAACATGACTATACAGTTCACCTTTAACATAAGGCTTGGCATCAGCATCATAATTCATGACCTCCTTCTGTAAGGAAATGAGGTCAGAGACGTCCACGGCTGTGTTAATGGAGCAGAAAAACAAAACACTATATCCTGAAGGCAAGGTCACTTGGTGTCCACAAAGTCAATGGTGAAGGCTAATCCACTGTATAATGATGCTGAACTAATGCTAAGTCATTCAGCCAGCAGACCAAGGAAGATGCTTTACATTAAATATTAATATTAATTGTTAAAATGCTTTCATGTTCGAATGATCTAAGATGCAAAAGAATTCCTGATCACAGCTGATTAATGGATTAGTGAACAAAAATGCACTTTCAGAAAATGACTTCACCAAGAAACTACATTCATAGTGTAACTTGAACTAATCTTTGTGTCACCAGATCTGGTGTATATTTACAGTAATTCAATTAAATATATATTTTTAGGTAGATTTACTGTATCATATGTTGTTATAAATAGGGAAAGCAGTTGACAGGCATTTTTTTCTCCTGAACAGATGAAGTGTCACAGCTGAAATAGTTATACTTTTATCATGACTGCAGTAATATTTTTGTGGCAGTGTTTATGTTTAATCCTATCAACCTTTGCTGAAGGTCTCTATTATGCACTAAAACCTGTCTACTGACAAAATATCATCTTTAAACGTCCATAAAACAGTGCCATGTGGAGTGAGTGGATCTCAGGGCTTCAGCCTTAGGAGAAAATACATTTGCAAGAAATAGAATGAACCGGTTTCTCCTGATTGGATAGACAATCCTACTTGCAATTCTGGTTCTTACCTGGGATCGTTGTTGCTGTGGAGTTCTACTGATTGTTTTCACACTCCATACCCCCTCCAAATAATTCTGAGCATAGATAGGTAATGGAGTAACAGTAGCATGGCAGCTTGGCTTTATGTCCATGCCAGAAGCTCCAGACTTGATCCAGCCCATTTCCTTATGCTTAATACCAGCCACTGGTTCGAATCTTGAGCGATGTTGTATGGCAGCAGATGAGGAACCCTGATTCACCCAGCAGGGTCTCTGTGACGATGCACTGGTGTGAGGTTCTATCAATCCAGGGTAAGGTCCACACTGCAGGCTAGAGGAACCATCAAGTGCCAGTCCCAGGGCTGAGTGAAGAGCCAGATGGCGCAGCTGGTGCAGAGGAGTTCCACACACTTCACAGTGGCCTTCAGCACCCTGACTTCTTGGAGGCCATTCTAAAGCCTGGAGCTCATCAAGGATTACACTTGCAAAATGTGGGTCCTACAAGGAACAAAAAGAAAATGTATTTACTGTAGATTTAAAATTTCAATCTGAAACCACAAAGCATGTTTGGATAGATTTTTTAAGCAACCCTAATGTATCTACAATTAAAGGACCCCTTTAAATTCCATGCTAATAGGATAGACATTGGTGGGCTTCACCAGCTATTCTGGTTGGTGTTCCACACTCATTTTTTGGGGGCGATTTTGGTGTCATTCTCTGGTTATACTGTCAGTGGTGTCAAAAGTATCAACATTCATTAGTTGAGTAGAAGTATACTGTAGATACTAGGGTTCAAAAATACTTCTTTAGAAGTTGAAGTATCAACCCAAGCTTTTTTAACAGCATTAAGGTCTCGCTTTCTGATCATGCGACGGGGCGGGGGGGGGGGGGGGGGTGTTTGTGCGTTGTGTGCGTTCTTATCATGCGACCTGGGGAGGAGGGGGTTTTTGTGGGCGTTCTTATCATGCGGCCGGTTCTGATCATAAAAATAGAGTAACAAGGCTATTTTTAAAATGTAAGGAGTCGAAAGTACAGATAATTGCTTAAAAATGTAAGGAGTAGAGGTAAAAAGTCGTCTGAAAAATAATTACTCCAGTAAAGTATAGATACCCAAAATTTCTACTTACAGTAAGTAAGGTAACGAAGTATTTGTACTTCGTTACTTGACACCTCTGTATACTGTACATTAAATGTCTAAACTGATTAGTGACACACACCGTTTAGGCATCAGTGGCTTATGCTAGCTGGACATTGGTCGTCTACATTGATTAGACATTGGTGGCCTACATGTTGGTGGCCTACTGTACACTGGATAGGTGTTAATTAATAATCAACTGTAGTGGTTACACTTTGGTAGTCAAGATTGGTTGGACATTGAGGGTCTACACTGACACATATTTGTGGACCAGAAATCCCTAATCTTGTTGGATAATTCAACATTATTTATTACAGAGGTTCAACAATTACCCCAGTTACCTCACACCTCCAGAGCCGCGGGTCAGTGTGCATGGAATTTGCATGCTTGGTGGCCGTGGTGTAGGCAGATTGATGAGCATTTCCAAATTGTGTTTGGCTTAGTGTGTTTGGGTGTGTGTGGTTCTGACATAAAAGCCTAAATGAATGCTGGAAACTTTGCTCATAAATCAGTAAAAGATTATGATTTTTGCTGGCAGAATAAGAAATTAATAAACCTATTAGACAAGCAAAGAGATCAGATAAATTAGACTCAACGGATCTGTTTAACTATAATAAACCTCATCCAGAAAACTCAGATTAGCATAAAATGTCAGGTGTTATCTGCACGGAAAGGTCACTAGGTAAGAAATTGAATCATTGCTGCAATAGCGAATTTCGATTAGGAGAATTTGATATTATCAGTATTTCACCTCGACAGTGTTGCCATGCAGATTTCCATCGAGATGTCTAGTTGATCTTAGGGCTACAGAACGGCTGAGCAAGAGGGAAAGAAATTAATAATAAAATCAATCTCCTAGAGCTGTCTTTCACTTATGAGGCAAGTCAGATACAACAAAAGATAGGAGTATGTGCAAAGGCAGTGAGAAGAAATAACCCGTACGCCCTCTAAAACTAGACACATGCAATATAAGTATAGACTTAATATCGAAAATTCTAAAAACATAAAATGCTGCAGAGTGGCTGTGGAGTACTGAGAATAATTTTACATGTTCAACCTAGTTATTAATTTAATTGTAGCTCTTAAAATGGGGTCACTGACCAAAATTACTTGAGAAACACTGGAAAAATATCCATGGTCTGTGAAAGACGTTACAAACGTTTATGTTTTGGCATTTTCTACGTTATGTAGTTTCTTCAACTTATTTCTTTATGAAAATATTTCTTTTTAATTACGTTTTATGACCTAAAGTACAGAAACAAAATGCAAATTTTACAACTACTGGAAAAGAAATACGTTTTAAAGAGGAAATAAAATCTGAGTGATATTAAAAACATTTTAAGCCACGCCCATTTTAAAATAGAAATGCAGGATTTATCTTTAGGACTACAAATATTACTATTTGAATATTTGATCTGTAAGATCTGGCACAGGTTTTATTCTGGCCACAACCTTCCTATTTTCTAACCTAGTGTTGGCATTGCCCAAGGACCCAACTTTGGCAGCCTAATTTTGCTAACTGACCAAAATGAACAAAAAGCAACAGAAATAAATGTTCTAAGTATTGGCACTCCCTTACATCTGTCCCATTCAAATCCATTCTAAATTACTGCACAGTGTAGACAAATGCATGTTTGAGACTTTGTAATAAAACCACCTTTCCCTTTCCACAGACACAGCAAGACGCCATATTGTGATGTATTGCTGTTCCTCCACTCCCATTGTTCAGGAGTGAGAGGGTGGGCCGAGGACTCGTGGTTATTGAGTGCTTGTGTCTGGAGTGCGCTGTAGGGGAGTCAGAATAAAGCCAGCATGCCAGACGTCTGCAATCTGCTTCAACCGTAACGGCATGCATCACAACCTGTTAGAGCTAAACTTCTGGCCTGAAGACATCGTACCCACTGTGTTTGGAGGAAATCAATACATGTCTTTATAACACGCCTTTCAAAAACAGGTGGGAAAAAAATAAACGAAACAAGACATTTTTGATAAATGGGCTTCAAAAGGTCAGTCGATATCGGAGCTGTAAAGTGATTTCATTATTATTCCAGGATTCATGATATGGACAGAAATAGTTTATTACAATTATGTAACTATCCAAGAGGCAGGAAAGTCAATCATAAGGCATTGAAGCTAAATTGTTAGAAGTCACTTACTGTAGTCGTCCTCACTGCGAGAACTTTGAAAAGCTTTACAGGGGACCAGAGCACCTTCTAAGCCACACCCCTCTTATATGAGGTCACAATAAAGGGGAAATTAATTGACTATTTTAAACCCTGGCCAATACAAATATGGAAAACAGAGGATAAAAAGCTTGTAATTTTTTTTTATCAAACATTTTTATTTGATAAAAAAGTATTATTAAGTATCATTAATATTGACAAAAAATGACCCTGTGTGCAAGATGACATCATCAAAAACAGAAGGATTATTATTATTATTATTATTATTTATAGATACCGTTTTATATATAGTACAGTAGTCACCCTTAAAAATTTGGCGTTTATATCTTATATTTTCTTTGTGAACAAGATTATTTTACATGATCTCCTCTGGGGTCTGATGGCTTTCTGAAGACTGGAGGTGAGTCAGGGCTCTTCTTAAATTTGTGTATATTTTCACTTATTTACATTGAAACAAACTGGGCTTTCATAATATGGCGGATGTAAATATTGTACATTAGATTAAATTGGATCATATTAGATTCAACTTCATTGTCACTGCAAATATTATGGTAAAAGGCACAAAATACAGTTAGCATCTAACCAGAAGTTCATTTGTCACAGTGCAAAATAATTTGCATATGTAAACAATACACAGAGAAGTGGTTATATATACAGTACAATGAGAAAATACAATTTGGAACTCAAGCAGGAAATCAGTGAAATTGCGGAATAAAATGAAGCTCCTCTGACCGGGATGTTCAGCCAGACACCTGCAGGTGCATTTTAACAGCCAGAGTGTCATCTGTTTCCTGAACAGCTTCTGGAGCTACACTGTGAGGTCAGAAGCTCATTACTCATGAGTCAGTGGTGTTCAATGAGCCGGGGCCTCCGGGGCGACCGGGGCCTCCGGGGCACCGCCCTACGTGTGTCTGCATTCTGATAGACGAGATCACGCACAGAGAGGCACGCTTTGGGAAGGTTTTCAGTGAAAATTCCCCGACTGAGCGGTGCGTCCACCACCTGTGCTGCTCTCTTCACCCCGAGTCAAACACAATAGCGAGGCTGGAGTGTGTGAAATGGGTGATATACTGGGCCAGCTGTGAACATCGTAAACTTCCTGTTCCTGTTTTATTATCCGCAGCCTTCAGGCTGATAATATCCGTACGGCTTTATAGGAAAGTCTCTGTAGAAATGAAACACTATGTTCGCGGGTGTGTTTCCATAACTAGGGACTTGTTCTAATAAAGTCCGCAGAAACCTGAATGAAACAGGAACTTAAAGTGTAGCTGAATTTCTCCCTCGACTGCCTCATCTACACGGCCGCTAGAGGAACATTACATGCAAATGACAATTTTCTGTTGTGTAAGACCAAATTAGATTCCTGAAAATAGGGTCCAAACATAGCAAAGCAGGCAGAAGTGTAAGCTTATTATTATTAAAAGCTTTTAACTTTACAATAAGTGAGAAAATACTGCGGCACAAGTTTAAAAAACATAATTTTAAAAAAAGGAAGAAGAAGAAGAACAAGATGATGCTGATGATGTTAATGATGCTGGTTTATTTATATGCTGTCTTTTTGATGTTTAAGTTTGCTGTCGATAAACTATTAAACAAACAAACAAACAAACAAATAAATAAATAGTCCTTTTTATGCACATCCAGCAACACTGTCTGAATAAAAGTAAGCAAAGTGTGTGTGTTTTGTAGGAATGAATACATTATTTATGAAAACCTATTGTTATAGTTCACACAATTTACCCATTTGTTTGCAAATCTGCACCGCAGTGTGATTATTCAATTCTATAAAATCACCTACAGGAATATCACCAGCTCCAACCTGCTGCAGTCTCTCGCAGTCCAACATTCGATGATTATGCAAAAAAAAAATTGAAAATACAAACAGAATGTTTACCTTCCATTAAAGCCGTTCTGATGTCGACAGCAATGTTTTCTCCCGAACTCGAACCCGAGTCTTTACCGGTTGTGCTGCGTGTTACTCCGTGTGTTACAGACAGGAGTGTCTGGGAAGCGAGAGAACTGCGGCTTCTTATGCACTAAAAACATAAATCACTTCAGAGGATAAATAGAGATTGTCCTTTATAAGCGCAGTGGCAGATGGAATATTGGGGGCGGGGTCAGGGTCATAATTAATGTCTGAATTGGCAAACACTTCAAACTCTGGGATTGTGAGGGTTTTATACACACAGTTTAATTATAAAAGGAGTCTCGAAGGCATTTCCAGTGCTCGACATCAAGTTCAGGTTGATTTAACACAAGCTGAGTGAGACAGATGTATTAGCTGTCATGAGGTTGAGTTAGAAGGTTGTCCAGGTATAATATTGATGCTGTAGATTAGTATACTCCTGGCAGCACGAGGTGTGTGAGAGACTGTTATGGTTGACCTGGGGATGGAGATGGACTAGGGTCAGAATAACATTAGGGTTAGGGCTAGGTTAAGGTTAGGATGGGACTATGTTATGTATACGCTAGTGTTGCATTGGCTGTAGGGTTATGACTAGTTAGCATTAGGGTTTGTGATGGTTAGGGTTAGGATTTGGGTGGAACCAGTGCTGGGGTCAGTGAGGGGTGTGATAGGGTAATTGGATGAGCTAGGGTAAAGTGTGATTACGTTTAGCAGTGAGGTAGGGGATAGGATAGGACTAGGGTTATCGTTTGGCGGGCAGGAGTAGCTCAGTGGTTAATGTGTTGGACTACTGACCAGAAGGTCCCAGGTTACCACCATGCTGCCACTGTTGGGCCCTTGAGCAAGCCCCTCAACTGCTCGTGTGCGCAATAAAAGCATGTGTTAAATGCCATTTCTTTAATTTCAACTTACAATTTGTGCAAAGTAATGAAATATAAAGTAGTTTCGATGTAAAATTGCTACGATTCTGCTAAGACCTGCGAAGGACCTTCAACTTACTGCTAGAAACATCATGTACTGTATAACCTAACAATCCCACGGTGACACCATCCATATTAGAAGACTGAACGATTACTAACCTAACCTAGGATTCCTAACCTAACCTAGGATTCCTAACCTAACCTAGGATTCCTATCCTGTCCTACAGAATGTTTGAGTTACTGCATTTTAAACTCTTACATACAAGGTGGGTGAAAAAGCAAGTCCATATTTCTAACACAAATTTATTGAAACAAACGTGCCATCAATTAGTTTCCTCAAACGGCCTGGGATGGAACACACAGTCTTCTGGAGGAAGTGGTTTGAGATTTTATTGGGAACCTCCTGAATCTGTGCCTCCAAGTCCTCCAGTGTATGAAGCTTTGTCCTGTACACCTTCTCCTGTCCGTAGGAGTGAGATCTGGACTTCTTGAGGCCATTCATGAGGTCCGCATTATCCCAGCCAACCACACACACACACACACACACACACACACACACACACACACACATACACAGTAAGAGCAAAATGGGGTGATGCACCATCCTGCATGAAAATAAGTTCACCATTGTTATCCCAGCCAGATACTGTGAGCCACATGTAATCTTGTAAATCTTGTAACCCTAACTCAGGTATAATAACAAAAAGCCTGGCATGTCTTGACAAATTGTCGGGGGTTTGAGGGAAATTGTCGCACGTCTTGATGTTTCCTGGCAAATCGCTGTAAGCAGTCTGTAGGTACATTGTGAATTTTTAAGAAATGATTTAAATAAAAAGTAGATTATAAATGACACTGTAAGATTTTGTATCCAATTCGTTTTACATTAAAGCTTTGAGTCGAGTGAGTGAGAAACATCAAGAATTTTAATTTGGTACAGTACATTATAGCAAGAAGCCCATGAAGGTATGAGATGATCCAAACTGCACATGTTCTACCACCATGCTGCATGAGGTACTGTACATATCCACACCGCACAAATTAGCAAGTCAACATCGCGGCTCACTCTTAGCGCCAGGTTAATGTGTGCAGCGCCTCGTCTCGAGGGCTCAGTGCCGCTCTCCAAATGAGCTTCACTCAGCTTTAAAATATTCCTGGTGTATATTCATGTCTCCATAAAAGACTTAATCAAACCCCAATGTGTATGTGTGTGTGTGTATGTGATTCACTGGTCCTTGGAAAACTTTATTCAGAATAAACGATAAACGAGGTTAAAGCTCACACAAACAGTGATACAGTGGAACCTTGGACTACGAGTAACGCGGTTTACAAGTGTTCCGCAAGACAAGCAAAGATTTTTAATAAATTTTGACTTGAAAAACAAACAAGTCTTGGTTTACGAGTACCGAGTATCATGTATCTCACGCATGCACTTCTTGTTTTGACGCCGAGCGTCATGTGATCACAACTGAGCCAACGGTTATTCTCTCACTTGCTCTGCGGAATTGTGAGTAATTGTCTCCCCTGCTGGGTCTTAGTGCTTGCAGAGTTTCTGTGTAAGGCAGAGAGTGTGTGCGTGTGTGTTTGTGTGGGAAGCCAAGAGGAGGATGGGGTGGGGGGAGGGACTGTAAAGGCGATAGAGAGAGTGTGTGTGTGTGCACGCGCGTAATTTGACACCACGCTCCTTCACTCACACCAAGACACACACACTCTCTCTTGCCTTTACAGCCCCCCTCCGACCCCTCATCCTCTCGGCTTCACACACACATACACACTCTCTGCTCTACACAGAAACTCTGCTCTGTTGAGATTCTTTTCAAAGGTAAAGTGCAGGTTCATTTTGTCACATTACACACACACACGCGCGCACACACACAGCGCCTGCGTGCACAAACGGAAACACTTATCTGTCTGGATTTATTTGTACTTTTTTTAAAGGTTGTTGTTGTTGGTCTTTCGGCTGCTCCCGACAAGGGGTCGCCACAGCGGAATATCCAGTCCGCACTACAACTTGGCACAGGTTTTACGCCGGATGCCCTTCCTGACGCAACCCTCCCATTTTATCCGGGCTTGGGACCGGCACTGTATCCAGTGGCTGGGGTGTGGGCACTGGCTGGAATCGAACCCGGGCCTTCCGCATGGTAGGCGAAACACCTACCACTGAGCCACCAGTGCCCTACTATTTCATGAGTAAAATAAATAAATAAAAGACTAAATTGACACTCAAATACTAAATTGACTTCTAATATGACTTCAAATATGGACATGTGGCCGTGTCATTGTGACTCCAATACAATATGAACAGATCTGAGTGGGACGTTTAAAGGAAATGTGGGTGTGTCTTATTGACACACCCAGTTAAGAAAATATATACTTTTTTTTATGATCAGTGTTGGGCGACGTTACTTTTTAAAGTAACTAATTGCATTTCAAAATTACTGTCATTAAAAAGTAATCAGTTACATTACAGTGTTACTTTCTGAAAAAACTAGTTAAAAGTATTTTTCTACTGCAGAAAATTAAACTCCTCTGTAATTCCTCATGCATTTTGTTTTAGTCAAGACCTTCATAATTGGTAAAGTGCAGTTTAATTTTTACTTTATATTTTGTATTAATAATTTTTATGTTTGGTTTTTTTTTTGGGCTATAGAACAAATAATTTGAGTTTCCATTATTTCTTATCGGAAAATTAAATTTGGTTTACAAGTGTTTTGGAATACGAGCCCGCTTCCGGAATGAATTATGCTCGAAATCAGGGCCGGTTCTAGAGCAGACCATATTGGGGGACATTCAGAAATTTGAAGAGGGCATCCTGGGTTTTTTTTCCCCAGATCATGCAACAGGTGGGTGGGTGGGGGGGGGGGTAAGGACTTGCCCCCCCTGTAGACCCGGCCCTGCTCATAATCCGAGGTTCCACTGTACAGTGAAACAAAGCAGGTTACTAAAGTCAACTGCTGCAACCGATCTTTATGTGGTCAAGAACAAGATCTTGCCAGTGGTAGCTCAGTGGTTAAGGCATTGGACTATGGTTCGGAAGATCCCAGGTTCAAACCCCACAACCACCACTGCCACTGTTGGGCCCTTGAGCAAGGCCCTTAACCCTCAACTGCTCAGATGTATAATGAGATAAAAATGTAAGTCGCTCTGGATAAGAGTGTCTGCCAAATGCCTAAATGTAAATGTAAATGTAAGATCTAAAATGTAAAATAAAATGTTTATATATATATATATATACTGTATAAACTGTATATATTTAACAACTAGTACTGTAGCCTCGCACCTCCAGGGTCCGGGTTCGATTCCCATCTCAGGGTCTCCCCATGCTTGGTGGATTTCCTCCAATACTCTGATTCCCTCCCACAGTTCAAAGACAGTGTGTGAGTGTGTACAGTGAAATAAAGCAGGTTTGTGGTGTGTAATGGACTCGCACCCTGTCCATTGTGTCTCATGCCCCGAGTCCCCTGGGACAGGCTCTAGGCCTCCCGTCATCCTTTACAAAACAAATGCTTTAAAGAATAAGTGAGTGAGTGAATTACCCACAATATTTAAAATTCCAAAGCAGTCACAAAGAAATTTTTCAAGGCCATATTTCACTTAGCGGGAGTTTCTAGTGATGTTAAAACCTGCCAAACCCTTTCGTTTCCCGGTTGTTCTGCAGACCCGTCTGGTTCGTCCGACCCCACGCATAACCATGTTAATGAGACAGCCATAATCGACTGCGAGATATGGACTAATATTATATACGCAGGCACTTAATACTGCCATTATGCTCGATTACGATCGCTTCCCGGCCGACAAGCTCCCATTATCAGCAGCCGGCGCGCGCTCTGTGATGACACATGGCTACATTTTCATATTCAAGAGTCCGTGCTCAAAATTGGACTTTTTAATGATTTACATAATCAGCGACACACACATACACACTTACACACACACACAGAAAATTCCTAGCAACCTCGCAGAGCACTTTATAGTCCCAGTGCTGATTTAGTGCAGATTTGTTAAACAAATAAACGATAGTGCTGAGGTGGATTAGAGGAGAGCAGCGTGATTATCAGCCCTGAGACCTGATCCGTCTGTTTACGCATTAAACATCGTTTAGGAAGACGAGTCTCTCTGCAGCGTGCAAGTGATTTTTTTATTGAAAATTAAAATACATCGATACAGCCTTCAGCCACAGAGCTTAAACACTGTCGATGGTGTCTCACCTGCAAGAGAGTCTGGTGATGGAACGAGTGTTTACAGAGACAAAGAACAGGAGATAAATTTAATCAACATTAAAATATAAAGTAAGTTGTGTGGCTTCATAGTCATCCATCCATCTAAGAACCTCTGTAGACCAGCTAGGGACCGTGGAGGCCGGTGATGATCGTTGTATTTATTCTCAAGTTTGTACAACCATGGTAGGACCTCCGGTCAACATTCACACTGACTGAAGGCATGAGGTGGGGTTCACCCTGAACGAGTACCAATCCACTGCAGAGCAGTACCCGGAGGAAACCCAACAAGCACAGGGAGAACATGCAAACTCTACACACACAGACTAGACATTAGAATCAAACCCAGGACCTGGAGGTGCGAGGTGACACATATAACGGTATTCTTTGTCCAATTTCTTAAGTGTAGAGAAAGAAGAAACTTTGTGACATGCTGTTATAAGAAAATAATCATCCTCAGGGTTGTAATTCCGGTCCATCTTTATTTACTATAAGAGTACAGCTTTTTATATTTTATATATTTGTTACTGTATATAATTTCCTGCACACTAATAAAACCCATGTACACATTTTATTTAAAGTAAAAAAAAAAACACATTAGTGATTAGTGTAAACATAAAATCTGAGCTGACCTGAGTTGGGGTGGCTTTGAGAATATAGATATGAAATGTGGGTGTGTTTTATATACTGTATATAGGGTGTAGGCGGCACGGTGGTGTAGTGGTTAGCACTGTCGCCTTGCACCTCCAGGGTCTGGGTTCGATTCCCCGGCCAGGCTCGATTCCCGTCTCTGTGTGCATGGAGTTTGCATGTTCTCCCTGTGCTTGGTGGGTTTCCTCCGGGTACTCCGGTTTCCTCCCACAGTCCAAAGATATGCAGGTTAGGCTAATTGGCGTTCCTAAAATTACCCGTAGTGTGTGATTGGGTGTGTGAGTGTGTGTATGTGTGTGTGCCCTGCGATGGATTGGCACCCTGTCCAGGGTGTACCCCGCCTAGTGCCCGAAGTCTCCTGGGATAGGCTCCAGGTCCCCCGCGACCCTGAACCCTGAATAGAAGGATAAAGCGGTATAGAAGATGAATGAATGAATGAATGAATATAGGGTGTATATATATTGGCATAGGTGATGCAGATGATACAAATTGGGGGCGTGTCATTGATTCATTTTTATGCAAATATTCATTATTATGACACCCCCCCCCGTCACTACAGATATTTATGTATTTCTAAGAAAAGATGTAAATATAGACAGGCTGCACACATAGACAGACAGACACAGACAGACACAAACACACACACACACACACAGTCTCTCAGTTACAGTGCATGAAACACCATTAAAATAATTTAAAACTGAGTTTCCATCAACACACATACACACACTCGCACACATACAGTACAGTACACACTCTGCATGACATCCGAGATTTTATCAAAACATTTTATTGTAAATGTTCACAGTACACACTCTGGGTTCGCTTCCCCCCCCCCCCCTTTTACTGTTCCTTTATGTTAGTCTGAACTTTCTTACACAAGATTTTAAAGGAAAAGAAACAAGAAACAAAGTAAAAGAAAAAATGTATTAAAAAAGGAGAAAAGGGAGGGGAAAATAGAAAAGAAAAAAGAATAACATAAAAATAAAATCAAAAGTTAATATTCCATTCACACACAAAGTAAAGCAAAGAAAAAAAAGAGAAATTGTCCAAGTGAATCTGTTAAACAAATCAATCACTATATAAATTAATAAGCAGAAAGAAAGAAAGAAAGAAAGAAAGGTACAGTACAGTACATCGTAATATAACACACAAATAAGACAAGAAAAGAGGTTTAAAAAGGAAATAAAAACAAAAATGTAATAATATTATTCAAGATTAAAGACAGAAAGTTAAAAGTAATATGTTTTACGAGCACATCCATTACATATGTTTTTGAATATAGCGTTATGTAATATAATATTTGTATACTGTACTGTATATATCTGTAAATAAATGAGGAGTAAAGCCTTGTGGTGAAGCCGGGCAGCAGTATCGGGCAGGTTATACAGTATCGGTGTGTAATGTATCTCCTGCACTAATATATGTTGTGTGTATTTAATGTGGTGTGCTGTAACATCACACACTCGGTGGAGGATCATTAACGCTGCAGCGCTGCACATCACGCAGCTAATTAAGCAAATGATGAATAAAATCACTCTGCAGAATGAGTCGAGTGAAAAATCCAATTAAAACAAATCAGCGCTAGAATCATGTCCTCCTGCACACGGCGCTTCCTCACCCTCATACAGTACAGCTGCTCCATGCAGAGGGTTCACACACACACACACACACACACACACTGACTGTACTGTACATTACACAGCAGTGTGTCAAAGAAAAGATCACTGAACTAAAGTTAGCAGGTTTCAGTTTCCTCCAGACTTTAGGGGATTAAACAGCAGTTCAATTAATAAACATCATTCGAAACTCTTCTATCTAACTAACCTGTACGTACAGATGTGCACATAACTGATTTCCACTGGTGCGTGTGAGGTTAAAGTCAGGAATGCATGACAGAATATCTTCTATTCGTTCTTAATATTAATCCTACACGCAGCCATGAGCACCAGTTACTGTATAAGCACAGCGATATAGATACCTCATGCCTAGATAACTAACCCTTATGTTATTAACCTTTACATGTATTAACTCATTTACACATAACTAACCTCTAAAGACCTAATATAATGTACACTACCGTTCAAAAGTTTGGGGTCACTTGCAAATTACTTTTTCATTATGGTGCTGGACGGATTTAGCGAATGCACTCGACACAATACTGTTCTTGCAGGAACTATTACAGAAAGGCCGACCTCTGTGTCTTACAATAACAACTAACTGCTGTTTTTCTTGTTGTTACGTAATGACCTAATTCCATATGTGTTATTTTATAGTTTTGAAATCCACAGTATTGTTGTAGAATGTAGAAAATAAATCACTAAACAAAATCAAAGAAATTTGCAAGTGACCGCAAACTTTTGAACGGTAGTGTGTATATAGAGTACGTTATTTATTTTTTATTTTTTTATTTTATGGATCTTCCAATAAAAAAATAAACTCCAATAGTGTGTTTTTGTTTCTTTATTCCTATTTAATGGTTCTTTTAAGTGTTTAGTGAAGAATATTTTGTAAATGTTCTTTTTGGAAACACGGGTCAAAGTGAAACTCTCAGTTGTTTGGAAAAATGTTTAAACATTAACATTTTTTTTTTCATAAAAATTAATAAATAAATAAATAAATAAATAAAAAACATCAGACGCTGTAAAACGATAACTGTAATAAGATGACAGTAGCAGCAGACTAACTGTAGCGACGAGAATTTGGGTTTTATTCATGTAAAAGGCCTTCAAAGTGAAGATCGGTCTAAACGAGCTGCCGGAGCTTCGTTAATATTCATGCGAGACGCCGTACGCTCGTAGTTTCTGCTGTCGTTTGTACTGTACCTGTTTGTGTTTTTGCTGACGATTAGTGGGACGTGTAATTAGCTCGCTTTGTTATTTCTTTCCTCCTGTCATTTAGATCTCTCTATTCACTCGTGTGTGTGTGTGTGTGTGTGTGTGTGTGTGTGTGTGTGTGTGTGTGTGTGTGTGTGTGATGGAGCAAAGCCGCAGGAACAGACACGGCTCACACGGGCGTGACTTTATCTGCTGTATCGATCCTGCTGATGAAGTGAACAAGTGAAATAAAACATGAAACTTCAGTAACATCACGCCGATCCCGCTCCTCCTGAAACCCGAACACACACAGCGCGGGCGATATTTCACTGCCGTGTTCCATAAACAACACGTCAATCCGGCTTGTGTTTTTTTTTTACACACATCACAGCAGGTCCATCGCTTTTTACAGCTCTGTGGGTTTTTATTTTGAAATAAAACATTCCTGATCTCCAGGCGGCGAACATCAAACCCAGGTTTCCACTCCGCCCTCTCGGACCCGCTGTCACTTCCTGTTTCAACCGGAAAATGATAGGAAATAATACCTTCTTTAAATGGTAGAAAAAATAAACAGCTCCGATTTAATAGGTTTGTACATCTGTGTCCTGTATTGTGTCGCTTATACGGGTGGCTGCAAAAGTTTGCACACCCTGCATGGGAATTAATGGCATTAAACCATCACTGATACTACTACTAATAATAATAATAAGAAGAAGAAGAAATGAGAATAGTAATAATGATAAATAAAGCAGCATTAAAAAGGGAAGAATTAACAGAAAAACTATGTGAAACTGTGTAATGGCTAATGATAGAGATAGAGATATAAAATCTGTTTAAAGGTGATTAAAGTGTTTAACATGCATTTATATATATATATATATATATATATATATATATATATATATATATATATATATATATATATATAAAATCTGGACATTATTATTACTAAAAGTATTAAAAAAGGGTGAAGTTTTGACATCATTTATACCTTTATACATTCCATCATTTATAAAGTATAAATAAAACCGATAACAGGAAATGCATTGCTACAGTATGTACTGTACTGTTCAGTATTATAGTACTGTGTGGTTGATCCACTGGACCACTGGTCAGAAGGTCTCAGGTTCAAACTCCAGCACCACCAAGTTTCCCCTGTTGGACCCTTGAGCGACGCCCTTAAACCAAACTCCCATTTTTTATTTATTTTGTCATTTTGTGAAGCTGCTTTGAGACAATGAGCATTGTTAAAAGTGCTATATAAATAAAATTGAATTGAACTAATCTGCATGTCTTTGGACTGTGGGAGGAAACCGGAGAACCCAGATAAAACTCCATACACAGACCCCGAATTGAACCCTGGACCCTGGAGGTAAGTGACAGTGCTAACCACAATACCACCTTTTTAAAATATTATATTAGATTAAAAATGCTTTGGATGTGTTATGGACCACTTTGATTTGATAGACAATAAGAAACATGGCAAAATGCCCCAGTTTATCCGCCCTGATACACCTGTCTTTACTCAAACACCGGCTCGACAACACGTCATTGTTATATGGTAGAACAAGCATCTCTCTTTCTCTCTTTCTTTCTTGCACATCTTAAGAATTTTTATGGGGGGAAATTCAGCCATCGATACAAAAGAACCACAAGAAGGTCAGGGGATGGTCACGTACCACACCATGGCCAAACGTGAGAACGTGGCACTGACCTTCAGCTCACCCTTGGTAATGAACTCGCAGCGCCGTTAGAGCTCTTTGTTGGTGGCGTCTGAGTTTAAAGCGCCGTAATGAAGCGGTGTGTTTTGGTCACAAGCCATAAGCCAGTGGTAAAGACTTCAGGAACGTGTGTAGAGCCGAGAGACGACTCTTCTGTGCTTGACCACATAAATTGTATTGACGTGCCTTTGTGGGCTCATTACCTCATGGACAGAATGTGAGTTTATAGTGCAGCGGAGCTCATTTCCTCTGCCTGACGGGGAGGTGTGTGTGTGTGTGTGTGTGTGTGTTGCTGCCTGCATGCATGCGTGTGGCTGATATGTGTTTCCTTTGCAGTGTGCAAGAGCTGAAACCACATGCTCGGGGTGACTTACAGAATCGTTGGGATCCTTTGAGATCACAAGTCGTGTCTCTGTATCACTGCATACATTAAAGCGCTGGTGAATTCAGGTCTGATTGGTCAGAAGGTGTTGATTAATTTTCTATAACAGCAGCTTTTAAAGGCTGCGCATCACAGGCTTCATTATCATGCATAATCGTTTCTCCACCTCGAACCTCCACCACATCCCAAAGGTGCTCTATTGGATTGAGATCAGGTGAATGTGGAGGCCGTGTGACCTCAATGTGATGTTCAAGAAACCAGTTTGAGATGATTTTAGCTTCGTGACATGGTGTATTATCCTCTGCTCATAAAGGGGGTAGGACACGGCCAGCTACAATACTCAGCTATGCTGTGGCATTTACACCACGCTACAACTGGTACTAAGGGGCCCAAAGTGTGCCAAGAAACAGCATCTCTCTAACAGCACCACCAGCACCACCAGCCTGAACCGCTGATAGACGGCAGGACGGGTCCATGCTTTTATGCTAATTATGCCAAATTCTATCCGGATCATACATAGTAGAAATTCGAGACTCATCAGACCAGGTGATGTTTTTTCAATCTTCTATTGTCCAGTTTTGGTGAGCCCATGTGACCTGTAGCATCAGTTTCCTGTTCTGCTGCTGTAGCACATCTGCTTCAGGGTTCATTGTCTTACTGTTGTCTTTCTATCAGCCGTCCATTCTCCGAGCTCTGGCATCACCAAGGCATTTTCACCCAGAGATCTGACACTCACTGGATATTTTTCTCTTTTTCACACCATTCTCTGTAAAACCTAGTGAGTGAAAATCCCTGTAGATCAGCAGATTCAGAAATGTTTAACCAGACCACGTCTAAGTCACTTAAATCACTTTTGCTGTCCATTCTGATTCTCGGTGTGAATTTCAGTAGATTGTCTGGACCACGCCTACATGCTTAAATGCATTGAGTTGCTATGATTGGCTGATTGGATTAAGTTAACGAGCAGATGAACAGGTGTATGTTATGAAGTAATTAAAATAGTCTTCTTTCCACATAAAATAAGTGAATGTCACTCCACTAGTTTAGACATGAGCCATGTTATTTAGACATAACATCTAGAGAACAAGATTCATACAACGCTTATGAATGTGTTATGAAGCCCAGTGCTATCTTTAAAAATAAAGTGTTAGAGTATAAAGGGTGTACGCCAATGATTCAGAGGAAAACTGTCTATGTACACCAACCTATTGAAAGTCCAAGGTCTGTTCTACATTTCCACCAAACATCAACATTTTATGCCTCAATCTGGGCTGACAGTCAATCTAGAGGTGCATCGACACACCAGCTGTGCTGTATTTAAGAGACAAGAGTCTTCAAGAAAATGTTCGAATCTGATAATCAGTCAGCAAAGAAAGCACAAATAAAATAAATAAATAAATAAAAATGACAGTTTATCATGTGACTAAATCAAACAAGAGCTCACATAAACAGCGTTATGTTTGCAGGAAAACACGGACCTGATGGAGGATCCAGGAGTGAGTTTTATCCCGACGTTCCCGAGCAGCAGTCTGTTCAGCTTTACAGCTCCGGGAGCCGGAATGAAGCGAGTCTGATGGGGGCCGTAAAGCCGGGCTGAGTTTAAGTGCTTCTGCTTTGACCAGGCATGTGGGGCCTCTTAGGGTTTAAACTAGCACGTTAAAGCGTCGTGGCGGCGTAATAAAACACACTATTGAGCATCGTTCTTAGTACGGTAAGTACAGCAGTCTGGACTTTTATTGTTTAAGACAGGCCGGGCTCGGAGGAGTAGGGGAGGTGGAAATACAGCGGCCCAAGGACGAGCAAGGTGTAAAGCTGTAAAGTAACAGCAGCGCTGGGTAAAGTACATTTCTACACTGGCTGTATGTTCGGCGTCCATGTGCTTACCTGGGACACATTTGGAAGTCTAATTGCAGCGTTTCTGTCCTCCAAATGTGTTTTAAATGAAGTCTGTATAATCACTTCTTTCAGAGATGAGATGCTGTTTTTAAAGTGTGAATGTGCTAGTGATTTGTGTTGCCCTGTCGGCTCGTGGATACGACGAAATGTTCAGTAAAGCGTAAAGCGAACACACCATAAGCTCTGATCGAGTTAATTCTAACAGAATAAAAGCAAACCAATCTGTTCCTGTGTTATTCATGAAGCAGGCCAGCAGTTTGCTCCTGAGCAGCTTAATTAGTGCTTCGGTATGTGTTTACATACAGAATAAAGAGTGTGGTGCTGTTATAGGAAACTAATCAACTGTTGTATTTATCCTGTATGCAGGGTCATGGGGGGTCTGGAGTCTATTCCAGGAAATTTAGGGGACAAGCCTGGGTACAACCCTGCACAAGGTGCCAATCCATTGCAGGACACACACCAGTTAGTGGGCATGACTTTGAACTGTCAGAGGAAACTACATGCACACACAGGCGGGAATCGAACCTGGACCCCGGAGGCGCAAGGAGACCACAAAGACAGTGTGCCACACATTTTAACCAATTAATGATGGAATTTTGGTGATGAGACATTTGAACGGAGAAAACGTGCAAAGGTCGTATGCCGACTGCAGTCGAACCTGTGAACATTCAGCAAGTGGAACGCCTGATCTTGGAAAGTGATGGATAAATTGTCACCAAGAGACGCATCTGTCTGTGTGAACTATACACACAATCATTCACCAACACCGTTTGCACGTTACAGTAACTCGGCTGGTTGTTATTGCGACGTCCCCTGTACAGTCCTGACCTCACTCCAAGACATATCCACATGTTTGGGAGTTCCTGGTAGGCTGGTGTTTCAGATATATTCCAGGCAGTCTGATCATAGCTCCGGCATACTGAGAAAACCTTCTACATGGTTGGTGTCCAAGCAATAGGGATACACTGGGATAAGTGCATTAGTGTAGCAGAGGAGTATACAGTACAGAAAAATAAAGGGAGTTTTACTCTTTTTATTCTGCGCAATCAAAAGTCCCGTTTTGACTTACATTTACAGTAGGCATTTGGCAGACGCTCTTATCCAGAGCGACTTACATTTTTATCTCATTATACATCTGAGCAGTTAAGGGTTAAGGGCCTTGCTCAAGGGCCCAACAGTGGCAACTTGGTGGTTGTGGGGTTTGAACCTGGGATCTTCCGAACCGTAGTCCAATGCCTTAACCACTGAGCTACCCCTGGCCCTGACTTGAACGTCCCTTATATTTTTCAGTTTATTCATTTACATTTTATGATGTAGAATTACAGTTAGTATAGTTTTATTGCTACTGTATAATGCACTGACACTGGAGACCAGTGGCGACCGAGTGTAAGCTCGGCCTCGATCGCTTGACCGCTGCTTAATTAGAAGATCAGGTCGATCTGGTCCAAGCTCATTAACCTTTTCCTTTCTTCGAAAGGTCCAATCACATGAGCCCAAATATTTTAAAACAATATTGATTCGCTAAGATCAAAAGTGGGAAGGTTCGAGGATGATTTGAAAAAATCCAATTAGTGCTCAGCCTACATAGACACTCGTTTGTCCGGCGCCCATAATACAGTTTAAAATGTATAAATAAATTATATTAAGAAATACAGTGGAATATTGTGACTAAATAACTTTATTTCCTTATTAAAATAAATAATCATTATGTTATAATAATATAACATAATATAATATATGTTGATATTACATGTTAAAGTAGCATTCTTCTCTGTCTAACTTTAAGAGGGCGACGCCCTTGCGCCCCTTATCGACCGGCCGCCACTGCTAGAGACTCCTTTCATGTTACGGTTAAACAAACTACTTAGTTAAACATCACGATATAAACAGTTCCAGGCAGAAAGGCATTAGCACTGCTGCTTTGCACCTCCAGAGTTGTTATGGGTTCGAATCTTCGAGTCTCAGGACTGAGTGTGGAGTTTGCGTGCTCTCCCTGTGCTTAGTGGGTTTCCTCAGTATATTCCGGTTTCCTCCCACAGTCCAAAGACATGTGCTGTAGTCTGGTGTGTGATTCCAAATTCCCCGTAGTATGTGATGGGTTGTTGAGTGTGTGTGTGTGTGTGTGTGTGTGTGTGTGTGTGTGAGTGCCCTTCGCAGGGTTGGCACCGTATCTAAGCTGTACCCTGGCATGTGTGCTTTGTAATCTGTTCATGTGGAGCGTGTGCTGTACACATCCCTGTGACTGAGCTGTTACTATGGCAACGATTAGGTATTAAATCAGATGCATTGATATTAACCCATGACAAATTACTCAACAATTTCTGACCAATCAGAAGGCCGAATTCAACTTGATTTGAAAAGAATCCCAGGACTGCACTCATATTATTGTATTATCGAATAATCAATTGCCTGGTGTCTACGAGTCAGGAGGAGACCAAAGTCAGGTTGTGCTTTAATTGTTTTTTCATCCGAGGTGAAGGACAGCGCGGTGATGGAGGTGTTGCCTCAGTGACAGAGCGGAATTAAAGCTAGCGAAGCCCCGGCATTGATCTGCTTCACGCCTCACTTATCCTGTCATTCAGTGTTTTCCCGCACAGCTCTCTCTCTCTCTCTCTCGGCTTATCTGTCCCGTACCTCCACCGATTCAATCCCCACCGCCTGTCCTCTCCATCACTCCTCATCTCGCCCCACATCACCTCCCCCCTCCGGGGCATCAGCGGCCTCACTCACTCACACTCCCATTCCCTCAACTTAATGACAGTCTCTGATGGTAGCAATTACAGACCGCTCTATCTCCAACCTCATTCCTCTTTTTATCCCCCCCCCCTAACCACTTCTTTTTGTTAGTTTTGTCACTTCTTCAGCCACAATCTCAGGAATAAAGCTCACTGACGTTTTTTTCCCCCTCTGACCGTACAACTTCTCCATATCTTCCCTCCAGGTTCTTTCATTCTCTTGTCCTTCAGGGTTTTCTTTGTGGTTTCCTCGTCTCGCTTCCATTTCCCGGAGTCTTATTGAACAGAGTGAAAAGACGTATGTCTCCCAAACCCCATGTCATAAATCTAAAATGATGAAACTTCTGCAAATATACTTCTGGCAGATATTAAAAGGAATCTGGTGCCATCTCACCACCGGTGTCACTTTTCCAATTCCTAATGTAGTGTCAGAAGTATTGACTACTGTGACTTTTCTGTGAATCATAACGTACATCTTATCATATAGAGCAAAATAAAAATGTCATGACATACTGTATATCTTACCCTATCTAGTAAAACAAATAGGAATTCAGTAGGTCAGGCTACATACATAATGCATTATAACACCTGTAACAGTGTAGTGTCGTATCTGCTCTGGACGTGGTCCTGCATGAGCACCTACTGTACACCACATGTTTCTCTTGTAAAACTAACTTGTAACATTGCTAACATTTTCAATAAACCATTTATTCATAACACATTATGCATATTTGTTTAATATGACTTATAGAGTATATTATGTATCTTATAGTATCCAGTGTTCGCTTGTACTTTATGAACACTTTTACGTTCATGTATTCATGTACGAATGTTTTTCGAATGTCAACTCCTGCATGCATTAATGCACTATAAGCTTCCTAGCATCAATTAGGGGTCGGCTGTACCACCAGCGGGACAACGTATTTTTTTCTGTTAACCATGAAAATTCTCCATCATTTATATCGTACACATAAGTGTAGTTCATCATTTGAGTCTGTAAAGGGTCTACTTTTGTTTACTGTATGTATACTCACAATATCCACAAAATATTGTTAAATATAAAAAAATATTGCTACCCCTGGCTAGTTAGTTATAGCTTCCTAAGTAAGTACTGTATCTCTAACTAGTCATCAAGAGTTTGTTTAAAGCCGAAAAAGGGGTTGAGTGAGGAACAACTACAGTGCCTACTAACTGGCCAGGGGTAGCTCAGTGGTTAAGGCATTGGACTACGGTTTGGAAGATCCCAGGTTCAAACCCCACAACCACCGAGTTGCCACTGTTGGGCCCTTGAGCAAGGCCCTTAACCCTCAGATGTATAATGAGATAAGAATGTAAGTCGCTCTGGATAAGAGTGTCTGACAAATCCCTAAATGTAACTGAAACGAGCAGTTTCAAACAACTTCATGAAATGATTTGGCACTGAAGTTGAGTGAACTCAAAATTTTTTGCAGCCGCTTGCTTTAACTTTTTTAGTTAAATCAAATATTTATTTTTTACAGATGAAAAGAAGAAAATTAAGTTGAACCAACTTAAAAATTTAAGGCTACCAGTTGCAAAGCATTTTTGAGTTTACTGAACCAGGTCTGTGTAGTTGTGACTACTCACTTCTTAAAATTCACTCAACCCCTTTTTCGGCTTAAAACAAACTCATAATGATTAGTTAGATGTACTTTTTTAGGAAGGTATAACTAACTTAAAACAGCAGTTTCAATTAACATTTTAAAATGATTTGGCACAACTTCAACCACTGAAGTTGAGTGAACTCAAAATTGCTTTGCAGCCGGTTGCCTTAACTTTTTAAGTTAAGTCAACTTTAAATTTTTTACAGTGTAATAGAAAGACTGGAAAACTGGGAGGGGCTTTCTGGGATGGTACTCAAATGGATCAGGTCATACTTAGAAGAGGTTATTATGTGAGTATAGGAGAGCACAAGTCTAAGTGGACGTCCATGACATGCGGAGTCCCACAAGGCTCAATTCTTGCACCCCTCCTGTTTAGCCTGTATATGCTCCCACTAAGTCAGATAATGAGAAAGAACCAAATAGCCTATCACAGCTATGCTGATGATACCCAGGTTTACCTAGCCTTATCTCCAAATGACTACAGCCCCATAGACTCCCTCTGCAAATGCATTGATGAAATTTACAGTTAAATGTGCCACAATTTTCTTCAATTAAACAAGGAGAAAACTGAAGTCAATGCATTTGGAAACATAGATGAAGCTCTGAAGCTGAATGCATACTCTAGGGGTCAGATAACAAAAAATCAAGTCAAGAATCTTGGGGTGATTCTGGAGACAGACCTTAGTTTCAGTAGTCATGTCAAAGCAGTAACTAAATCAGCATACTATATCAGACGACTAATAAACGACTCAGATCGGTAGGATCGAGTCAGTTAGAAATACCAAGGGTTCACACAAAACAAGGGGAGTCGCTTTTAGCTATTATGCTGCCCACAGTTGGAACCAGCTTCCAGAAGAGATCAGATGTGATAAAACATTAGTCACATTTAAATCTAGACTCAAAACTCATCTGCTTAGCTGTGGAGTTATTAAATGAGCACCGTGCTACGTCCGAACTGACTGCACTGTATTTTATGTTTACCTAATATTTTTAACTTTTTCAGTTTTATTTTAAATTAAATTTTAATTTGTTTAAATTAGTTTTCTATTTTTATTTTAAATTAAATTAAAAAGTTTTCCTTAAAAAGTTTTATTGATATTATTTTCTATTTCATTTTATGATTATTTTCTTTTCTTCTATGTAAAGCACTTTGGATTACTATTGTGTATGAAATGTGCTATACGAATAAACTTGCCTTGCCTTACCTATATATATATATATATGAAGTAATTAATAATGTTTTATTTACCACATATGGTATGTACAGTATTAGATAATCACATCTAAAAATAAAGAATTGTAGATTATAAAAATAAAATAGTATGTGTATAATGTATATTGTGTAATTATTATTATTATTATTATTATTATTATTATTATTATTATTTGTAATGGGTTATAATGGATCATGCCTGCAAATATTGAACAAATCAACTTATGAGCAATTACACAGGCATTATAAGGCACATGATTACATACATACATATAATTACAACTATAATTATATATTAAATCATAGATATAATTAAATTATACAGCATTGTGCAAATGTGTTATGAATATATTATTATGGATTATGAACATACTGTACATCATATCAATAAGCATTTTTAGAATTACCAGAAATATTTTGTTGCAAATAAACTTCTGGAATCTGAATATGAAACATGACTCAACTTTTTTAAAAATAAAAGTGAAGATTTTCTTTTAAAGATTATAGTGCATGATGAAGTGAAAATGACATTTCATTTTTAAGAATGTATTTTTTAAAAGTGACTTCTTCTCCTTGCCTGAATTTCCACAATGCCTGATTTCATCTCAAACAGGAAGCATTTAATAGGAAGGGTTCACAGGAAGTGAGAAGTGTTATTGTTTTTCATTTAAATACACTACACTGCATTATTATAAATATACAATACAATTGTGTATGATATCTGAGCTCTGCATAACCGCAGCCCTGATCCGGAGCGTCTCCGATGACGGCACGGCCGGCTGATCAGTCGCTCCATTACACAGCCCACTTCCTCCACGTGTCTCCACTCCACAGCCTCATCAGTCATCTCGGATTAGAGAGCCACCGCTACTCAGGAGTGATGAATGCAAATTCGGGCGCTGATCTCAGCCCCAGCTGCGGCGGGGCTTCCGCTCCTGCCTCTCCAATTCGCCACAGAATCAAAGGTTACTCTCATTATCTTGGGCTGGTGAGAAATATCGCTAGTATGCTGGCCTTTAGCTAAAAAGCCGAGACTTTTAAGAAACGATCTGACGTAAGCTAATACATGTTTTGTACAATATGAAGGTTTTGCTCAGAGAACCGAGTTTTATATCCACGAGCAAATTTCATGCTTCAGCGTGCACTCAGATTGGCTGATTTGCATCCGTCCCGACCGCTGCTTGAGCGTTCATCAGTGTGCTCGAGCTTGCAGGTGGAAATCATTTATTTAGAATCCATTCATTCAGTCCAGATACCTGACATACTGTAGTGGTGCTTGTCTGCCACCTTGATAAATGAATATATGAGCAATAAGCTGGTTCTAGCTAAAATTTGCTTATTCATCAAGATTAACGCTATCCGCACTGCCCTCTGGGAGATGTAGTTCAACACTCTCCTGGCATGATTTTGACACTTATTAGGTTCAACCTTCCATTCATATCCTATTCCAATTTCTTCAACTTAACCAAGTCCAGGTCATGTGGCCAGAGATGCCCAGACCTCCTACTCCATAGCCACCTCCTTGAGCTGTTCCATGGGGATACCCAGACACAAGATATATAAAATTACTATCTAGTGCTATCGGTCTGCCCTGTGGTCATCTCCCCATTGGACATGATCGAGTACCCCCCACAAGGGAAGCCTCAAAGGTAAATCCTACGAAAATGCCCAAACAATCACGACTACCTTTTTTTTCTGCAGGAGAGCAATGACTCTAATTTGAGGTCCACCAGAATATCCAAACTCTTCACCCTACAAAGTCCAGACATGCTACAAAGGAAGCCCAGTTCCACAGCTTGTATCCATGATCTCATTTGTTTGGCCACAGCCTCTGCACTGAAGCACCACTTTATTCCTGGGAAGGGGTTCGTGCGCCACATGTTGTCTAGGGTGAAAATACTGTAGTAGGGCCTCCCAAGGCAAACTGGTCCTACAGTATGTGAGGTGTTAGAGCAATCTATCAAAACTAAGCATCACCCAGACATCTCATCCGGAATATGGACTATACCTAGAATAACCTGGTTGTAACGACCTTACCCATGGGCCTGGCTTAGTTCAGCACAAGAAATCTACATCGGACAGTCTTTTAGTGGGTCCACCTCATCTAGGATGTCTCCAATCCCTGGCTACCGAAAGAGAAACCAACATAATAATAATGTGGACTGTTAAGACTAGCCACTGAAGTTTATATCAGTCATCATTGAAGCAGGTTGTCAGTAGTTGCAGATATGCGTTTAGGCATGTATTTGTGTATTAGCTATGACATCTATTAATTTCTTGTTTATTTATTGTTATTATTATTATTATTATTATTATTATTATTGTTGTTATTGTTATTGTTATTCTGCATGGTGTTTGCAAATGTTTAAACACTTTGGAATACAACACAACCTTTATTTATCTTTAGTAACAGATTGTTTTGTAAGTTCCATTGCAAAAGGTTTAATTATTTATTTATTTTTTATTTATTTATTTATTTTTTGGCATCCAAACCTGTCAGTAAAAATATGTAAATGTTGTTCTTCTTTTAAGCTACCTTTTTGCTACAAGTGACTGATGTTGAGCTACAAATACTTTTCTATCTTTTATTTTGTTTTTGTGGACTTTTTTATTTCCAGCTGTTCATGAGTTTAATGGAGTCCAGTGTGGAAACTCATTCAAGTGATGGACGACAGACAGATAGATGGATAAACGAATAGATGGACCCTTAGATGGATGGCTGGATGGATGGATTGATGTTTCACAGACAGCTGTGCCAGATGTGCATTGTCAAGATGCTTTCAGCCTCTATCCTTCATTCAGGTTGCCACGGCAACTGGCATCCCCTCACTTTGATGGGCTGATCTGTGATGGACAGAATGCGACCCCTCGGGTCATGACATCATCAGTACAGCAAGAATTGCACACTCTCAACTGAAGGACGAAGCTTCAGAAGCTGCCTTTTTTAGTCATGTACATTTTATAATAGAACACTGCTGTCGAGCTCTTTTATTGTATTCTTCTCTTGTCACTTACACATATACCTGTATTGTTAGTTTCACTTGTGTTGTAGCACTTATAAACAGTTGTTTTCTCACCAGATTCTCTTTTATTTATAAGCCAAACATAATGTCATGTTACAAAGAACTAGGAAAGTGTAAAAACCTTTTTTTTTGCAGCTGCCCTATCGTCTGAGCTGCTGTTTTAGAAAAAAGTAATCAACACTTTCTTTCCAATCACAATCCATAATCATCAGAATTACAAAAAACTAAAAGTTATTAAATTATGTGTTAATGAGGAAAGCCCATAAAGCTATTCACAGCTGCCGAACAAAGACGGTTCTGGGGGACATGTCTATGTTTCAGCATGTACATGACAGCATGTACAGTACGTACAGTATTATGTATTTCTCTCTTTATTTCTCTATATAATCCCCTGCTACACTAATGCACTTATTCCAGTGTTTCACTAGTGCTTGGACACCATCGAGGTAGAAAGTTTTCTCAGTATGCCGGAGCCATGATTAGACTGCCTTTCTGATTTATGTTTAATACACCGGCCTCCCAGGAACTCCAATATTGGCACCAAACATGTGGAAATGTCTTGGAGCGAGGCCAGGACTGTACATGGGATGTGGCAATAACTCCCGCCGAGTTCCTGTAATGTGCAAGTGGTGTTGGTGAATGAGTGTGTGTACAGTTCACACAGACACACAGACTAACCTTTCTGCCGAAAATTAGCGACAAATTAGGGAGCGTCATTCATGGACATACAGTACGGCCTTCTTTCAAACGGTTCCACTGTTCCAATGCTTCACTAAGAGTCTCATCACTGTACTGTGCTTGAAGGCTTCTGGAAATGTTAATCATTTTACACTTTCATTCACCAGACATTTCATCACAAGACCCCACATACTGTACAATCATCTCTCAAATTTTCTTCCTATCATCAAGATACTTGGCCAGAAGAATATTTTCATTTCATTTTCAGGATTTTCTTTTTTCTGCTAGCACACACAAAGAGCCTGCACTAAAGTCAGAAGGTCAGCGTTTGGTGAAAACACGTCACACTGAAGGACACGCGGAGACGACCTGAGACAGAGTCCTTGCTGAAGGTGTTTGCTCCATGTGCACATCCTCATAAAAACTGGTCACGTTGTGTGATCTTGTAGCTGAGACAGCAGAGACACTGACACGTTTAATTCCTCGTCACATGGACCAGTACATCATCAGCACCTCGCCAGATATTAAAAAATTGTGGTCCAGGTTGGGGTGAAGGGTGGGGGGGATTGGGGGGGAGGGGGGCGTTGATTGGTGTGGGGAGCGTGTAGGCATGGGAGGTGGAAGGAGGAGGACTGAAGATGACCCAGTGTGATTTTGCCATCACCCCGGCAACACACACACACACACACACACACAAACACACACTTCCCTCCCAGTGACACCAGAACCAAGATAACCTGTAATGCGTCCCAGTACAATCCTAACATGATCATTTGTTTTTCATATTATAATCAAGATGTAAAAGTTTTGATAATTATCCTTTATTCTTATGGCGCCCCCTGGTGGCTCGGTGGATCTAAAAACTTAGGTAGAAACAATGAAAAATGACATATGAGAGTACGATTAAATTAGTGCTTCATACTCATCATGAACAAAAGGTTGCTGATGCAGAGCTTTTTGTCTGAGTGATTTTATGACACACAGCGCGGTACCGTACACGCTGCTGCAGCCATTCGTCTTTCAGCATTCATGTCCTACGCTGCGATGGTGATAAGCGCGTCTCTTAATGCGCCAGTGTGCCTCAGGATCACTTAAAACAAACCCCTTTCCAGATAGAGAGAGAGAGAGAGAGAGAGAGAGCACGATATGACTGAGCATCGAGGCCACTCAGAAAAAAACGACGGCCATTCAAGAGGCTCTTCACGCAGGTCTTTAGACTGCTGCGGAGATTCAGAAAAATAACAAGTGTTTTATTTGCCCCTCTTCAGTATACACAGCACTCACACAGCACTCACACAGCACTCTCATTCCTGCATTTTACACTCTTTTTTTAATGCGCAGTGTTTGATGTGGAGTCAAGTCCGTAATTATTAGTATTAGTGCTGAAACATATGGCGACTCTATACAGTTATACAGAATATAACAATGCTTTAAGTGCATAAAATTTAATTCCTCAACACACGCGCACACACACACACACACACACACACACACACACACACACACACACACACACAAGGTTTGCCCTGTTTTGGGGAAGACTCTATGGTTGTATCTATAGTGATGAATAATAAAGCAACTAAAGATGATCATGAATCTATTTTTCGATTTGTGTGGTTTCTGAACCATTCTATTTGAATGTTTGTTTTTTTGTGTTATTTATTTAATTACAATTTACCTTTTCATTTACTTACTTGCTTACTAAGTTTCTTTCTTTGCTTACAGTGCCTTGCAAAAGTATTCATACCCCTTGAACTTTTCCCTTGAACCCCTTGAACAGAGCAACACAAAGTGGCACATCATTGTGAATCACCGGGAACTCTTATGGTTTTCTTTCGACACTGGTTTTCTTCTTTCCTGTCCTCACTAAAGGCCAGATTTGTGGAGTGAGCGACTAATAGTTGTCCTGTGGACAGATTCTCCCACCTGAGCAGCTCCTCCAGAGTTTCCAGAACAGCTGTACTTATACTCAGATTTCATTACACACAGGTGGACTCTACTTACAGTACTAATGAGGTGACTTCTGAAGGCAGTTGGTTCCACTGGATGCTAGTCAGAGTAAAGGAGAATGAATATAAATGCATGACACACTTTAGTGTTGGTCTGTCACATAAAACCACAATAAAGTACATTTACGTTTGTGGCTGTAACGTGACAAAATGTGAAAAAGCTCAAGGGGTGTGACTACGTTTGCAAGGCACTGTACTTTTTTTTTTTTTAGTTACTTAATTACTTATTTTCTTATTTACTTACGTACTTTTACTTCTTCCCTTTAATCATTTTTTACTATTTTACTTACTTACTTTTACTAATTTACTTTTATCTGCTTATTTTTACTTATTTTCTTACTTAATTATTTACTTTTTTATATATATATCTTTTAATTTACTTTTACCTACTATTATTTACTTCCTTACTTTAAGTTTTTTTTTACTTTAATTTAAATACTTTTACTTACTTGCTTCTTAACTTTTATTTATGTATTTAGTTACTTATTTGTGTATAAGGAATATCTTTTATGATGCTAATAATTATATGAAATACAGTTATAGTATGTATTATTATTAGCAGTATTATTAGCAGTAACAGTAATAGTAGAAGATTGTTGGTGATGGTGATGATGGTGGTGATGGCGGTGATGGTGGACCCAAACTGAGTAAATTTTACCAACAATTTTGAATTTGTTTTCTTAAATGTCATGTAGGGAGCCAGTCTCAGAAACGTCTCGGGTTACTTTACTGTAACCCTGTTCCCTGAAAAAGCGGGAACGAGATGCTGCACAAAAGCGCTATGGGAAACAATTCCTCGTGACCGGTTGTGAAGCATGTGTGTGTCAAACACGCCAAATATTTTGGCATGTATAACCTCAGACAGGTGACGTCAACCGATGAGGTGCGCCTGGAGGTTATAAATAGGCATGAACCAGAAACACCCACAGGTCAATTTTGTCTGAAGGTATCAGAACTAACCTCGGATGACCAGAAGACGTAGCTTTAGCGGTTAGCCCTTTGTTGCGTGAATGGTAAACCCAAACGCGGAGAAAACACGAATAGGCAGGATAATCACGCTCTTTAATCTAAGGACTCTCACGATAGAGGAGTAAGGGAAAGACACAATCTAACCCGCGTCCTAGAAATACACACTCAATCAGGAAGCAGACCAAAAAGGGTGAGAACTCACAGTTTGGTGAACGATTCCGACAGGGCATCAGAAAAACTCAATGACTGAGCATTGTACTATCGTTTGTTTACTCCTTTTATACTTCCTGGTTCATGACCGCATCACTTCCGGGTCCTAGTGCCGGCCACGGACCGAGTGTGCATGACAGTACCCCCCTGTCCAGGACCGGCTCCAGACGGTCCTGGGACGGAGGATACCCTGTGACGGTAGTCCCGAATGAGCTCGGGGTCGAGGATGAAACGTGCTGGGACCCAAGACCGCTCCTCGGTGAATCGAGAATCCTTCGCACGGTGTATGCGACGGGACCGCCGTCAATGATTCGGGGAGGAGGAGCAGGGGGGGTGGGTGTAACCATAGGTGAAGTGATGAAGGGTTTTAGCTGTGATGTATGGAAAACTGGGTGGATCCGGAGTGCCGCAGGCAGCTGGAGCCGGTAGGTGACAGGGTTAATCCGTAAAGTGATGCGGTATGGTCCGATGAATCTTGGGGATAACTTCTTTGACTCGGTGTGCAGATGAAGGTTTTTAGTAGATAGCCATACCTTGTCACCTACGTGGTACAATCGTCCCGGGGGGTGTCGACGGCGATGTTGGGTGGCGTAGCTGGTGTTGGCACGTTGGATGGCGAGGTTGGCCTGGTGCCACAGCCGTCGACACCTACGGACCAACTGTTGGGCCGATGGCACATCAACCTCTGGTTCTTGATGATTGAACATCAGGGGTTGGAAGCCATGACAAACCTCAAATGGGCTTAGGTTGGTGGCTGAGGAGACGTGGAGGTTGTGGGAGAGTTCGGCCCATTTGAGGTAGCGGGCCCAGGAGCGCTGACGATCCGAAACAAAGCACCTCAGGTAGCGCTCCAGCTGTTGGTTGGTCCGTTCCGTCTGACCATTAGTCTGGGGATGGTACCCTGATGAGAGACTACAGGTGGAATTGATCAGACGGCAGAAGGCCTTTCAGAACCGGGCGGTGAACTGGGGCCCTCTGTCCGAGACGATGTCCTTTGGGAACCCATGCAGTCGGACTACGTGTTCCAATATCAGCTCCACGGTGTTTTTTGCTGATGGGAGTCCGGTCAGGGCCACCAGGTGCACGGCCTTGGAGAACCGATCAACAATGGTTAGGATGGTGTTTTTCCCCTCTGATGCCGGCAGGCCCGTGATGAAGTCCAGGGCGATGTGCGTCCAGGGCCGACGGGGAACTGGGAGTGGTTGGAGTTCTCCGGGTGTAGGTTGGTTGGTGTCCTTGGCCCTGGCGCACACCGGGCACGCCTGGACGAACTCAACGGTGTCTTTCCGCATGGAGGGCCACCAGAACGCCCGTCCGATGAACGTGAGAGTCCGTCGGGCTCCGGGTTGTCCGGCGATGGTGGATGAATGACCCCACTGGAGAACCTCCGTTCTTAGGCATTGAGGCACATAGAGTCGTCCAGGTGGCACGCCTGCCGGTTCGGTCTCGGTAGCCTGTGCCTGGCGGACCCTAGTTTCTAAGTCCCAGTGGATGGGTGCGATGATGCGGGATGGAGAAATGACAGGCACGGGGTCCGCCCGGGGGAGGTCGTCCTCATGTTGTCGTGATAGGGCGTCGGCCTTGGTGTTCTTTGACCCCGGGCGATACGACAGATGGAAGTTATATTGTTCAAAAAAGAGAGCCCACCGTGCCTGTCGTGGGTTAAGTTGCTTGAGAGTCTTGATGGTGATCAGATTCTGGTGATCGGTCCAGACGATGAACGGCTCACTGGCGCCCTGGAGCCAGTGACGCCATTCCTCCAAAGCCCACTTTATGCCCAACAGCTCGCGGTCCCCTACCCCGTATCGCTGCTGAGTGGGATCAAATTTTTTGGAGAAGAAACTGCAGGGGTGCAGTTTCTGGTCTGGACCTCGCTGAGAGAGAACAGCGCCGGCGCCCACATCCGACGCGTCCACCTCCACAACGAAGGGTTTGTTGGCATCAGGGTGTAGAAGGATGGGGGCGGTGGTGAATCGGTGGCAGAGTTCTTCGAATGCAGAAATGGCAGCTGGAGTGAGTCGAAATTGGTGAGGGGAGGGCCTGGTCAATGTGGTTAGTGGAGCTGCAACTGTACTGTAGCCCCGGATAAAGCGACGATAGAAATTCGCAAACCCGAGAAACCGTTGAAGCTGTTTGAGTGTCCTGGGTAGGGGCCAGTGACGTACAACCTCGAGCTTCTGCGGGTCCATGGCCACACCCTGGGGCGAGATGACAAAACCCAGGAACGTGGTGGAGTGCTTGTGAAAAGCACATTTTTCCAGCTTGCAGTACAGTTGGTGAGCGAGCAATCTCTTTAAAACAGCACGTACATGTTGGGTGTGTTCTTCGACGTTGTGTGAGTAGATTAAGATGTCGTCCAGGTAGACGAACACCCAACGGCCCAGCATGTCCCTGAGGACGTCGTTTATAAATTGCTGGAAGGCCGAGGGTGCATTGCAGAGTCCGAATGGAATGACCAGGCTCTCATAGTGTCCCGTGGGTGTGATAAAAGCCGTCTTCCACTCATCACCCTCTCTGATGCGCACCAAGTTGTAGGCGCTCTGGAGGTCCAACTTCGTGAACACGGTGGCACCAGAGAGGGCGTCCAGGGCTGAGTTGGTGAGTGGTAATGGGTGTCGGTTTTTAATGGTGATGTTATTTAGCCCCGGATAGTCGACACATGGGCGAAGTTCACCCCCTTTTTTCTTAACGAAGAAAAACCCCACGGCGGCAGGCGATGTGGAAGGCCGGATGGTTCCATGACGCAGGGCATTAGTGACGTATTCTTCCATCGCCTGCGTCTCCGAAGGGGATAATGAGTAGAGATGGCCGCGGGGAGGGACGGAGCCCGGCTGAAGTTCAATGGCCAGGTCATATGGGCGATGAGGTGGAAGATGGGTGGCCCGTCTCTTGCAAAAAACTTCAGCCAGATCCCGATAGTCGACGGGGATGGCATTGGTGTCGACGTCGGGGGCCTCGGACTCCTTGGAACACGTCCCAGCCGGTGCCCGTAGGCAAAGTTCGTTGCAAGTCGGGCCCCACTGGAGGATCCGGTTCTGTGTCCATAAGATGAGGGGGTCGTGCCTGAGTAGCCATGGATAACCGAGGATGATGGGAGGTGAGGCGATGGGGGTGAGGTGCAACTGGAGCTGTTCTTGATGTTGGTCTATTTTGAGGGTGATAGGCTGGGTCTGATGAGTGATGGGGCTGGATGACAGTGGGCGGCCGTCGACAGATGTAATACGAACCGGCTCGATCTTTACCCCCATTTCTTTGGCATAAGTGGAGTCAATGAAGTTACCTGCGGCACCGGAATCGATAAACGCAGTACTTCGGACTTGTTTGTGGCCAATCTGGAGGGTTACCTGAACCGTGAGTCGTGAGATGGTGGTATTGGTGGTAGAGGAGATCTGGAGAGGGCCCGGTGAGTCTCTCCTCCTGTTCACCGGGGTTGTGTGTTTCCCGGACGCAGTGGGCAGATCGCCCGATGGTGTGCTGCTGACCCACAATAGGCACACAGCCCTTCTCGGAACCGGCGTTCGCGTTCTGCCACGGTCAGGGAGGCGCGTCCTAATTGCATGGGTTCCCCGGCTCCCGTGTCAACCACAGCAGGAGGTGGAGATCCGACTGGTCCAGTACTAGTGTTGGTGAAGGCTGTAGGTGGTCGTGGGTTGGTGTAGGAGAAGGCTGGTGCGGACGGCAAGGTCCTCGGGGCTGGCTTCGGGCGAGAAAGGAGGCGCTGATCAATACGAAGAGCCAGTTGGATCAGCCCTTCGAGTGTGGCTGGGAGTTCTCGCCCGGCGAGCTCATCTTTAATGCGTGCAGCCAGTCCCTCGTAGAAGGATGTCCGGAGCGCAGCTTCTCCCCAGTTGGTCTGTACTGCGAGGGTTCGGAATTCTGCAGTGTACCGGCTCACGGACGATCCTCCCTGCCGCAGGTGATATAGTTTAGTGTCGGTCTCCACCTCGCCCGCTGGGTGTTCGAAAGTGAGCTGGAGTTGGCGGGTGAATTCGTGGTAAGAATGGGCGATGTCAGAATCCAATCTAATGACTGCCGTGGCCCACTCAGCTGCCTGCCCGGATAGCAACGAGACCAGGAGAGCGATGCGTAGCCGATCAGTGGAGTATTTGGTGGAGTTGAACTCAAACACAAGATTCAGCGCTGTCAAAAACACACTACACTTCCCGTCTGTGCCATCCCATTTCTCTGGAAGAGCAAGAAAAACGTCAGAAGAAGGGGGGGGGGGTTGGTGCGGCGCCGCGGCCACCGCGACGGGGGGCCGGCTAGCCGCGCCATCAACAGCCGCCCGCAGATCCGCGTTCTCCCGCCTGAGCTCCGCCACCTCGCGGCGCAAGGCCGCGACGTCTTGGACGCTCTGACGCAGAGTAGCGAGCTCCGCGGTTAGCTGGTCAATAAGCACGGCATGCTGGTCTACCACGTCGCATAGGCGCGCATGATCCGCTGGGTTTACCGCCTTAGGCTCAGTCATTCTGTCAGAACTAACCTCGGATGACCAGAAGATGTAGCTTTAGCGGTTAGCCCTTTGTTGCGTGAATGGTAAACCCAAACGCGGAGAAAACACGAATAGGCAGGATAATCACGCTCTTTAATCTAAGGACTCTCACGATAGAAGAGTAAGGGAAAGACACAATCTAACCCGCGTCCTAGAAATACACACTCAATCAGGAAGCAGACCAAAAAGGGTGAGTACTCACGGTTTGGTGAACGATTCCGACAGGGCATCAGAAAAACTCAATGACTGAGCATTGTACTATCGTTTGTTTACTCCTTTTATACTTCCTGGTTCATGACCGCATCACTTCCGGGTCCTAGTGCCGGCCACGGACCGAGTGTGCATGACAGAAGGATGTCTGCGCATTGGAGCGCAGCATCTCGTTCCCGCTTTTTCAGGGAACAGGGTTACCGTAAAGTAACCCAAGACGTTCCCTTTCAAAAGCTACACTCGATGCTGCGCGAAAGCGCTATGGGAACAAGAATACCCACTCCGCCGCACTGCACGTGTCTGGACCCCCAGGGTTGTGTAGTGTGCACACAGTACCCCAAGGAATCTTAGACATAATTCTGGGATGCTGACTCGAGGACCCGCGAGTCTGGCATCCAACTATGGAGCCTGACCGATGTCTTGCGGAAAGGCAGCCTTCCGCATGACATACTTGGAATTCCCTCTTGCCAGGGCAATGGATGAGGCAAGCTACCTGGTCGAACGTGCCCTAATCACTAGAGACGAAGTGTGCCACGCGCCTCATAGGCTAGGGCATCTCTAACCCGACTTGTCTAATGGCGGCAGCCCTTCGGTTGCAGCCCCAAGACATATGAAACCCTGCTCTAATTCATGGTCCAGGCTTAATGCAGAGGTGCGCTGTAAATTGAAGAGCAGGAGCTGGACACAGCAAATGAAGTCTTACTGCTCCGGCACTAACGGCGGAGGACAGAAGGCTTCGACTGTGGAAGATAGTTGGGTAAGAATGTAGAACAGCTTTTCCTAGCCAATTGGAAAGCCTAAGCACGGTGTGAAGTCCGCGTATAAGCCGGCAACTAAGGGCGTTTTCCACAAACCCCCATCAGTCAGGACGTAGGCCGAAATAGCGGCTGCATACGCTCCGAGTGTACTAGGGCACGATCCCGAGGTTAGTTTTTCCTGCAGAAACTTCCAGCACTGAAGCAGTTTGTCAGTGGACTGGGTCTGCATGTTTCGCCATGTCCTAGAATGTAAATGATCCTGAGGGACAGAATTTGTTTTGTCCTCAAAGCAGAACCTAGTGCGCTAGTCTTCTGTAGTCTGCTCATGCAATATTCACAAGAATGCCGTAGTGTTCCACGCTAGGACATGTTAACCTCTTGACTGCTGGTGGGAATATTTCAGGACCAGAAATAGAGTCATCGTTTCGGGGTAATTGAAGTGCGACACAAGAAGTTGACCTCTCCAGATCGCTTGAGCTGGGCGGCCATCTACTGTAAGGCCGCGCTCCGGCCCCTAAGGGAAAAACACTCCTTTAGACTGCTATAATGAATTCGTCGCGCACAGGAGACAGATGTGCCCGCATTGCGCTCGGATTCCGCATGACACTCAGCTCCATACCTCGTGTAGGAAGGAGAACGCTTTTGTGGCGTTAGGACTCCACCCTAAGAAATGAGGTTAGCTAAGGCGACGTGTTGACGCCGAACGGCTCTGTCTGGGAGGGGAACATGCGCTATGGCCCCTTTTGCCAGAAAGCCTGTGATTTTGGATTAACAGAGGTGTTCACTGCAGGTGGAAAACCCATGCCGTTCAAACACAATGATAGAATCCTGTAGCCCTGGAGACATGCTTGACAGAAGCTTACACGCTGTCAACTTCTCCGAAGTTGGGGTGGTGGTGATGGTGGTGGCTGTTAGGTGTTCGGTGTCCTGAAATACGGCAGGAGGAACCCGAGCAGCTAACACTTTGTTGGAGATCGCTGTCGCCTGAAATACCAGTGGCGGTGGGAATTGAGCGCCGGTCTCCTGAGGGTGCTGGTTTTCCACAGTGCTTCATGCTTAAGGAGACATAGCTGGCAGTAGGTTCCCCGCTGCCAGCCTCTCTAAAGGTGCACGAACTTTGCCACTTAGCCTAGATGGATATGTTAGATGTTCGGCATCCTGAACATGGGAGGAAGGGACCGAACACCTAACATTACACTGGAGACCGCTGCTCCCTGAACACCAGTGGTGGTGGAGATTTAACCACAGCCTCCTGCCAATGCTCAGCTCTCAGTAGGTCAGTCTGGTATGCCAGCAGAACCCTTGTGTGCAGGATAGCACCAGGCTGACCCGCTGCCTGAAAAATCTCCTCCCACCAACGAAGATGTTAGTCTACAGGCTTGGTGGGGAGAGTGGATTTTTCCCTGGAGGATGAGCTACCAGGAGAGAGATAGACCGCGAGCGTCTCTCTGATCTGGGATATCATCATAAAGGACTGTGCTTTCCTCAATGACATTGGAACAAATCGATGTCAATAGTACAAAAACACGGGATGAATACAGCTTATTCCATGAAAGAGTTAACTCATGGAGGTCGCCAGGAGGGCGAGGGGCCATCATTGAGGCCCCTCCTCCGGCCACCCGGAGCTTTTTTAAAGGGAACACAATTGTTTTGATTTCCCACTATGTAATTGAACACTTTCTCAAGAAGTAAAAGTTGGCTGTTGTGGTCACAGGCAGTCAGGAGGGATAACCAATCAGACGAGAGAAGTCTTAGCAATGCTAATTTTATCTCAGATAAACCAAAACTGGTTGTTGCAGGCTATATCCAATCTGGTTGTTTTGTTTTGTTTTTAATAGTAACAAGGCTGTGTGTATATCTCCACCAATGTGGTCCATAGAAAAAACAAAACAAAGATAAATCTATTGTATGATCTGAGAAATTATTGAATGGACTGTAACATAATTATTTATTAAACCAACAAGTAAATAAAAATAAAAACATTCTTTTTATCGTCCACGTTCATTTATGTATCAATAATTGATGAAAGTTTATAATTTTATTGAATATAATATAAATATAAACAGTTATTTCTGATAGCGTTAACAGCAAGTCAGATCCGTTCTTTGGTCTTTGAGTGCAGTTCAAGTTCTTCTGAGATGATAAGCGTCCATGGAGAGAAATGATGGTGTCTGGGGATGACAGTGTATTTGTGTTATAAAGTGTCTGAGGAAGCTTTATCTCGGCTGGGGTAAAGACTCAGTGCTTACACTGTGACAGTTTAAAGTGCTCTGTTTGACATCCTGGGCTTTAATCTGATCGGCTAAACTGTCCGATATGTCTTACTAAAGGCACCTGAGTGAGACATGTTTGACTTCTACGCCGCATTTTAGGTGATTACCGCAAAGGAAATAAATTATTTTTATCTTGGAACATATTAAAAATCATAAATACATCCTGTTATGAATGCGCTGACAATGTAGCTCTGCATTTATCTTAGAAAGTTCTCCAACTTAAAGGACAGAGTTTCTTTGAATAAATGCCCCCTGGAGCCGTGTTCGGATGCTGTCACAGCAAAGCAGAGCTCTGAAACATTTACCTTATACTGTACGTCTATAGGCTTCCCAAGCCATGATCAGGATGGTAAAGCACTGGGCGTTTCTCCTGACGCTGCTGCTGCTCAATCCGAGTTTGTCCACTGACTCAGCTCCTAAAGGACTGCGGAATTTGCTGATCGGCTCAAAATGGTGTGTGTGATAAAGCATAGACACACTGAGGGGAAGCTGTCCATGGAAGAGAGGACAGTACCACAACCTGAAAAAATCTTGTCATCATTACAGATACCTCATACACTACGTAGGGTTAGATCAACATTGTATAGGTATAAGTAATGATTTATTTTTCCAGAAACTACAGTAATACAACATGTCATCTTATATTCCGTATGTGACATGGCATCCGGGATGAGTCCCATGACATCTAAAAAATGGCATATCAGCCATTATTCAATGACCGCGCACATAAAATTGTGTCTAATATTGAGTAAGTCCTCCATTCTGCAACCAAAAGCTTAGCGCTTTGAGCTTTGAGCTACAGGAGCTCTGCTATTGGATCGCACCACACAGGCCAGCCTTGGCAGTGAGCCTTGGCCGCCCATGATTGGTTTTCCTCCCTTGGTTTACTCTTCATACTGTATGTCCTGAACACTGCAGCCTGGGAATATCCCACAAGACCTGAAGTTTTGGAGTGACCCATCATCTAGCCCTCACTTTTATAATGGCTAGAGGACGGGAATAGAGCGACTCCAGAACTGCAGCTCTTGTGAGATGTTCCTGAGATGCTTTGGTCAGGAAGAAAAAAACAGTTGAAGCGCTGACAGGGTCATGGGTGGAAAAGGCACACTGGGTCACATGGAGGGTGAAAGCTGGCCCTTGTAGTCCAATGTAACAGAAGAACTACTCTAGGTTAATTTGATGAAAAGACTAAGGCTGGTTCCCATAGAAAGGAGTAACAGCACAAAGTACATCAGTGTTTTTGTGGCAAGAGAGGAGGGGGTGGGATTTACACCCACCCTCCTCCAGACACGCCAATTATGATTGACTGTTCATTGGGTCATATCAGGTCAGACTGTTCTAACTGAGGTGTTTGTTTGATGTATTTGTATTACAATTGGGTCATTTTTTAATTGATTATTATGGTTCATGTGGTGATAATCACATATAAATCATACACAGTACCATCACTAATGCATTAAATCTCACTGAATACAAGCCATGGCACAGAAGATGCATCCTAATGCCATTCTAGATGCAGCCTCGAACATCACAGACACACTACCTCAACACAGACGTTATTCTATATCATGGACAGACCTTAGAATAGAGTCATTACAGACTCATCACAGATCATCATGCGTCACATACATTACACTGTGCTATTGAAAATACAGTACGTGCAGTGGGGTCCATGGAGTTCACTTAAGCGAGCATCATGAGCTCATAAGCAGAACAAATCAACAGCAGAATATCACAGACACAGGCGACGTGTGAGACCGCATGGTCCAGTTTCCTTTAGAGACTGAAGAAAAATCCAGCAGGAAAACACTTTCATTACGCCATAGAAGCTTAAGTAACTTCATTTCCTACTTGCGTGCCATTAGATTTATTGTTCAGCAAACACAATGAGCCCAGGTGCAGATCTATATACACACAGCAGGAAGAATGAGCTGAAGTTCTCCCTTCCACTCAATCACAGCAGTGCACACCGATCTGAGGTCTACTGGGGTCAAATCTCAATAATGTGGACCTCGGGTGACTTCCTGACTCCGTGACTTAGCTGCAGAAGGTTTTATTGGTTTATTGCTTTTAGGACATGAGGAATGCTTCATAGATTACATTCGAATATCTCAACTTACACATGGTGGATCACGGATATGTAGAAAGTCAGGACATGTGGAATGTCATCGCAGACATGATGTGCGTCATCCTGACATGTGATATGTTTGTTCATTCTTCTTGTTTTACGGCAATTGGCATCCAATAAGTCGTGCTACCACCACCTTCTGGTCTTGTTCTCCCTCATCTTCCACTCAGTTTAGGTCCTCTTTGATCAAATATTTTATTCCATGTCCTCTTTCTCCATTTTCTAATATACTTTTCGCAGTGTATTCAACCGTTCCAAATTCCCATTAGTCCTCCCCTGAAGGAGAGAGCTCCTCTTTATCCCTTTTAGCTATGGTACATGTGATATGTCATCATGAATACATTGTACATCATCCTGACACATGATGGGTGGTCACAGATACGGTGTACATGTGGTATGTCATGACGGATATGGGGTATGTCATCAACGACACTTAGTAAATAATTAAATATTCCACACGCATCATCCTGACATGTGGTATGTCATCACAGAAACGTTGTACGTCATGACGGATATGGGGTACAACATGACTGATATGTCTTTATGTACAGTATATGTTATACATCATCACATATCATAACAGATACAAAGTACTTCATCAGTGACGACCACAGATACAGTGTACGTCGTCACTGACATGTGGCATGTCATAACAAATATGGTACTCGTCCTCACCGACATGTGATATGTCACTGACACATGGCATGTTATGAATATGGCATACGCCATCACAGACACTTGGTATATCATAATATATTGTATGTCATCACTGAAACTTGGTATGTCATCACGGATATGGAGCATGTCATCACTGACAGGTGGTGTCATTACAGACATACAGTATCATAGTCCATCAGACACACACTAAACATCATTCCAGATGTCATATATCACATCCTGTGATTACAGAAATCTCCTGTGTCAGTACAGAAACATCATACATCAATACAAATATGTCATGGCCAAGACATCTTTCCTCATTACACACATCAACATAGACATGTCAAGCATCACCCAAGACGTCATTATGGATGTTTCATACATAAACACAGGATATATATAGTCACATATGTCATACATCCTTCATGGTGCATCATATATCATTAAGGACAAGAATACTTCATTGTAGATGTGAATGTCATGTCATTACGTCACACAATGCAAATCATATGTCATTAGAGATACAGTGTGTATACGAATTAATGGAATTTATAGGATTATAGGCATCAGTTGGCAATTTAGAGTAAGATTTAATTTATTTTTTAATCAAGACTTAAGTTTAATCATCCCTAATTGTTGCACAGACGTGATAAAGCTTGGATCTGTAATTATTAATGACATGCGGTGGATTAGCACATGAATGTAATATTGATATTTCAACAACAAAGCACTTAATTTTCCCCAAACAGCTCAGAAATCACTTGATCTCTTTTCTTTTTTTTCTTTTACTAAATTCCAACATCAATACTGCATCCATTTTTTACTCCACATCAGAGAGTGCAACATGGCTCCGTGGTCCATAATCCTCTAATCACAGCGGAGATCGTCAATGACACGCGCAGCTGCTCACGTTTCTGTATCTCAGCACTTTTCTTGATCGCGGCCGTTCGGTGTAAGTCATCACTCACAATTCATAGGATCATAAAACGGTGCTGAGTAGGTCACCTCTGTCGCTGGGCCATCATTCATTCACACGCACACACACACACACTCACACACACACACGTCTGACATGTAATACAAACTAATGGCCTTACAAACTGTTTCCCATAAACAGTGATGAGAGCGTGGAGCGGCTGTAAGTCAGAGAAGACGGACTCGAACATGGATTCATTCGCTAAGCTACGGAGGCAAAACAGGGCGAATTCAATAAAGCGCTGACCTTTCAGCAACCGTACAGAGACTTAAACGTGTTACATTTGCACTCGGATTCAATTCTGTCACGCCAGAGTGCCGTTGAATCCGGAGTCTGATTGGACAGAGGGCGCGGAATGAATAAATTAATAATAGGTTTAATAGGTTCCACTGGGTTGGCCTACTTCTCTTCCATACTTCTCAGCATTTCTCTTATCACCAGACTTTTAGGGACTTTGATAATTCCTAGAGGCAGTGCAAGCGAGGAAGTTTTAACGATAAGGGAACTTTTGACGTTGAGGTGTTTGGACGTGTTACCACCTCTGTCTCGAATGCTTAAGGAACTCTCTGAATCTCTGCTCGGGGATGTGAGCTCGCCCTGACAGCCCTCTCCTCATCGCCTCGTCACACATCATCGCTCTCTTCCTCTTTTATTTTACAATTCTCTTTACTGTTGGATGGCGCATGCATTTTATATACCATATGTGCTCTCTAGGAAAAAAAGAAAGAAAGAAAAGGCAAAGCCTCCACATGTTGGGAAGAAGATTCACTGCTAGAAAGTAGAAAATGCTGACGCGGGAGCCGCCTTTCATGAATGTTAAATAAAAGTCTGTTTATTGCGATAATTTCTGGAACTCTATGTAATGTTCCAAGCACGGACCATAAACCACAAACCAGTGTAAATGCGTGGTTGCTATAGAAACAATAAGATATTAATATAAAAGTCATATGAAATGTCAGAGAGCGGGTGAGAAATCATGTTAATGACTCCTTTAGACCAACCTTCCGTCTGCCGGACTGGGCCAGAGCCATCGCCTGCCTGTTCAGCTGGTTGGTGATGATGTGACACCCCTGACACGCCCTCCCGGCGCCGAGCTCCCTCGCCGACACCGACCCCGCGCCCTCCGGGTTCGGACGACGCCCATGCTGAGTCTCGTCAGCCGAATGGAGCTTTTTTCCCGGACCGAGTCCTCCATAATGCGGCGGCTCTTTACACACAGAGCCTTCGATGACCTGAGACAGAGACGGAGGTGAAGACGGAGAAGTGAAGACTGGTTTAGACGATCGAGAAGGAAGAAATGGGATTTTTTTAAACACACACTCACACCATTGTCCTGGTTCTTTAGTTAATTAATTACTTAGATTGAATTGCTTTACAAGCAGGTAACGGTGCAGAGCATTTTATATTCTTCTTACCCAGAGGTGGGGAAAGTACACAAATCCTGTGCTGGAGTAAAAGTAGAGGTTCACAAAGGCAAGTATTACGCAAGTACAGTATAAATGGAAGTAAAACTATAAATCTCTCTCTGTCTGATAATACAGTACCTGTTAGATAATACAAAGCCATGCAGAAATGTAGTTCAGTAAAAGTACAGATACTTGATGTACTTTTGAGTCGAGTAAGAGTAAAAAGTATAATCTAATAAACTACTAAAGTACAGATTCAAATATTCAGAAACAATGCTCATAAAGTTTATAAAGGTTGAGTATTTGGAGTAAAAACAGCTAGTTTAATAATGGAAAAATAACTTTAATTAATCTACTTTAATAATTGTCATTGACTGTCTGACATAATATGAGGAAATAATGAGGTTAAATCAGTCTAATAAAACAAATATAAGAAGATAATAAGAGGAAATAACAACATGATATCATGGAATCGTGGTAACCTGTAACCTGTTTCATACTGTGAGATTGTATACGTGTAGAATTTATACAAATTCTATTATTGTTATTACTTTAACATTTTATATTTTTATTTATTTTCTGTAGATTGTTGTAATTTTTTTTGTAAATAGCCTATTGTCCATTTTGTAAATTTTACTAAAATGTATTATAGTTTCATTTTATTATTTTAGTGTTTGTTTGTTTGTTTGTTTTGTTTTGTTATAAAACGCATCCCACTGCACTTCATACTGTGTGTGTGTGTGTGTGTGTGTGTGTGTACACGTCCAAGACAAATAAAATTGGATTTTAGATTTCAATTTGGAATAATGAGTTTTTTTAAGTAAAAATATAAAATAATTACACTCAAACAACATGTGAAGTTAAAATAAAGTAAAATTGTGAAATTAGTTTTTTTTTAAGTCAAAAATAGTTACAGAATATGATAATGAGATTTTAAGTCCAAACAACATCATAATCATATCAAATATCTCACAAAATGTTATTTCTAAACAAGTTATCAAGTTGAAACTCTTTTGAAAGATATAAAGGCAAAATATGAGTCATTTAAACTAAATACCAAAACTTTTTTAACATCCTAAAATAAATTGTTATAAAGTTACATTAAATGGTCATTGATTACTGTTAAAATATCAGTATACAGTATATCAAGTCAAAAGTATTTACATACAATATGTTACAATAATGAGTTATTAACCTGAAATAACAAGTGCCGCCTCTTAAAGGGCATTTTTAAACAGCTTATAGTTCAGTTTTTGTTCATTTTGAAACTTTTTCAGGTACAGTAACGCTCCTCACACACTCCTCCTGTCTCTGTCTCTCTCTGTCTCTGAGATCTTACCGTAAATCTCCTGTAATCCACTTTCCGTCCTGCAGAAGAAAACTGACCTCTAGCATCCATCAGTCTTCCTCAGGGGTGCCAAAACATTTGAGAGATCTTGAGTAAACTTGGAGTGGTGCAGCAGAGAAGCAATGTTCATCTCATCTCACCAGCAACTCTCTAAACTCTCCTCCACATACTGTATATGTATTATTAATGATGATGATGTTTTATTAATTATCTCACAGAGTCACTAATTGCTGTAATTAACTCTGTGATTTGGGAAATAAACAAGAGAGAGAGAGAGAGAGAGAGAGGGAGAGAGAGAGAGAGAGAGAGGCTTGTGTGCTGAGAGTCAGGAGGAGACTCTGCAGCATGAAGTTGAAACTCAGACTCTCAGCTCTTTAAATGGTTGCCAGATTGTATATAATCCATCCTCTTGACACTCATTCATTATGGTTAAATACTGTTTCTCCAATCTCTCTCTCTCTCTCTCTCTCTCTCTCTCTCTCTCTCTCTCTCTCTCAGTGTTTAGTGTAAAGCTCAATAATAAACACAGCCCCTGTTATTAAATCATTACAGACTGTTGTTTACAGCTCCATGTTTATACTAAGGGATGTGTTTTAACCCTTAACTCCACTGTCTTTCCAAATATCTTTTACTTCTGCCTTACACTTGCAAATGCACTACATTTACATTTACATTTAGGCATTTGGCAGACGCTCTTATCCAGAGCGACTTACATTTTTATCTCATTATACATCTGAGCAGTTGAGGGTTAAGGGCCTTGCTCAATGACATACACTATCCAAGACGATGTGGTGGCGAGGAGAGAAGAGGGACACCATGTTACGAAAGTGATGCTGCGGGTTCGTGCCGAACGCAAGAGGTTTGATCTCATTTTGTCGACAAATCATTGCAAACTTAAAAATCATCATCATAAAATTATCATAATAATAATAATAATGATAAGAAAAAGAATGATGATGTTTTTTTCGGCTGCTCTTGTTATGGGGTCGTCACAGTGGGCCATCTGAAACATAGATGATTTTTGGCACAGGTTTTACGCCGGATGCCCTTCCTGTCACACCCCTCCCATTTTATCTACTGTAGGCCTGGAGCTGAACCCTGTGGCTCGGGTTTGAGAATTGGGTAGGAATAGAAACCAGACCTTTCACATGGCAACCAATGGCCATAATAATAATAATAACAATAATAACAATAATAATAACAGCAGCATGAAAATCTCAAGAGTAGCATTTCATTGGTTCTAAGAAATATTTACATTTTAGTTAAAGGAAAATACTGAGGAAAAAATTCCCTGCAGAAGGGCAACATTATTATGTATGTGTAACCTGTTCTCATGTAAATTGGTGCTAATTTTTATGAATTATGGGTTGAAATGTGTTTTTCCTAATATTTGGTCTTATGGTATATTACCAGCGAATGGACCCCAGAGTCTTAACTCAGGTGGCTGGGGACATAAGGAGGTTAGGATCCCATGTTAGTGACGACTGTGAACTTCCAGGAACAAACAGTGAAGCATTATGGCCCGTGGTCCTGTCGCAGGTTTGACAATGAAACTGGACAATATTGGATTAACTTTGATCATCTATAGGGATCTGTGTGAATAAAAGCACAGCCAGTGTGATCACGCAAGGAAACCACTGGGAACTCGTTAGAACTGAAACTAATCGATTAATCGAGTATCTGAAAATTAACTGCTTTCATAGTTAATTTACTGTTTTAACATCACTTTCAAGCAAGAATGTCAACTATTCCATGGTTACAGCTTTTTAGTGTCTCTGCTTTTCTGAGTTTTTTAAATCACTAAAATGAAAATCTTTGGCTTTTACAAAAGACCAAACAAAACATATAAATGTTTAAGAAATAACATTAGCAAACAAAAAAATATTCAGGAAAAAAATAGGAGAAAAATAATGTTTAATCAATGAAACAACCACAAGATTTAATATTAAAATTAGTTTTGAGTTGCAAAACTAATGTTGCACTAATTTAGTTCAGAGATCATAATTAATTAATTGCTTGCTGGAATCTCTTGTAAATGTGATGACTAAAATAAAAAACAGGTAAAAAAAAAAATATGTTATGTTTATGCCTGAATAGGACAATTGATGCAATGAAGAATTGAGGGTACAGGGACAAAGGTGGTATAAATTATTGCTCAGATATGATCAGAGGACCCTCTGAATGAGACAGGGGGGGGTCACATAATTTTGGACAACTATAAAACAAATAATAATGATACAAAAGAAAACAGCCCCCTTTCCCTTTCTGGGCCCTGGTGACAAAACACACACTGCCAAAGTTCCCTCTAAGGTGATGAAGTGCCTTTTAAAGGCACCGTACAGTAGAGCGAACATGACCGAGTGCTCTGTGGTGATCCTCACTATAGTGGAGGCAACAAAGTGATCAACTGGGTCACTGTGTAGTGGAAATGTACAGGAATAGCAGCTGCATAGCTTACGTTCAACAGGAGTTTACTGTACGTTATTACAGAGATGTTTGAACAATAAATGTTTAAAAAGAAAATGTTTTTTTGTTTGTTGTTGTGTAAATGTAAATGAGTTGTTTGATATGTCTACAGTGCTGTTGGGACATTTTCCTGCCATGCACGAGTGAGTCTGGTTTGTATGAAGTGATCTGTTGGAGACAGTGAGGGTGTCGGGGGCGAAAGCGCTGCTGATGAGGTGTAAAGCCGAGACTCTGATCAGACTGGATGCTTAACGAGGTTTTCCTTAAATTATTGAATCACCTGATAAAATGTTGATCTTAATTGGGGATGTGCGATTTATTTTTAACTGATGGGGGTCTAATGAATGTATCAGGTGTCCTTTATGTTCTGTATATATTTATTACCCCTGCCCCATTACAGGGTGACCCCACCACTGCTTTGAATAATATGCTTAATAAGTCACTTTGCAATGATACTTATCATCTTCAATTAAAAAAATAAATAAATAAATAAATAAACCCATTAGAAAGCATAACTGGGTTTTTTTCTGAATATTTTATGATTTTTTGAACACCTGGCAACCTTAATGCTAACCTACACCTGTCTAATTACAAAAATCAATTTGGCACAAAAAACAACAACAACAACAACAACAACAACAACAATAAAACATCATCATTTAACTTTTCATTAAAATGATAAACTGCACTTTATGTATTTTTTATGTATTTACTGCACCTGTGTTTATGACCCACTCATTTATGACGTCACAGCATTTAATTATAGCTACAGAAATCATTCAGATAACCCCTCCCACACCCTGTCACTCAGCAACAGTGTGTGTGTGTGTGTGTGTGTGTGTGTGTGTGTGGCCGTGCTGGTTTCTGGTACAGTGGCTCCACCTTATGGCTAGAGTGTAAAATATGCTTAGGGAGGTGGTGGATGGACACACACACACACACACACACACCTACACACACACACACACCTACACACACACACACCTACACACACACACACACACACACACACCTACACACACACACACATCTACACACACACACACTCACACACCTACACACACACACACACACACACACCTACACACACACACACACACACATCTACACCTACACACAAATCACACACCTACACCTAAACACACACACACACATATATACACACACACACACACACACACACTGACTGTTTCAGTACTGTGGGCTGGGATGCAGCCGCTCTCTAAACCTATTTAAACCATACTGTAAACGTGTGTGTGTGTGTGTGTGTGTGTGTGTGTGTGTGTGTGTGTGTGTGTGTGTGTGTGTGTGAGATGCCTGGGGTTTCTCTGTGTTATCTTCCAAAAGATTGATGGTTAATGCCCACTGTGTGTCTACTGCTCAGGATTACATCATATAACAGTTTATTCATTAATAATAATAATAATAATAATAATAATAATAATAATCAAAACAGCAACAACAATGATTATTAGTAGTAGTAATAGTGTTATACGTAGTTTTATTTATTTATTTATTTATTTATTATGACTAAAACATTTTAAGTATTTAAACACAGTTAGCAACCAAGAAACTATATTATAATTAAATAATATAATTTAAGTTTAATCTGAATGTTTTTATTCTTTAGAGGACTTTCGTGTTTCAGGAACTAAACAAGTGGGAGAACAAAAACAAATTCTCTTTTTGTTTTAGTATAAATGTAAATGTTGCCTCTATTATTCTACTCTATATTATTCTTCACTTTGTCCTCCTGAAGGACGTCCCTGAGGTCCTGATCTTCCCTCTCAGACCCGGAGCAGAAAGTCCCCAACCCTTACCTTCTGCTTCCGTCTCAGGAGATGCCTCGTCAGTCCGAAAATCCCATCAGTGTGCAGAAGTATCAGGTCCGAAGGTGGTGCGTTCTCGTCCGGAGGAACCTCAGAGGAACCCTGTGTGTCCATGAGAACCCTCTGTCCTGTCACAGAAAGTCTCTCTCTGTCCGTCTCTCTCGCTCTGTTTCTCTGGTTCTTGAGTCTTAACTTCTAATTAATGCAATGATCTGTGGACACACACACACACACAAATACACACAACAACTGACCCCCATCACCCCCCCCCATTAGCTCCTCCCCTTTCTGATGTCATTTACCCTCAGTGCGGCTCACAGCGCTAACCAGAGCCGCTAATGAACAAAACCTATAAAACCCTCAGAATCAGCTGTGATGATTTGTTTCTCTGGTCATTTATTTTCTTTCTTTCTGTTCTTAGTTATTCTGTCCTCCAGTTCTTACATTTGATTATCTCTTATTTTCTCTCTTTATATCAATATCAGTTGGATTTATAGTTATGATTAGTGATTTGCTGATGTGTGGATGTGCATGTGGATGTCATTGTGCTCCTTAAAAGTTAATACAAGTAAAATAATAAGAATATATGTTGGGGTGTCAACATTTTGTATGTCCTTTTATATACAGTACAGTGGTGTGAAAAACTATTTGCCCCTCCTGATTTCTTATTCTTTTGCATGTTTGTCACACAAAATGTTTCAGATCATTAAACACATTTAACTATTAGTCAAAGATAACACAAGTAAACACAAAATGCAGTTTTTAAATGAGGGGTTTTATTATTTAGGGAGAAAAAAAATCCAAACCTACATGGCCCTGTGTGAAAAAGTAATTGCACCCTGAACCTAATAACTGGTTGGGCCACCCTTAGCAGCAATAACTGCAATCAAGCGTTTGCGATAACGAGTCTTTTACAGCGCTCTGGAGGAATTTTGGCCCACTCATCTTTGCAGAATTGTTGTAATTCAGCTTTATTTGAGGGTTTTCTAGCATGAACCGCCTTTTTAAGGTCATGCCACAACATCTCAATAGGATTCAGGTCAGGACTTTGACTAGGCCACTCCAAAGTCTTCATTTTGTTTTTCTTCAGCCATTCAGAGGTGGATTTGCTGGTGTGTTTTGGGTCATTGTCCTGCTGCAGCACCCAAGATCGCTTCTGTCACGAACTAACCGGGATGACTAGAATGATGATCGTGCTATCTGTCACGAACAAACCGGGATGAGCAGATAGCTTTAGCAGTTAGCCCTGTAGCGTGAATGGTAAACCCAAACGCGGATAAACACGAGCGGGCAGGATAATCACGCGCTTTGTTATAAGGACTCTCACACACAATGAGCAAAGGAAAGACACAATCTAACCCTAGTCCTATAAACACACACTCAGTCTGAAAAGATAGCCAAGAAAGTGAGTACTCACAGATACGGGAACGATTCCGAAAGGATCTGGGCATAACTCAATGACAGAGCGATGTGCGGCGCCATCTTGTTTACCTTTATGCTTTCAGGTTCGCGACCGTCTTACTTCCGGGTCCTAGTGCCGGTCGCGGCTGAGTGTGCATGACAGTACCCCCCCGTCCAGGACCGACTCCGGACGGTCCAGGGGTGGAGGATACCCGGTGACGGTAGTCCCTAATGAGCCCGGAGTCGAGGATGAAGCGAGCCGGAACCCAGGACCGCTCCTCGGGGCCGTAGCCTTCCCAGTCGACCAGATACTGGGTGCCCCTGCCCCGAGGGCGCGAGTCGAGGATCCGTCGCACGGTGTAGGCGGGACCGCCGTCAATGATTCGGGGGGGAGGAGCAGGGGGGGTGGGTGGAACCATGGGTGAGGTGGTGAATGGTTTCAGCTGTGAGGTATGGAAGACAGGGTGGATCCGGAGCGCCGCAGGCAGCTGGAGCCGGTAGGTGACAGGGTTGATCCTGAGAGTTATGCGGTATGGCCCGATGAACCTTGGTGATAACTTCTTTGACTCTGTGTGCAGGTGAAGGTTTTTGGATGATAGCCATACTTTGTCACCTACGTGGTACAATCGTCCCGGAGGGTGCCGACGGCGGTGTTGGGCCACATAGTTGGCGTTGGTGCGTCGGATGGCGAGATTGGCTTGGTGCCATAGCCGCCGGCACCGGCGAACCAACTGTTGGGCCGATGGTACATCAACCTCCGGTTCTTGGTGAGTGAACATCGGAGGCTGGAAACCATAGCACACCTCAAATGGACTCAGGTTGGTGGCTGAGGAGACGTGAAGGTTGTGTGATAATTCGGCCCACTTGAGGTAGCGGGCCCAGGAGCGCTGGCGATCCGACACGAAACATCTTAGGTAGCGCTCCAGCTGTTGGTTGGTTCGCTCCGTCTGACCGTTCGTCTGGGGGTGATAGCCAGAGGACAAACTGCAGGACGAATCGATCAGACGGCAGAAGGCCTTCCAGAACCGGGCGGTGAACTGGGGACCTCTGTCCGAGACGATGTCCTTAGGGAACCCATGCAATCGGACTACGTGTTCCAATATCAGCTCAGCTGTGGTTTTGGCTGACGGGAGTCCGGTGAGGGCCACCAGGTGCACTGCCTTGGAGAAGCGATCCACGATGGTAAGGATGACGTCTTTTCCCTCGGAGATCGGCAGGCCCGTGATGAAGTCGACGGCAATGTGCGACCAGGGCCGACGAGGGACTGGAAGTGGTTGGAGCTCCCCCGGAGTTGGTTGGTTAGAGTCTTTGGCCCTGGCGCACACTGGGCACGCCCGGACGAACTCAGTAGCCTCCCTCCTCATCGAAGGCCACCAAAAGGCCCGTCCCACGAAGGTGAGGGTTCTCCGGGTTCCCTGGTGTCCCGCGACGGGTGAAGAATGGCCCCACTGGAGGACTTCGGGCCGGAGTTGAGTGGGGACGTAGAGCCGCCCGGGTGGCACACCTGCCGGTGCGGGTTCGGTGGCCAGTGCCTGGCGGACCCTCGTTTCCATATCCCAGTGCAGGGGTGCGATGATCCGGGTGGGTGGAAGGACAGGCACGGGCTCCGCCCGGGTCGTCTCTCGCTCGTATTGACGGGAGAGGGCGTCGGCCTTGGTGTTCTTTGACCCCGGGCGGTACGAAAGATGGAAATCGTACTGTTCGAAGAATAAGGCCCACCGTGCCTGTCGTGGGTTTAGCTGTTTGAGGTTGCGGATGGTGATGAGGTTCTGATGATCCGTCCAGACAATGAATGGCTCACTGGCACCCTGGAGCCAGTGACGCCACTCCTCCAAGGCCCACTTTATGCCCAACAGTTCACGGTCCCCTACTCCGTATCGCTGCTGAGTGGGGTTAAATTTTTTGGAGTAAAAGCCACAGGGGTGTAGCTTTTGGTCTGGACCTCGTTGTGAGAGAACAGCGCCGGCGCCCACCTCCGACGCGTCCACCTCCACAACGAACGGTTGGCTGGCATCTGGATGGAGCAGGATGGGTGCGGTGGTGAACAGATGACAGAGTCGATGAAAAGCTGCGATGGCGGTAGGGTTGAGTCGAAAGGAACTGTTGGAGAGCCTGGTAAGGGCAGTGAGCGGTGCTGCAACTGTACTGTAGCCCCGGATAAAGCGACGATAGAAATTCGCAAACCCGAGAAAGCGTTGGAGCTGTTTGAGTGTCCTGGGTAGGGGCCAGTGACGTACAACCTCCAGCTTCTGCGGGTCCATGGCCACACCCTGGGGCGAGATAACAAAACCCAGGAACGTGGTGGAGTGCTCGTGAAAAGCACACTTTTCCAACTTACAGTACAGCTGGTGGGCGAGCAATCTCTTAAGGACAGCTCGAACATGTTTTGTGTGTTCCTCGGGGGTGCGTGAGTATATTAAAATGTCATCTAGGTAGACGAACACCCATCGGCCTAGCATGTCCCGGAGAACATCATTGATGAAGCACTGGAAGGCCGAGGGTGCGTTGCAGAGACCAAATGGAATGACCAGGCTCTCATAGTGTCCGGTGGGGGTAATGAAGGCCGTCTTCCACTCATCACCCTCTCTGATGCGCACCAAGTTGTAGGCGCTCCGGAGGTCCAACTTAGTGAACATGGTGGCACCAGAGAGGGCGTCCAGGGCTGAGTTGGTAAGAGGCAAAGGATGACGATTTCTGATGGTAATCTTGTTAAGCCCCCGATAGTCGACACACGGACGAAGTTCGCCCCCTTTTTTCTTTACAAAGAAGAACCCCGCGGCAGCCGGCGAGGAGGAGGGTCTAATGGTGCCATTTCGCAGGGCGCTGGCGACATACTCCTCCATAGCCTGGGTCTCGCTGGTAGAAAGGGAGTAGAGGTGGCCGCGGGGGGGGCTGGAGCCTGGCTGGAGTTCGATGGCTAGGTCGTAAGGTCGGTGAGGTGGTAGATGGCTGGCCCGGCGCTTGCAAAACACCTCAGCCAGGTCTCGATATGGTGGTGGAAGGGCGTGGATGTCGACGTCGGGGGCCTCGGACTCCCTGGAACACGTCCCAGCCTGGGCCTGTAGGCATAAGTCGGTGCAGGTCGGCCCCCATTGAAGGATTCGGTTCTGGGACCAGGAGATGAGTGGGTCGTGCTGTAAGAGCCAGGGGTAGCCGAGGATGATGGGTGGAGAGGAGATGGGTGTAAGGTGAAATTGGATAGACTCCTGATGTTGGCCGAGGATGAGAGTGATGGGTGAAGTCTGCTGGGTGATGGGGCTGGATGAGAGGGGCCGCCCGTCGACTGAGGTGATTTTTACTGGCTGGGATAACGCCTCTATCTTTACCCCCAATCCTCTGGCATACGTTGAGTCAATGAAGTTACCCGCGGCACCAGAATCGATGAACGCGGCACTTCTGACCCGTTTGTGGCCAAGATGGAGGGTTACCTGGACCGTGAGTCGAGTCTCAGCGTTGTCGGTGGTCGCGGAGAGATGGATGATACCCGGGGAGTCTCTCCTCTCTCTCACCGGGTTTGGGCGTTTCCCGGACGGGACGGGCAGGTCGCTCGATGGTGCGCGGCTGATCCGCAGTAAGCGCACAGTCCCTCGCGGTAGCGTCTCTCGCGTTCCGCCACGGTCAGGGAGGCGCGCCCTAGCTGCATGGGTTCCCCGGCTCCGGTGTCAACCACGGCAGGGGGTGGAGATCCGACACGTCCAGGGAGAGCGGTGGTGACGGTGGTTGGTGGTCTTGGTACAATGCAGGCGTACGTGGGTGGTGGCGGCAGGGTTCGAGGTGCTGGCCTCGGACGGGATAGGAGGCGCTGGTCGATCAGGAGGACTAGCTGGATTAGCCCCTCCAGTGTGGCTGGGAGCTCTCGTCCGGCTAGCTCGTCTTTGATTCGATTAGCCAGCCCCTCGAAGTAGGACGTCCGGAGGGCCGCGTCTCCCCAGGAGGTCTGGATGGCGAGTGTCCGGAACTCGGCGGTGTATTTACTCACGGACAGTCCTCCCTGCCGCAGGTGGTAGAGCTTTGTGTCGGTCTCCACCTCGCCCGCAGGATGTTCAAAGGTTAACTTGAGTTGGTGGGTGAATTCATTGTAGGAGTGCGCGGTGTCTGTGTCTGCGCGCAGGACTGCCGTGGCCCACTCTGCTGCCTGCCCTGATAGCAACGAGACGAGGAGTGCAATGCGCAGCCGGTCGGTGGAGTATTTGGTGGGATTGAACTCAAACACCAGTTCCAGAGATGTTAAAAACACACTGCATTTCCCATCCGTGCCATCCCATTTATCTGGAAGAGCTAAAAAAACGTCAGAAGGGGGGGGGGGTGGCGGCGCCGCGACCGCCGCGGCGGGCGGGCAGCTAGCCAGCCCACCAACCGCCTCCCGGAGGCCCGCGTTCTCCTGCCTAAGCTCCGCGACCTCGCGGCGCAAGGCCGCGATGTCTTGGACACTGCGGCGCAGAGAACCGAGCTCCGCGGTTAGCGTATTGATGAGCAAGGCATGCTGGTCAACCACATCGCGGAGGCGGGCGTAATCCGCTGGGTTTACTGCTCTTGGCTCTGTCATTCTGTCACGAACTAACCGGGATGACTAGAATGATGATCGTGCTATCTGTCACGAACAAACCGGGATGAGCAGATAGCTTTAGCAGTTAGCCCTGTAGCGTGAATGGTAAACCCAAACGCGGATAAACACGAGCGGGCAGGATAATCACGCGCTTTGTTATAAGGACTCTCACACACAATGAGCAAAGGAAAGACACAATCTAACCCTAGTCCTATAAACACACACTCAGTCTGAAAAGATAGCCAAGAAAGTGAGTACTCACAGATACGGGAACGATTCCGAAAGGATCTGGGCATAACTCAATGACAGAGCGATGTGCGGCGCCATCTTGTTTACCTTTATGCTTTCAGGTTCGCGACCGTCTTACTTCCGGGTCCTAGTGCCGGTCGCGGCTGAGTGTGCATGACAGCTTCAGCTTGAGTTGACGAACAGATGGCCGGACATTCTCCTTCAGGATTTTTTGGTAGACAGTAGAATTCATGGTTCCATCTATCTCAGCAAGCCTTCCAGGTCCTGAAGCAGCAAAACAACCCCAGACCATCACACTACCACCACCATATTTTACTGTTGGTATGATGTTCTTTTTCTGAAATGCTGTGTTACTTTTACGCCAGATGTAACGGGACACGCACCTTCCAAAAAGTTAAACTTTTGTCTCGTCGGTCCACAAAGTATTTTCCCAAAAGTCTTGGCAATCATTGAGATGTTTTTTAGCAAAATTGAGACGAGCCTTAATGTTCTTTTTGCTTAAAAGTGGTTTGCGCCTTGGAAATCTGCCATGCAGGCCGTTTTTGCCCAGTCTCTTTCTTATGGTGGAGTCGTGAACACTGACCTTAATTGAGGCAAGTGAGGCCTGCAGTTCTTTAGATGTTGTCCTGGGGTCTTTTGTGGCCTCTCGGATGAGTTGTCTCTGCGCTCTTGGGGTAATTTTGGTCAGCCGGCCACTCCTGGGAAGGTTCACCACTGTTCCATGTTTTTGCCATTTGTGGATAATGGCTCTCACTGTGGTTCGCTGGAGTCCCAAAGCTTTAGAAATGGCTTTATAACCTTTACCAGACTGATAGATCTCAATTACTTTTGTTCTCATTTGTTCCTGAATTTCTTTGGATCTTGGCATGATGTCTAGCTTTTGAGGTGCTTTTGGTCTACTTCTCTGTGTCAGGTAGCTCCTATTTAAGTGATTTCTTGATTGAAACAGGTGTGGCAGTAATCAGGCCTGGGGGTGACTACAGAAATTGAACTCAGGTGTGATAAACCACAGTTAAGTTATTATTTAACAAGGGGGGCAATCACTTTTTCACACAGGGCCATGTAGATTTGGAGTTTTTTTCTCCCTTAATAACGTAAACCTTCATTTAAAAACTGCATTTTGTGTTCAATTATGTTATCTTTGACTAATAGTTAACGGGTTTTGATGAGCAGAAACATTTAAGTGTGACAAACATGCAAAAGAATAAGAAATCAGGAAGGGGGCAAATAGTTTTTCACACCACTGTACATATATTTAAAAGCAAGGAGATTATGTCAGAAAATTGTGTATTTGTCTTTTCTAAAAAGGTAATTAAAATTAATTCCATAACCAGAGTGCGGATCATTTTTGACTCACCCTTATGTATATGTATGTATAGTAGCCATGGACCAAAAGTTTTGAGAATGATACAGATATTAATCTTCTAGCTTTTCATACACAGTCAAAAATTATCTCCACTCTGGCTGTAGAATTGATTTTACAAACTATGTGAAGTTTTATATTCACAGTTGCGTCCACAAAGGCAGGGTTGTGAACTTTGACCCCGCGCCCTATGAGGTACAGGACTGAGGGTCAGCGGGGTTGCAAATGAAAGTCTGAAAACTCAAGCGAACAGAACTCGCAGAATCAGCCAGGAACATCAGAGTAGCAGGAACCATGAGTGACCTAAATGCAGTTAGTGATTTTTCAGAGAATGTTGGACCAAGAAAAGGATGTTTACACTCTGTTACTCTGCAGTAATAAATGAGACAGGTATAACATTGTAACGTCCACAAGACGGAGAACACTGTGTTTTGGTTGCAGTGTTGTGTGTGATACTACTGTACTGTAGTGTAAACACTGTTACTGAAATACACGTTACGGGCGCTGCATACTCTACCTGTACCATTATAGCCAGCTGTCGTCATGTACAGAAGCAAAACTGAAACTGGTAGAGGACGAGGAGGACGACGCTGTAAATTAAAGTGTGTGTATTGTTTATGATGATCCTCATGTTGTTCAACAATCTTAATTAAAAACTTTTTTCCTTCACCTAACTTTCCGTCACTACTTTCTGTTTGACTCGCTACAGAATCGCAATCAAAGCATGAGTTCGATATATTTTTATTAAAATTCATCCAGCGTATCATTGATATTAAATTGCAGCCGCACATATCTACAACCAACACAACTGCAGGCTGATTTATTCATTCCAACAAAACTTTGGGAGGTGGAGTTATAGCGTTTTGCAAAAATCACACAAACCTTCCGCTGATGTAACCTGAAAAATTTTAACTAAATATTCTGGTGTTTATGATTTGTAACAACCTTGAGACTTAAAGTAATCATACAGAAAATATTCTCCATCGAATGCAATACAAAAATCTCATAACTGCAAAAATGGAGTTATCACATTTCAAGTGGATTGTCTACGTGAACATCTACATATAGAAGTCAGGAACACAGTAAGACCATGTTGGTGTCACAAATTATTTCAAGCACATTGTGTTTAAAGTCAGGTCCGTCTTCTGTCACCCAGTCATGTGTGTCTGTACAGCAGGTCCACCTGAGAGCGCGTTCCTTCTGCTCAGGAACCCAGGAACCCAGGATGGTCTCGTCAGCCCCGTGTTGAGGAAGTGATCAGGACACCGCTGATGCTGAACGCTGAGTGTATGTGCGTTTATCTCACAGTGGAGACAGATGAGGGTTAAGAGTTCCAGTGGAGGATCAAACTCACAACCGTCTCCTCAGTGGCTCAGAACCTTCACCAGAACCTACTGCACTGTGTCTTACTATATTCCAGCTATAGCTTAATTTTAACATGCGATAAGTAAGTAAAAAATGCACAACAAATAAACAATGCATTTTAGTGTGCAAATAAGACAAAGCTTTATAAAAAAAAAAGTTGAGAAATCAGAGGTGTGTGTTGTGGAGTAAACAAGAGCAGAAATCTGTAGCGTCTGCACTCGGGACAATAAATCAGAGTCAGAGAGAAAATCCTGCAAAAAAGTTTATTTAGAATTTGTACAAGAAATCCATCCAGTAATCACACACACACACACACACACACACACACACACACAGAGCAAGAACTACACCTGAATGAATGGAAGAGTTCTTGAATAGCGATGGAGTCTCGACGTGGCGTCTCAGCACAAAACAGACGAACATTTCCACAGTCTGCCCAAGTGGTCCTAAACATTTCACAATTTTGGTAAAGAACTGTTGAACTATTTAGAACCACTTGACCAAAGAGGGAGCCAAAAGCAGGAAGTGCTAGAGTTTCCCCTCCGACCTTCTCTTCTTCCGTCCATAATCGAGATCTTCAGAACCATATTTGAAGCTGCATGACAGTGTGTGTGTGTGTGTGTGTGTGTGTGTGTGTGTGTGTGTGTGTGTGTGTGTGTGTGTGTGTGTGTTGAAGGGTCTACTTCACTCTGCTCCTCAGTCGTGTTCTTCGCTTTTATAAAGAAAGAGTTAGAAGAAGAACCGGTTCGGCCTGTCAGAGAAGTTTTCACTGAAAACCAAGCTGAGCGTTCCTGCTGGACCAGTACTGTGTGTGTGTGTGTGTGTGTGTATGTGTGTGTGTGTGTGTGTGTGTGTGTGTGGGGCCAGATTTAACCTCCCTTAGTTGCAAAACAAAAACACCACCAGATCACTTCTTCCATTCATCCTGTATCTTAATTCTTTGCATGTTCATTTGATAAAGTTCTTAAAAAAAAACATTATATAAATTAATTTCAGTTATAGCTTATTTAGATTTAATGTTTCAAAATTCTAATTCATTTTATATGTGTTATTATTATTATTATTATTATTATTATTATTATTATTATTATTATATAATGCTGGAAATGTTGTGCACTAGGACGTTGTATACTGGTGTGTTTTATTCTAAAGTGTTGGACTTGTTTGGAGGTTTGTATGTTCGAGTGATCTACAGGACTCATTATTGTATGTTGGTGTCTTGTACACTGGCATGTTGTACTGTAAAGTGGAATGTTGTACTGTACATTGAAGTGTTGTACTGTAAAGTGCACTGGAGTGTTGTATGATGGAGTGTTGTACTGTATACTGGAATGTTGTACTGTAAAGTGTTGCACGCTGGAGTGTTGCGTGGCTGCGCACTCCTTCTTGTGGGTCATTTCGGAAAGCATGCATGGAATCTTGCAGCGCAAATGAAATCCTGAACCCGGCCGCATTTCTGCTGATTCCATCTGCAGCCTTTCCCAGACAGGACCGACCTGCTTCTCTACCCTCACAGCGCCATGCTACATAACCACTCACATTCCTCATCAGACAGAGCAACAAAATATAAAGCTCTGACTGTAAAAGAAAGCTTAGAGTAGGCGTATCGGGGAGTGCAAAAATTTGAATTACGTTGCAGCAAGAAATTAATTTAGTGCTTTTCTTCTTGTTTTGGTGTAACAAACTTATTGTGGTGAAAAATTTTATTTAATTACATGATACTAAAAACCTCCAGCTTCATTTGTGTCATTCGAACTGATTTTGATTATAAATTTAGCCGGATATCACACACTGGTGTCTTCAGATCAACTCCACAGTCTGGGTATTTTTCTTGTTTATTATTTAGTTCTTGAAAGATTTATCCATGTGCCAGAGTTCCGAGATTCCCTTCTGCATCTGATTACTGTAATGGATCTTAAACACAGTCACGCAGAAGATCACAGGATCACAAGAGTCTCAGGATCACAAGAGTCTCAGGATCACAAGAGTCTCAGGATCACAAGAGTCTCAGGATCACAAGAGTCTCAGGATCACAAGAGTCTCAGGATCACAAGAGTCTCAGGATCTCTCCCAAGGGATCTAAATCTAAAGCTAGAATTCCGCATAGTTGAGTCCTGACAATTGTTTTTTAACCAATAAGCTGAAGGGGGGGGGGGGGGGGGGGGTGCAATCTTTTGTTCTGTGGTGGCACACACATGTTGCATATAGATATAATTTGAGAAGATGACAAAAACAGGTTTCCAAAAAAAGGAAAAGTAATAATAATAATAATAATAATAATAATAATAATAATAATAATAATTCTAGTTCAACATTTTCATCAGCCAATTTTTTTTATTTATTTATTTATTTATTTATTTATTTTTATCTTTGATACTTTTGGAGGGAAAAATATTTCTATGTAGCAAATAAATAAATAAATAAATTGATTAATTGAGGACATTCTGTTGGATCGATTTTTTTCTTTCTTTTTTCATTTAAAGTATATATTAGGGTGTTTTTTAAAATCAGCAGATAAATTTGAAAATGTTTCCCTTTTTTACACATTTGAAAGAAAAAATACCTTAAAATGCTACTTTTGAATATTTGTGAAGTAAATAGCAAGTTCAGTTTTTAATTAATTTTCAGTTGCCTTTCATTTTATTCGCATTTTTTCTTAATTTCTTGTAGAATGTCTTCTGTGTAAAAGTTAGAACAAAGTTATGTATATCATCAATATAATTATCAACAACAACAACTACAACAACAACCTTTTTTCAAAAATGTCAGCAAAAATGTAATAATGCTTAGATAATAATGAGTTTAGCAGTGCACAGATCTTGTCTAAACATTTTAAGGGAACAAAAAACAAAGTATTTACTGTCATGGGCCCTTTCACTTAATAAATAAATACATTTATATATATAAAATGTAAATAAATAATAAATTAATGCAATTTTGTGTGTGTGTGTGTGTGTGTGTGTGTGTGTGTGTGTGTGTGTGTGTGTGTGTGTAGGCATGCAAATTAAGGGTTCAAATATGTCAAGCAGTTAGCGACTCATCAGCCCAAACCTGCCGGTGCTGCCGATCCGGTCACGGTAGAAACTTCACCTCACCTCTCTGAACATTCAGCCCCTGTCTACTTCCTGCCGCTCCTATATTCCGACCATTTACCCCCATATCAGGGCGATCAGGGAGGGTCAAATCAGCATATCTGTACATGTGGCTCAAAATAAACCACAAGATCAACGGACTGTGAAAGTGTCTACTGGTTTCCATCATTTAATGATGTTTAATTATTCCTGTAGTTCCTGTAGGTTTTAGTGGGAGCTGAAGTACCACCAGAACGCCACAGAGCCTTTACTGGCATGGTGAGCAGAAAATCTGATTAATTAGGGGCCAGTGTATGTGTTCCATTAAACCACCATTACAGACCATCAGAGACACACCAGGACACACTACAGGTCACTGCATGATTTTGTGTTTCACTGTGCTAAGGTATTTGGTGCATGCAGCGTAAAGACACTGCAGGAAACTGAGCAAAGTTTGTTGAGTACCATGGCAACACCATAGCAACAGTCTAGCTGACAACCACCTGGAATACCACTTCTGCATCCTAACAACCAGTGGAAACATATTGGCAACAACCTAAACAGCCTAGCAACCAACAGGAACACCATGATAACCACCTTAGCAGCTGTGAAACCATAGGATAACACTAGCATGACCGTAGCAAACTGAGACACTATGGAAAATACCTGGAACCACCTTAGCAACCAGCTGTGAAACCACAGCACAACCTTAGCAACAGCTTAGCAACCAACTGGAACAGCATGACAACCACCATACCATAGCGCAACCCTAGCAAAACCTTAGCAACCAGCAGGAACACCACAGCAACTACTGCACATAGTACAGTATAACCTCACCACCCAGACAGAACAACCAGCATCACCCTAGAAATATCACCAACCACTTGGTAGGAAATTAGTTTACCAAAGGCAGTTGGCTATCAACAACCTGGAACCCCAAACTAACGAATTAGCAACCATCCTGAACGTCACTGCTACCAGCTACAGTAGTTTCACTCTGAATACTACAGCGAGTGGCTAACAACACACTGGCAACCACCTGGAATATCACAGGAACGACTTAGCAATAGTTTGGCAACCAGACGGAACAATACAGCTGGCACTTAATAACGTCAACACTCATAACGTCAACGTTAGCAACACCACAGCACCCTTTAGAACACCATGACTTAGCATAACCTTAGCTAGCAATCACTAGGAACACTGCTGTAACTACAGTAACTAGCAACTCCACATCAAGGCTCTGAGGTAGCATAGCACCATGCTAGCAACATACTGTACTAGAGCTCTTTGATCTTTTTTTCTCTTTTTTCAACTTATTCTCATTTTTAACCTTTTTTTTTCCAGCTCTCTGCATTTTTTCCTCATCATCAAGAAAACTTGCTCTCTTTTTCTTTTTCTTTTTCTTTCTGTGGAATGATGATGAATGGAATGGACACACACTTGAACAGGTACGACCGCATTACACCGGTCACACGTCACACTCTCTGCTGCAAGCAAGATGAGTTTTGTATGACACAGAGTTTTGAGCAGTTTCTAAGACTGTGTGTGTGTGTGTGTGTGTGTGTGTGTGTGTGTGTGTGTGTGTGTGTGTGTGTGTTCGTGTGTGTGTGTGTGTGTGTGTTTTACTGGGTGTGTGTAGTGGTTATTGTCTAAGTTTCTGCTTGCGCATGAGTGGAATCACTTTTAGGTTTTAGATCAGATATGTATTTTTCAGGTCATGTCAGCTGTACATAATGAACATCTCCATCCCTGTCCAGTTCCTCCTGGGATAATAATTCTCAGACTTTCCCAAGCCAAGCATGAGCTCGAATCTCTCCAGCAGGTCCTGGGGTCTGTCCAGTGAGACAGTTCTTCATACAGCTATCGAGGAACTGGAGAGGAACCTTCAGATCCCTGAACTAACTCCTATAAGTATAGAGGAGAAGCTGCTCTACAGAAACCATGTTGAGAAACCTCATTTCCACTACATCTTCTTGTAACCTTTTTTGTTTTTTAGTCAGTACTCACGGCTTGGCCAGGAAACAAAGAGCTTCACCCTGTCCTCCATAGACTGCAACACCACACGAGCCTGATATCAACCCTCACCTAAAACAAATATCTCACTATTTCCATAGAAAGAACCATGTACTGTACTTGGATTTGGAGGTGCTGATTTTAAATGTGTGTGTGTGTGTGTGTGTGTGTGTGTGTGTGTGTGTGTGTGTGTGTGTGTGTGTGTGTGTGTTCCCCTCTATCCCTCCAAACCAGCCACCTTTCCATCCCTCATTCTATCTTGAAACCACAAACCTTAATAATACCTTGAATTATTTAAATATAACATGACCAATGTGAACAGAAGTCCCACTCGGCTCCTACAGAGTCTCAGATGCCCCATTTTCACCCAAATCTCTGACAACATGATCACAGGTCTTCTAGGAAACCCATGTAGACCAGATAAGACTAAGATAAAACTGCCCCTGACAGCTCACAAAACTACTGTAAAGCTCTATTTGACGATTCTACACCATGGGCAGAACCTGAACCTTAGGATCACGTACTGTATATCAGTTGGAGGCTTTGATTCAGAACCCTTAGTTAAGGTTCTTCCACTGGCAGGAAGAATCCTGTTCTTCAAGACTACATTAAAAATACAAGAATGTCTGACTGTTTGGAAGCAGAATATGAAAAAAAATAAGGGGGATCAAAACTATCCTCATTTGGGTAATACAGTATGTGTGTGTGTGTGTGTGTGTGTGTGTGTGTGTGCGTGTGCGTGTATATTTTACAATTTGAAAAATGTTATAATTTCTTCTTTTTTTCAGGAATTTAATTGGAAAAGTGACATTTATATATTTATATATTATATATTCATTTCATGAAAAGTGAAATATTTAAAGTTTATTTTTACATTTCAATTTTATTTTAATTTTAGATCAATTATGTCTTGAAGCATTTCACTAGGATTTTTTTTTTACAATAAAAATGTCATGCTATGTAATTATTGATAAGCGCTGTATTTACACTAGTTATATAGTTATATATGGTTAGCTGAAGTATCTTGTGTACATGAATTTTAAATAAAATGCACTTGTTAGTATTTTTTTATAGTTTAGGATATTTGTTTGAGTGTCCCGTCCTATAAGCTTATATAAAAATTATTTAACTTGGAGATTTCATATTAAACAGTTCCCAATTAAATGAAATAAATAAATAAATGTAAAAAAATAAATAAATAAAATTAAATAAATAAATACATAAATAACAACAACAACAACAACAACAACAATAATAATAATAATAATATTGTATTTTGCTGGTTTTGCATGTTTTTGTTGCTTTGTAACAATAATTAAATTATTAAATTTAGTTTAATTCTATTTAAGATTTAATTAACTTTTTTTTTATTCTTGCACAGTTTCCATAAAATGTATTTATTTATTTATTTAGATTTTAATGTTTACTGTATTTGTATTGTACATTTTATTTACCTTTGTTAGTCTTCCTTTTTCCCTATTCTTTCATTCTATCTGTTCTAAAATCACTTTTCATCTCTTTCATACTGACAGATTATTAAAATGCAGTATTTCGTCACACGTGTAGTTTATTTCCTTGCAGTTGTTATGAAACGTGCTGCGTAAATAAGGTGACTTCTGCTTAAAGACGAATCTACTTGCTGGAACATCCGTGGGCTAACGGAGAGGAAACAGGAACAAGACGCTAACCTGATTATCCGCTGTAGCACATTTAACATGAAATGAAACATTTTTCTGCTGAACTCATCAACAGGACGTTTGGCTAACAAATGCGATTAGGGTTTCCAGGAACCAGGCCGAGCACAAAGGCCTCACTGTGCACCGAATACTCCTCATTCCTAAGTCTCTGCGGAGTTATAACGCATTATAATCTTTCTCTAAAAAGTGGCACTTTGTGTTATTCTTGTGTTAGTGTGAGTGCGAGAGAGATCCCGACATTCTACATGTTCACATCCCAAACGCTGGCCTTCTCGTGAACCATCAGCGTGATGTGTTCATTATATAATTGTGTTCTTTAATCAGATCCGTGTGGATTAAACAGGGCCATATGGTCACACTGGGTGCAATAATACTGGCGCCTTCCACACGTGACATCAGCGAGTGGAGAACAAACTGTGAGATGTTTTAGGGAGGACTCGAGCAGACGAGCATGTCGCTTGTGTTTATTCCCCCTGAGGGCTGTTTGAAGAGGAAATCGTGTTCACATGGACATGAAGGATTAGGAAGCGTGCACGTTTAAAGACTACATTAGCTGAATGAATTTAGGAATAAATCTCCGTGTGTGTGTCAGTTAAGATGAGGAAATGATCGATGACGAGGTGACGAGGTGAAGCTGATCATCTTCTAATAACAGCATTTTTCTAATTCCTGTAAATGCTGATGCACAGAACATGCTGACGAACCTGTCTCTTAACTCTGTCATGTCAAAGTCGCCCCACATTACACGTAACCTAACACTAAAGAGACATTTCTCTCTCTCACACACACACACACACACACACACACACACACACATCATGCACACACACACACACACACACACACATCATACACTGGTTTATGAGTGAAAATGATGTCCAGGAATACACTCTGTGCCTCTGGGAAGTAAACCTCCAATGATGTGATAACCTGGTGATTCAGTACATTCAGGTCATCAGCTGACTTCATTTTATTGCCCCATAATGTTGCTGAGTCTCGACCTGAGTAACTGATCAGCCCCAGATCATAACACTGTCTCCAGAGGACGTGTACAGTGGACACTATACATGATGGAGCATCACTTCATGTCCTTCCCTTCTTACCCTGACACGCCCATCACTCTGGAATAGGATCAGTCTGGACTCATCAGGTCACATGACCTTTTCCCATCATTTGAGTCGTTATGCTCCTTAACAAAAAAGTCTTTTTTCTGATGAGTCTCACTAACGAGTGGTTTTCTCGTGGAGTCCTCATCACAGTGTGTGTGTGTGTGTGTGTGTGTGTGTGTGCTCACAGCTCAGGTTTTTTTTGTCATGCAACTTCACCAAATGTTTAAGTCATCTCCATTCATGATTTTTTAGACCACATTTCTTCTACAAAGTTGCTGGTTCAGTGTTCCTCCTTGGGTGTTCAGTGTTCCTCCTTCTTAACTCAGTTCTATCACCTTCTGATCTCCAATAATTTGGCAACTTTTTTCACCAGGCAGTGTACAGTATATTCAAAATCATTTCAAATGATGTAAAATGTTAAATCAACCTTCAATCAGTGTCTGTGCTAATGATGGTCTATAGTTGAAGTCATGAGTTCGTGAAGCACCTCCTTGCTAACGCTAAACAAACTCACTATACAGGTACATACAGTATTGTTGAAACAGCTACACACCATCATTACTCAAATAAATCACAAGTAACCAGTTACAATAAAAAAAGGAGCTTTTATTTCATATAATGTAATTCTGGTTCGCTATTACACAGCTGTTAGCCGTTACGGCTAAATTCACTTCTAACTTTGACATTTATCACAGAACAAAAGCGAAGCAAGATTTATGTTCAGGTTTGTCAGGTTTGTCATGAAATGAGACACGGCCTTGTGTGAGCTTGTGACGGCCAAGAGAGCGTCATTTACTGCACATGCGGCGAGCTAATGGCTACAAATACACACCACCGGTCAAAAGTTTGCGGTCACTTGCAAATGACTGTTTTTGTTTAGTGATTTATTTTCTACATTCTACAACAATACTGTGGATTTCAAAACTATAAAATAACACATATGGAATTAGGTAATTACGTAACAACAAGAAAAACACCAGTTAGTTGTTATTGTAAGACACAGAGGTCGGCCTTTCTGTAATAGTTCCTGCAAGAACAGTATTGTGTCAAGTGCATTTGCAAAATCCGTCCAGCACCATAATGAAACTGTCTCTCATGAAGGCCGTCCCAGGAGGACGAGACCAAAACCTCCCTCTGCTGCAGACGAGAAGTTCATTTAGAGTTATCAGCCTGAAAAATGACCAATTAACAACAGCTCAGATTAGAGGCGTTATGAAGTCTTTACAGAGCAGAAGTAGCAGAAACATCTCAATATCAACTGTTCAAAGGAGATTCATGCAGTTTTTGGACGCCTTCAGCAAAACTTTACAATGTAGAAAGAAATAAACATCAGGAACCATCATGGAGTTAGAAAGTGACCACAAACTTTTGAACGGTAGTGTATATATACTGTAGTGTTGTTGTTGTTTGTTGTTTAAAGCTGTGTGTCTAGCACTTCTACCCAAAAGCTCCTTTTTAAAAGATATACAGACCATTTATCAAGTCACTGTATTGCAACATGAACTGAAAATAACTCAGAATCAATTCACTAAAGTCAAGGAGCGTACGAGTCGCTTTGTCACTTTTCCATCGCTGCGGCGCCACCATGTGGCACAAAGGGAACATTAATGTTATTAGTATTAGTAGTAATATTACATCCATTCATCCCGGAACCTCTGTAGAGTCTAAGCAGCTTCTGTAATCATTGTATTTATTCCCATTTCACATCCGTGGTAGACCTTCAGTCAACAGTATTATTATTATTATTATTATTATTATTATTATCCAAGTGAATAAGAAAGCACATTATTTGAACTGTTGTAAAAAAAAATTATATATATATATATCACAGGTTTTCAAATAGACGAAAGCTACAACATTTCACAAAATTAAAAATTTATCATTATCATCATCTTTTTTTTTATTTATTAAAAAAAAAAATCTATAAATGTTCTGCCCTGGATGCAACGGCATGCGTAATGGATTTCCAGAGCAGACTTTTACAAAAACTTTTGTTTTGACCCCCTTTAAGCACTCAAACTTGTCCTGTAACTGGGTTATTATTCATGTGCAGTTTAGATTATAGACACAAACAGCAACATAAAGTACAGATATAATATTTCGTAGCATGTCTCAGTTAAGGCGGCGCGGTGGTGTAGTGGTTAGCACTGTCGGCTTGCACCTCCAGGGTCTGGGCTCGATTCCCGTCTCTGTGTGCATGGAGTTTGCATGTTCTCCCCGTGCTTGGTGGGTTTCCTCCGGGTACTCCGGTTTCCTCCCACAGTCCAAAGATATGCAGGTTAGGCTAATTGGCGTTCCTAAATTGCCCGTAGTGTGTGATTGGGTGTATGAGTGTGTGTATGTGTGTGTGCCCTGCGATGGATTGGCACCCTGTCCAGGGTGTACCCCGCCTAGTGCCCGAAGTCTCCTGGGATAGGCTCCAGGTCCCCCGCGACCCTGAACACAGGATTAAGCGGTATAGAAGATGAATGAATGAATGAATGTCTCAGTTAAAATCACTACTGCTGCACGAAAAAACAAGCATTTTATATTGTACGCTAAAGTGTTAAAGATCAATTAACAGTTTATCCAGTTGAATTAGAGCATGTGATTATTATTATTATTATTATTATTATTATAATTTCAGTCAGTTGTGAGAATCGCGGTTCTCAGTCCTGATCCTACATCTGAGTGTCCGGGTCCTCCAGGTCCAGGAGTGACAAACATTTTTATGAATGAAAAAAAAAAAAAAGGTTTGGTGTGTGTGTGTGTGTGTGTGTGTGTGTGTGTGTGTGCTGGTTTTCATTCCAACCAAGCTGAAGCCACAGCTGGTTCCACATGTTTAATTAGTCATTCTTGTGTGGCATCTGCTTGGTTGGAACACACACACACACACACACACACACACACACACGATTTCATTATGATGATTTATTATAAAACAGATGATTTATTATTTAGTTTTATGTTTGGTTTTGTTATTTTGCTTTGCACTTCTCTGCCACCATCATTTCTTCAGTTTGGGAGAAAATGATGTTGCAAAATGTTGGACTGCAAATTCTAGACTTGGTTTAAACCACACCATAATTTAGATTTTTGCTAAATACTAATATTGTTTGTTTACATGTGTTCACCTGCGTGTGAACTTCCAGATAGTGAAACACCCCCTGTGAGCTCGGATTGGTCGAGTCAGTCTGGCTCTGTTCCATTAAGTCCTGATAAGCTGATTATCTGACTCAGAGGCGAGCCACTACTCCGGCCGTACTCACGACTCTGCGCTCACCTGAAAATAGACCAACAATGTGAAAAAAGGATAAAAATATTTCTAAAAACCAGAATAAATCTGGATCTCTCTTGTGAAAGGAGAACGTGAGCACCAGGAACATGAAGGTACAGTACGTTTCCTTTTCTGTAGATAAAAATGCCGGCACATGTTAGTCTGATGTTGAAGTTTGTATCTTAAATAATTTTTATTCTAATGTAATTTTTCTACTTGGTATAATATAATACAAAAAGCAGAAGGAATCCTTGCTTTGTTCTATTGGTCACAAGATGTTGATTAATTTTCCATGGCAGAACTACAACTCTGCTCCATCACACCACAATGCCACTGATTATTTTCCTATAACAGCATGCCACGCTATACTGTCTTCTATTTTCCTCCATCTCAGATTTTCATACAGCTCAGACCATCATGGAGAAGAGTACAAAAACTCCACTAATCTGATTACGAGGGGTTTTTAGACATACCCCCTGCTGTGTCCGTATTTCTGCTCCTCCGCCACACTCAGACCTACTACCCTCTAATAAAATGGCGGTCTTAAAGGTGACCTTCACCAAGACGAGACGGGACAATCTGGCCCAGGCTCTGTGGGTGCTCAACTGGATCTCCGTCCTCACAGGCCTGGTGCTCTTCAGCTTGGGCCTTTATTTAAAAGTGGAGATCAGGAAGAGACGGGAGGTCATGGCTGAGGAGATCCATTCCGTGCCACACATGTTGATCACGGTGGGCCTGGCCGCTTGTGGGATCAACTTCCTGGGCGGGAAGATCTGCTACGACTGTGTGGATGCTGATAAGTTCCTGCACTGGAAGCTCCTCATGCTGCCGTACATCGTCTGTACCTTCTTCTTCACCTTCTGCATCCTGGTGGGAGCTCTGATGTGCTACACCATGCACAGGGACCTGGAGGCGGCTCTGTTTTCGGGGCTGAAGGACGCCATGCGCTACTACAAGGACACGGACGTGCCCGGGCGCTGTTACATCAAGCAGAATGTTGATCTCCTGCAGATCCAGTTCCAGTGCTGTGGAAACGATGGGTTTAGAGACTGGTTCCACATCCAGTGGGTCAGTAACTGCTACCTGGACCTGACCAGCAAAGAAGTTGTGGAGTGAGTACAAGCTTCTTAGTAACTTTAATAACACTTTGTTTCTCAACTAAATTGAAGTGAGTTTTATTGGTAAAGTACACAGTAAAACAAGTAATTCAGACTTACTGTTACGGGTTTGGGGTGTGGACTTAGAAAGTCTTTTAATGACAAAAACAGAACAGACATAAACACACAATGGAACTAAGGAACTATGACGTAGGAACTAGGAGAAATCTAAACAGCATTGAGTAATTAAACTTAAACAAGAACCTAGGAAATCCGCAGCACACCTAAACTTTTAATTAAACATAACTTCTTAACCTCAAACAGAAACTTTAGCATACAGGAGTTAGCTTCAACTAGTAAAGATCCAAAAGCTAAACATAACAGAAGATAAACTAAACAAGAGTTAAACTAAACAGGGAAAACCACAGACCAGGAGACAAGGAGACTTGCATGACGCAGAGACAAAGAATTCACAACAAGGTAACTCAACAAATGCACGACAAAGGAGAAACCAAACACAATACTATTTATAAGGAAACTAATTAGCTACCTCGGTTCAGGTGAGCGCTCCAATCACCTGACCGAGATGCATTCTGGGAAGAGTTCAACTTAACAGAATACAAAGGAACACAAAAAGTGGAGTCAGTGTGCATGGTGCCCTCTGCTGGTATTCCGTGACATTACCCGCCCCCCCTCCAGGACACCCCGCCCAAGGTCCCATGTCGTTCCCCCTGACAGCGAGGCTGCAAGTAAAGTCCCCTGGGCAGAGGAGCAGGGCAAGTGGGACAGGATGGTCACTGGGGTAGGGCGGCGGAGCGAGCGCTGGGTCGCAGGGCGGAAGAAGAGCTGGATCGCTGACAAAGCAAGGCGGAAGAGGAAGCTTGACGTAGTCGACGACGAAGCAGCGGATGATCTGAAAGATCTGAGCCCCCGCTCTCTGGAGGGTCTAGGCCCCAACTGGGGCTCTCTGGAACGACTGGGCAGAACGACTGGATGGAAAGCCGGCTACCCACAACTCCTCCTTGTCCCGCGTCACCGTCTCAATGACCCCCCCCCCCCCAACAAATTTCAAGGGGAAGCCCCTCCACTATGCCAATGTTCAGGTCATGCATTTTGTTACGGGATCTGGGTGTGGACAGGAGTTAAGGGAAATGGCATGACACGGAGCATTCACAAAAGGTAATCCAACAAATACACGACAAAGAAGAAACCAAACACAAGACTATTTATAAGGAAACTAATTAGCTACCTCGGATCAGGTGAGCGCTCCAATCACCGAGGTGCATTCTGGGAAGCAGAGTTCAACTTAACAGAAATCAAAGGAACACAAAAAATTGAGTCAGTGTGCTTGGCGCCCTCTGCTGGTATTCCGTGACACTTACATGCTGAAATAAACATAAATTAAACACCTGAAGCAAAAACACAAGATTACAAAGATAGTTTTTAAAAAGTCTACTGAAAAAATAAAAATTAAATGCAAAATTTAAGAAACATTATTTAATAAAATTTATTTTTTTTTTTTTTAGATAAGGACATGTCCACACCTATTAATCTTTTTCTTTCATTTGAATCTGAGTGATTTCTTTTTATTAATTTGTTTGTCTGACTCAGTGGAAAATTTATTATTTTGGTCGGTTTGGTCTTTAATTTAGTTTGTTTTCTGAATCCAAAGGTAATTGATTCTTTTGATCCCTTTAGTTCGTGATTTGGTTCAATTTCAAGACAATTGAGACCTGATTCTTTGGAATATTTTGTTGTTGTTGTTGTTGTTGTTGTTGTTTGTTTATTTTCTAGATCTAAGTCATTTTTATACATATTCACAAATGTATTCTTTTGATTAATTTGCTGTTTGGTTGTTTTCCTAATCAAAAGGAAATTGATTCTTTAGATCCATTTAGTCTGTAATTTGTTTTGCTTCCTAAATCAAATGAGACTCGATTCTTTTTATTCATTTTTGTTGTTGTTGTTGTTGTTGTTGTTGTTGTTTGGTTTTGGAGTCTGATTCAGTGGGATATTTATACTGTTGATTTGTTTGTTCTTTGATTTTGATTGTTTTACATTCCAAAGTGGATTCTTTTTATTTTTATTCTCCTTTTTGGCTTCTTGGTTTCTGAATTCGAGTGAATTAGATTCTTTTGAAAGAAGAAAACGTTCTGTGGTTAGACAACAGTGCTGGTGCTCAGTAAATCATTAGGTAATTATATACTGTAAATAACGAGTTTAAAGCTTATCGGTTGTATATAATTTTATATAGTCTTTTTGTCCAAATGTCCAGAACACATGGACTTTTCTTTTGTTAGATTTCTGCAGTGTTCCAGCTTCACACTTTGGCTGAAGTTAAAAACACACAGTAACATTCAGTTCATTTCATGCAGTTCAATCAAATTCTTAATCTAATCATTTTCTCACTATGACTGAAACTAAATAAATTTCGCTCTGATTCAGACTCGACCAAACCAGACTAATGTGTGTGAGAGCTTCCTGAGTCTTAAATGTGAACTCCCTGAGAGATGAGCTGTACAGCACCTACAGTTACTCAGAGTGGAGTTAACTCAAATCCATCTAAATCAAATGATCGCTTTCTGTTTCTTCTTCCTGTTAGTCGTCAGAGAAGCAACGTGGAGGGGAAGTACCTCCTGGACAGCGTTCCCTTCAGCTGCTGTAACCCGTCCTCCCCTCGACCCTGCATCCAGCACCAGGTCACCAACAGCTCTGCGCACTACAGCTACGATTATCAGACGGAGGAACTGAACCTGAACCAGAGGGGTTGCAGACACGCGCTGCTGGATCACTACACCTACATCATGCAGTCCATCGGCTTCATCGTGCTCATCATCTGGCTCTTTGAGGTCTGATATACATTGTTCTAAAATAATGATATGTAAAAAAAATTACATTTAACATTTAAACATTTCTGTTAACATTTTAACATTTTCTGACATTGTACGAACAGAGGACTTCTCTTGATCTTCTCTTTATCTTTTCTTCTTTCTCCTAAAGCTTGCTGTGCTCACCGGAGTCCGTTACCTTCAGACCTCCATGGAGAACATGCTGAAGTTAGGAAACCCTGACTGTGAGTCAGAGGGCTGGCTTCTGGAGGACAGCATCGCAGAGACGGCGCGCTACAACTTCAACATCATCAAGAACCTGGGGAAGTGCTACCAGGTGGACGACGATCCCAACATCGACGTCCCGAGCAGCCGAGGGAACGTCCCCACTCAGCAAATCCCGAGGGTCAGCTAGCGGGAGGTTCACTGTCAGACAGAAGTCACCCGGTGCCATACTGAACAGATGATGAGAGAACAAAGCAACAAACAAAAACTGTAAACAAACAAAAACAATCTTAACCGCCTTGTTTAAAAATCTAACATCTTTATTTTTATATTGTACCAATTACACATGATTTGCAGCAGCCTGAGTTCCTTACTCATTTAATGACATTAATTACCTTTAATCACATTGCTGTGTAGCGTCGTAGTCTGCTTTAACTAAACAGTGTAATTAATCAGTAATGCAGGACTTACTGTACGGCTTAATGAAGCTGGAAGTGCTGATACATCTGGCCTAGCGTTTATCAGAATAATGACTTTATGGCTGTTGTAATAAAGAGGAAAAGAATATCTGCTGCTTCAAAGAACAAAAATAAACTAAGTTTATCTTTTATGATATGGTTGTTAGTTTATTTTTTAATGACCAGAGAAAACCTGTAACATGAATTACAACAATTGGATGATATGGAGATGAACCAATGTTTTGCTTTGTAACTATCGACATGGGGATATTTTGATATAGGAAACACATACAGTCAGGGCCGTAAGTTTTGGAACATAGACATGTATAGTAATTTTTGCCCTTATATTTATTCAAGATTCAAGATTTTAAAAACGTTATTAATACCAGGGGTTCATTCTTGGTTACAGTTGCTCACAGTTGTTATCCAGTAGGAAGGAAATAGTAATAAATAGGGAAATAAATAATAAATAAAATAAGATAGAATTAAATTGAATTGAATTCAATTAAAGAATTAGTTCCATATTGCACAAAAAACTTTCCATACATACTCATTACATAGTAAAACACAATGCATCCTGGGCCATTAGATGGTTACAACTGTTTACTGCTTATTTCACAGTAAAGTATTAGTACGGAAAACAGGCAGTTTTTTCTTTGGATAAAGTAAAAACCGAGGTTTTACTGTATATTTGCCACGAGGGAGCAGGTGAGTGATGGCTGGCGTTGGAGATAGTGATTTTATGTAAGTGTTAACCGAGGTTTTACTACACATTCTGTCTGAGAAAGCAGGTGAAATATACTTTGAATGCATGTTAATGTAAGGGAGCACTGTGCGTTTATGGAATATTCGCACTGAGAAACCAGACGGGAGCGAGTGATGGCTGGCCTTCAGGGAGCGGAAGCGCTTTCTCATAGCAACAGAGAAAACAGTCCATTGTTGGGGTGGCTGAGGTTCTTTACCATCTTCCTGGTCTTGCTCCAGCACTTCCTTGAGTAGGATGAGTGTAGGTCAGGGAGGTCGGTACGGATGATATGCTCGGCTGATCGCACCACATTCTGTAGAGCACACAAACTCCCAGACCTTAATCTCATTGAGAACTTGTGGTCAATCCTCAAGAGGCAGTTGGACAAACACAAACCCACAAATTCTGAGAAACTTCAAGCCTTGATTATGCCATCAGTCAGGATGTGGAGCTACTGTAGGAGTTGTCGAATGCTTGAATGAGATGGCAAGATGGCCACAGGAAAGTGTACAGGATAGAGGAATGCAATAACTCATATGGCACACCATGAAGAGACCAGTGGAGGAGAGCGAGCAGTGCAGCCTAGCTGGGCAGGCTTTTATCTCCGCATAAGGAATGAACCATTTATCGCACAGCCAAGATGAGAAGGATGAAGAAAGCAACAGTGTTTAGGACAAGGAGAAGCCACATACCTCATGGGTATGAAAGACATCACAGAGTAACCGGCTAGACAGGTTCACCCGCAAGAAAAGAGCTCACCATCCAGAGGACATACTGCTGTTTCCACCATACTACCACCTGCCTTTGAAGACATTATGGCCTCTTCTTGCATGAATTTGAGGACATCATACTGTACCAGCAGCACGCAGCTATGACACATCCACTGGGATTTAAGGATATCATAGTGGCAACATACTTCAGTCCTGAGAGTCCCAAAGTTCCAAAGATACCAGATGAAATGAATAATACAAAAATAAACCAATGAGTCTGAGCCAGTGTTCAGGCCAAGTGTGAACACTCTCAACACATGTGTAGAAGTGTTACTGACTGCAGCAGCACTGTCTCACATCATGGTATTATATCACCTGAACAGAAATAGCATTGTGGTTTCTGAGCTTTTTAGTGTTTTAATCAGCAGCTCATACTGACAAGGCCTCCACCCCCCCCTTACCCCAAAACCAGCGCCTCCATCTCCACATGATTCTCATGAGTTAACGATTGAACCTGACCCCTTTTCCTCTCTGGTCCTGCCCGATCCATCCTGCCCTACTTCTGGTTGGAGTTCTCATCACTTAAAAACACTCACACTCTGCTTACAGTAGAATGTCCCCATATGGGCAGCAGAAATATCTCCATGACCTTACTGTGGTGCCACCACATGGAATGTCAATCTTATCTCAGCTAATCAGCTAATTAGGGTTCTTAGTTAGCTAGTTAGTTTCTGTTAATATATGTTATGTGTAGCACCCTGGTCCTGGAGGAACGTTGTTTCGTTTCACTGTGTACTGAACTGTATATGGTTGAAATGACAATAAAAGGCGACTTGAACTTGAAACCATAAACATTGTTGAAGATGTTGGATAATTTCAAGACTGCAAGTGATACAAACAGTTTTAACACAAATTCTTAAACAGATGCAACTGCAGCACAACAATGAAAACTCTTATGAATGTACAGTACAGACTCAGCGAGCTCCTTCTGGCTGTAGAGACGGGACACAGACAGGCACAGAAATAGAGACAAAGACAGTCCCGGCTCCCCCAAGAGAAGAGACAGCGGTGGCCAGCGGTGCACACTCAATAAAACACAGACAGAGCTGCACTTCCTCACCGAGTCCCTTAAATATCATCACATTCACAATGAACTCGTCACCAAATTCGATAAAATCATCACATGCAAACACACATTTTTTTTTCTTCATTACTTTTCACATGCCACTTTATTTTTTACTGTAGAGGGAAATATATACCTTTATTTATTTATTATCCTATTTTATACTACTCTATTTTTATTTGTCTCTTTTTTATTATATTATATATTTTTATTATTTATGTTTTACTTTTTATTATACTACTTTTTTAAACTGTCTATTGCTATTATTCTTCTGAGTGGTCTATGAGCTTCGGCAACACTATTGTAAATATTTCTCACGTAAATAAAGTACCATTGAATCTAAAACCTTTAATTCAGAAATGACTGACTGAATGCTGATGTTCATAAGTTCTTCATAAGTTTATTACTTCATGCTCACACAACTGCACAGTATAGTATAGTACAGGTCTAGATGAGAAGTTATTAATAATAATTAATCATATTAATAATGGCACTTATTTATATCTGCTGACACGCAGATGAGGATAACCTCTTTTCTGAGTCTGCTTCCTCTCAAGACCGGGAACCCGTGTCCGGGGACCACAAGGATGTTTTATGGCCCTGGATTAGTGATCAGGATGTAACAAAGTGAATTAATTGACATATTTATTAATTAATTATAGAAACCAGGTTAAGTATTTAAAAAAAAAGAATACAAACAAAACATCAAAATGTTAGACTTTTAGGGAAAACAACAGCTTGTAGGACGTTGAGCACAATCAAAAGTTGAAAAGTAAACAAACAAGTGAACAAAAAAAGATTAAACATTTATCATTTGATTATTTATCAAAATAATACAATAAAACGGTTTGGAAATAATCATGAAACTTTCGGAAATTTTGTCTGAATAACATATCTGTGTACAAACTGGGTGAATGATTGTTGTTTTTCAATTCTGACTTTTTTCCCCTTTATCTATAGTATAGATATATAACTTGTATAGATGTATAAACGTCTTGATGGTTCGTGTCTCTGGATGTTCTGGAACTCACAGCTGCATAGTTCAAGACATCTTCATCATCATCCTGATAAAGAACAAGAGACGTTTAGAAACGGATTAAAATAGTAAAAATAACAATAAAATGTATATTTTTATATTAAAATTGTTTCAATGAAGTGACATCCAATATTATTGAGTAGATTTGATTTATAATTTAACTGTATTTAGCTGCAGATGAAGATTTATCTGTAAACGTAAATCAGGTTCAATTAAATATTTAATTAATGTTAGTCAATTTCTCTCAAATATTCAATAAAAATAAATCAATCTCTTCCAGATTTCTCTCAGATATTCATTGAATGTAACACATTTTCTTTTAGGAAACGTAAAACTGTTTTCCTTAAAATGATTTAATTTAGCTTAAAATATTTATGCTGAATACATTATATTTTCGACAGTTAAAATCCAACACAATGAAAGACTTGATTTAATTTACAACTATATATATATATACAACTATGTGTGTAGTGTTTATAACGTATCAGCTGAACACCTTCATATGGTGAAATGCTAATCATTTTAAGTTGTCACCTGGTCTTGTGTAAATAAAGTCTGTTTGATTAGTTTTACATGTAGCTGATGATGCTAAAACAGTTAGCAGGTGGAGTTGAGTTCTACTTTAACCAACTGAGATTCAGCTTCTGGCTGTGATCATAACCTCTGCTGAACTATTAAACACTCCAGTGTCTCAGTCCATCTATTACACACCAAACACACGAAACACTGATTTACTGTATATTCGTCAAAGAGAACAAGAGAATAATCACAAAAAATTATAACTAGAGCCATAATTAATTACAACAAACTTTTAATATGTAAAAAAAAAAAAAAAAGTACTTATACTTAAGCATGGGATTCGTGTACATCGTCCACCGCTGACAAAATGAAAGAAAATTTGATTAAAACTCTGACCTTCTCCATCTCTGCTGTTTGAACCCTGGTGTGTAACAGAGTGTGTGTTCTTGTTAAGTGTTCCAGGTGTAGGACAGAGTTTCATCTCTTCACCTTTACAAATAAATTGGAAAAGCAGCAAATAAACAGAAATGATAGTAAATATGAATAATGTGAAATATTCCACATTTAATGCACATGTACACATAATTCTGGTTAAAGTGTTGATCTGGAATTAGCAGGTTATCAGAGTAAAACTGTTTACCTACAAACTGCAGACGTGTTCCAGATGTGAACTTTACTGTACTTCCCTCCACATATCCACAGAAATATTCTCCTCCATCATCTTCTCTTATTTTATTAATGTTGAGATCAAACTTATGGTTATTTACAGTAACACTGAAGCGACTATCATTAAATCCCTCAACAAATGTGTAATTATTTTGCCCGTACTGTCTTATAAAAACCCGAGGCACGTCGTCCAATCTCTGTCTGTACCAAACTAAATTATTTTTGACTTTGACCTCACTGAGGATACACACTACAGTTACAGTACAGCTTGTCCAGGTTTTACTGTTTTCACCTGAAACTTCTTGGTGTCAGATGTTACTGTGAAACATAAAGAAGTGTTTAATATATATATATATATATATATATATATATATATATAGCATTACGTTTAATGACATAACTAAATTATTTAAACATGTAAAATTACTATTTTAAGTTAAAGTTTAAAATGTTCCTCACCAGTTGTGCAGAGACAAAGCAGAGAGTAAAGAGCCACAAAGAGTGTGATCATCGTTCCTGTTTAGACAAAGTGATAGTGAGGTAATGAACTTGTGTGTTCAGTAGAAAACCAGGTCCAGACTCACGCCTGATTGGATGTTTTGAAGCTGTGGACTGATTTGATTGGTCCATTAGCTGTAATGAGATGTGAAGCTCACAGTGAATTCTTGTCTATTCTGATGCTGTGATGAGTCACATGACTTTACAGATATGATCTACTGGAGCTCTATCAGTCCTGTGTGCTGGAACCTCTCTGATAGAAGACGTTTAATGAAGTGCTTTTAGGTCAGCAGATCTAACAACCCCAAAGAGGAGTAATGTGGAATCCTGCTGTGGGGGAGGGGCGCTGTACAGTTTCAGTACCGACCTTTCACTAATCATTTGTCTAATGGAGAAATATGAAATAAATGATTTTACAGTAAATTTCAGACCGTGTTTGAGGTTGTGGATCTTTATTGATAAATAAAAATACACACATCTCATGCTGGGCTAAAATCTTCTCACACCTCCTATATACAGATGTTCCTGATGACATGCTGCTTAAATGCTGGAACTAAATAAAAAAAGTACATAAATAAATATATAATTAAAGGATGAGCCTCCCGCCATGTTGCGTACACATAAGTGATGTATGGAATTGACCCTGAAAGTGACTCATGGCTCAGGATTAAATCCTCTGATTATAAGCTCCGCCCCCAAAAAAGGCTAGAAGCAGTCATGGGAGTGGACTCGAGTTTTCAGGCCGAGTGTAAAAACGCTCTTATCACACGTGTAGAAGTGTTACTGACTGCAGCAGCGTCTCTCACATCATGCAGTTACAGATGAACAGAAATAACATTGTGGTTTGTGAGTTTCTGAGACTGAGTGTTTAATCAGCAGCTCACACTGACTTATTCTGGGTCACTTCAACAGTCTGAATGTCTTTATGTTAGAATCTCAGACTAAAACACAAAAGAGCTGGAGTTCATTAATAAAAAAAAATATCTAAAATATCATGTAGAATGTTGAGAGCAGAATTTATTCAAACTGTACTAGAGACTGTGCTCTATCCGTGTGAGGCCTGAGATCCACCATAAAGGACAAAACAACAGAGAAAGAACTGGTATTGGATAAAAATCTATAAGAGCTGGCAGGGTCTTGTCTTGCGACTAGGCACGGGAGAGGTCATCATCATGGGAGCGTGCAGGAGCGCTTCCTCCGTGTGCTCCATCCTGCCACTCGGCCCACCACTGCCTTTCATCAGCCATGTGCCCGCATGCCAGCTAGGCACTGCCGATGGACCTGCATGTGCACACCTTCACTCTTTGCCTCCCCTTTTATCTTTCCTCCCTCCTTTAATCCTTTCCTATCCCATTTTTCTAAATAAAACTACCCTTTTTTTCCTGTTAGACGTCGCTTCGTGTCCATGTGTCTGTGGTGCCACACGAGTCGAACTCGTTACAAATGGGTATAACTTAAGTATAATTTTAATATATTTTATCACCTTCAACGTTCAACAAGGAACGTCAGGCCCAAAGCTCAGCATCAGCATCTCTGTCCGTTTTGTGTCTTCTGGCTTTCCTTGAATGTGATGTTACGTCTCTGTCATCACTGTCCATGTCTCTCTCCTCCTGCTGGTCTACATCTTAAAAACACTGATAACACTGTTCACTCTGCTCAGTCTCTCTGAGAGTCTGGAAGAACACTGTGGGTGGTGACAGGTGGACGTCCTGCCAAAGTCTCTCCAAGTGAATCACATGTAGAAAAGCACGAGGCTCTCAATATTCCTGTACTGTGTGTGAAAATGGGGAGCAGTGAGGAATATCTAGAGTGTTTGGTGCTAATACACTTTCCTCCTCACTGTTAGCATGATGCTAATGTTTTTGTGTAACTTGTTTTTCTTAAATCAGCTGATGAACCAGTATTTTTTGCAATTTCATGGTGTTATCTCACAATGCTGAGTTCTGTCACAGACACATTCTCTAAATGTAATAGTTTCTTTTCAGGTGCTCCAGTCTAACACTTGCTAAAGACCTGTTTAATGAGCGTGAACCTTGGTTCCTGCAAAACACAAAAAAAAATTTTTTTTGAAGGAACAAAAAAAAGTTTGGTGGTACTGGCTGGTATCTATTGAGGGGATATTTCATCTGTGTGCTACCATCAGTCCATCAGAGTACTTATACTTAAGCGTGGGATTCGTGTACATCGTCCACCGCTGACAAAATGAAAGAAAATTTGATTAAAACTCTGACCTTCTCCATCACTGCTGTTTGAACCCTGGTGTGTAACAGAGTGTGTGTTCTTGTTAAGTGTTCCAGGTGTAGAACCGGGTTTCATCTCTTCACCTTTACAAATAAATTGGAAAAGCAGCAAATAAACAGAAATTATACTAAATATGAATAATGTGGGCGGCGCGGTGGTGTAGTGGTTAGCACTGTCGCCTTGCACCTCCAGGGTCTGGGTTCGATTCCCCGGCCAGGCTCGATTCCCGTCTCTGTGTGCATGGAGTTTACATGTTCTCCCCGTGCTTGGTGGGTTTCCTCCGGGTACTCCGGTTTCCTCCCACAGTCCAAAGATATGCAGGTTAGGCTAATTGGCGTTCCCAAATTGCCCGTAGTGTGTGAATGGGTGTGTGAGTGTGTGTATGTGTGTGTGCCCTGCGATGGATTGGCACCCTGTCCAGGGTGTACCCCGCCTAGTGCCCGAAGTCTCCTGGGATAGGCTCCAGGCCCCCCGCGACCCTGAACACAGGATTAAGCGGTATAGAAGATGAATAAATGAATGAATAATGTGAAATATTCAGAAGTTATTCCAAGGTGAGGCAGCGTTGGGGGGCTACATGATCGCAGGGCTCCTGTATTACCTGGAGCTCAAATCTCCGAAATCGTTGGGGCAATTTTTAAAATAGACTCTATCTTTAATGTTTTGAGCTGTACACACACATTCTCACCTAAACAACTGTTAAAACTACACTTTGTGACCCAATAACAGTAATATTTAAAACATTTGAAGGTTCCAATTTATAGAGACGAGAGAATAAATAATAAACCAGTTGTTGGTATAAAATAACCCAAACAGGTGTTCAATTGTACATGACCATCTCATTTGACCCAACATGAGCAACACAACAATGTGTTTAAAGAACACGAAATAACCCAGAACTTAGACCCAACAAACAATAAACAACCCAACAATGTGTTTACACAGATAACAGCATTTGTTTAGAGTGTAGTCACACGTGTAGGTATGAGGCGCCGTATAGGGCTTAAATCAAACTTCACTCATGCACACACATATGAAACACTCACACACACATACATACTACTAACTGCTCACACAACTACATATGAAATGCGCTCACACACACATATATACTCTCCGCGCGCGCACATACACCTATGAGATTCTCAGTGTAACCGGAAGTCATTTCAGTGTAGACGGACTTTTCGCTTCATTCTCCCTGAAAGGTAGTAACTGGTTTGTACTGGTTTGTAAACAGCCTGCTGTTGGACAGTTTAAAAGACGGAGTAGGACAGTATAATGATCATCACTGCTCAATCACAAGGCTTATTCAGAACTGTCCACATAATGACTCAATATTGCAGCGGGAGAAAACGCAGGTGATGATTCGCAAAAAGAAAATTGAAGCACGGAATCTGTGGCTAATATGAAAATTACTGTTTTGTGAAATGTGTTTCCTCGCCTTCGCGAGTAATAACTAACTGATCGGAATCCCACGAGACTCTGAATCGGAAATTCAAACATTGTTCCGACCCTCCATATCACACACTTTTGTTGTGATAAATAAATCACTCGTTGTCTCTAAACTGTCCATTAACGGTCTATTTAAGAAACGCTACTAATCAGGGAGAATGAAGTTCATATACATTGAAATTACTACTCCCTACACCCTACTCCCTACTCCCTGCGCAGGAAATGTCTGATAAGGGAACTTCCCTCTACAAAATTCCACCATTCAGAACACCATGCAACGTCACTTCCTCCTAGCGTTACCATGGTAACACAAGCACCTCGGATACCTGTCGCTGCTGCTGTGGAAATTTGACGCTACGGGCATTAAATATAGAAAAATTTTTGAAACAAAAACTGATACCATTAAAAATATATAACGTATTATTTATGTATTTATTTTTACAGATTAATAGCTTATATAATACTAAGGGCTTCTTAATTAAATTAAAATGATGGGGGATATGTATGTGCGTGCGCGGAGAGTATGTATGAATGTGCGCGCGCGGAGAGTATGTATGTGTGTGTGAGTGCGCATTTCATATGTAGTTGTGTGAGCAGTTAGTAGTATGTATGTATGTGTGAGTGTTTCATATGTGTGTGCATGAGTGAAGTTTGATTTAAGCCCTATACGGCGCCTCATATGTAGGGCTCAGTGTATTATATAAGTTCATAGTCAGAGCTGCACTGCCTGAGCTTCATTAAGAGGATTCGACTCCAAGTGTTCAACTTCAAGAACCGATTCAGAGAGACGACTCACTTGTAAATGACTCATTATCGACATACATTATTGTGTGAATGTGCGCATGAACGGTTCTTCCGCCCCTGGTGGTGAAATGCTGGAACAGCAAGTGTCATCAATTATCAGGGAGGAACATTTTCTAAAATATATTCTATTAAAGAATGTTAACGAGGATATGGATGTGTAGGATGTGTAGATTCATTTTAGCTTCTGGCTACATTAAAAACAATTAAGTGTCGACAATGTTGCACTCTTAAGTACTAATATTTTTATATTTATTATTATATTTATTTTGATATTTTTATATTTTAATTTCTGGACCATTGCACAAGACACTTTAATAAGTCACTTTTTATGCATATCTGCACACCATCAGTCTTCTTCTTTTTTTACACCAAATTACTAAATTTTTACAAATTTATATATGTTCTATATCTTGCTATATTGTTCTTATTTGTACAGTATATTTCTATTTTTATCCTAGTTAAATTTATTTTATATCGTATTTCTTTTTATTCATATTTATTTCTTATCTATAAGCTTTAATTTTCTTTTTAAGGTCACTGGCGGTCGTATAAGCATTTCACTGCATATCGTACTGTGTATGACTGTGTATGTGACAAAAACATATACACTCAGCAAAAAAAGAAACGTCCCTTTTTCAGAACTGTGTATTTCAACAATAATGTTGTAAAAATCCAAATAACTTTACAGATCTTCATTGTAAATTAATTAACATGCACCTGTGGAATGGTCGTTAAGACCTTAACAGCTTACAGAAAGTAGGCATTTAAGGTCACAGTTGTAAAAACGCAGGACACTAAAGAGACTCGTCTACCGACTGTGAAAAACACCCAAAGAAAGACACCCAGGGTCGCTGCTCATCTGCGTGAACGTGCATTAGGCATGCTGCAGGGGGACATGAGGACTGCTGATGTGGCTATAGGGCAATAAATCGCCATGTCCGCACTGTGAGACGCCTAAGACGGCGCTACAGGGAGACGGGAAGGACAGCTGATCATCCTCGCAGTGGAAGACCACGTGTAACAACACCTGCACAGGATGGGTACATCCGAATATCACACCTGCGTGACAGGTACAGGATGGCCACAACAACTGCCCGAGTCACACCAGGAACACACAATCCCTCCATCTCACAGCAAGAACTGACAAATCTGGTCCAGTCCATGAGGAGGAGATGCACTGCAGTACTTCAAGCAGCTGGTGGCCACCAGATACTGACTGCTACTGACTGATTTTGAGCTTCTCTTCATTCAGGGACACATTGGGAAACATTTTTACTTTATGTCTTATAGAAACAGTTGAAAGTCAGAGGACGTTTCTTTTTTTGCTGAGTATATACTTTCAAATTCAAATTAAATGCTTATGTTTTTATATATATTATAATCCATTATTAAGTATTATGATAATAATAATAATAATAATATTAATAATAATAATCATATATGCTTTTTGGCTTCTTGGCTACATTAAAAACGATTAAAGTGTTATCAGGAAGCAGTGTGTGTGTGTGCAGTGTGTGTGTGTGTGATAGATGAAGCCTCTCTCCTATAGGGGTGGTGTAGAAGCTGTAGGAGCTGCTGATGATCAGCCCATAATCCGGGTCTCTCTCTCCATCTCTCTCTCTCTCTCTCTCTCTGTGTGTGTGTCAGTATTCCGGGATTACAGTGTTAAACAGAAGGGGACCCCCCGGACCCGGACTCCTGTGTGTGTGTGTGTGTGTCTGCAGTACAGTAAGTAGCGCGCGCTGTGTGACTGTGTTGTTGTTGTTGTTGTTGTTTATTCTAATGCGGGTGTTAGTTATAAATCCCCGACACTCGGATGCGGTGGGCTTGTGTACAGGGCTGTGTGTGTTTACATGCGACACCGACACACACACACACACACACCTCAGCTCGGATTAGGATAATTAATAAACATCATTACTGAGCGGTTATAGACGCACTGAACACATGACGTAAAGGCCTGCTGGAAGCGATGACGTCATCGTATCCAAACACACGCACACGCGCGAAAAATATGAGTAATAAGAGTGATATTGTTGTAATAGAAGAATCAGTGATGTTCAGATGTATCTAGACACAATAAGTGGGAATATAATGGCAGAGCAATGACAGTGTTGTTGTTGTTGTTGTTGTTTACGTCCTCTGAAGAAAAAAAACTGCAGGATTTTGGGATGGAAAATAAATAAGAGAGTGCACAAATCTACTGGGGTCCCACCTATCCCAGGAGACTTCAGGCACGAGGCGGGGTACACCCTGGTGCCAATCCATCACACACACACACACACACACACACACATACACACACACACACACACTACAGGGCATTTAGGAACACCAGTTAGCCTAACCTGCATATCTTTCGGCTTTGGGGAGGAAACCGGAGTAACCGGAGGAAACCCACCAGGCACGGGGAGAACAAACTCCATGCACACAGAGACGGGAATCGAACCCAGACCCTGGAGGTGCAAGGCGACAGTGCTGACCACTACACCACCGTGCCGCCCCGCCCTTATCTTCTATTCCCGCTAATACATAAAGCTGTATTTTATTTAAGATAAAGCTTTAAATATACACTGTATATACATGAATAGGTTAAGAGCCCTCAAGTGATATCAGTGAAATATATATAGTGTATAAACACTGCAGTGGTTCCTCGGTATATGAACAGAACACCCCGCCTTGTTTTTTATGTGGTTGTTTATTATTATTATTATGTGCATGATTTAGTGAAGACGCACTGTAGTTTTTAAAGCAGCCGGTGCAAAGAGGCACCATAAATTAAGGTTAAGTCTAAATGTTTTAATTGTTTTATATGCAGAAATATTATAGTGTTGGAAATTGCTAATAATGGTAATATTTTTGTGGTGTGGCTTGAACGGATTATCTGCATTTACATTATTTCCTATGGGACTATATATATATATATATATATATATACAGTATGTAATGTTGCTGTAAAAAGCATTTCCAGGTATAAACTGATAAAATTATAAATATAATTAACAATAATAATAAAAAAAAACAATAATAATAAAAATAAATAATTGTATTTTTTTTTTACCATTATTCTTTCTTTTATAATTATTATTATTGGTATTGATCCGACTATTGATCCGAGTGTGTGTGTGTGTGTGTGTGTGTGTGTGTGTGTGTGTGTGTGTGTGTAACCATTTTGTGCACTTTGGCCATGTAAACTTTGAAGCAGAAACACAAGCCTCGCCTGCTCAGAGTTACACTGCGATTTCTGCCGCGTTGTCTCCTATAGATTAAAGCACAGTCTGGACTTTACCTGAACTTCTTCCACCTATTTACTTGGAGCGATACACAGATAGATAAAGGTAAAGAAAGAGTTAATCAGGGTTACACAGTGATTAATCTCATGCTTCTATATCCAGTGTAGCAGACCGTATACAATAGCAGACATAAATCTGGAGATTTTACTTATAACATTATACGTAGCGTATGATTTTGCTAATGTTCAGATATACAGTAATACAGGCTTTGGTTGAGATATTATTATCAGCAGACAATTAATATTAATTTAAGTAGAGAGATAATAAAAACTACGTACCAAAGACAAAATGTGGGTCAAAGAAACAGTTTAATATTTCTGCCAGTTTTCCATAAAATGTACAAGTAGAAATTATTTACAAAGAAACATAGTAAAATAGTTTTACCACCAAGTTGCCACTGTTGAACCCTTGACCAAGGCCCTTAACCCGGTCTGCTCCAGGGGGCGCTGTATCCTGACTGACTATCTCTTACCAGAGCTTCTTAACTGGGATATGTGAACAGATTATTTCACTGTACTGTAAAGTACATGTAACAAATAATCAAAACTTATAATTTTTTTTGTTTGTTTAAAATAAAAATAAAAAAACGATTTTGGCGGAAACGATTAAATTCCTGTGATTCTCTGTACCGTCTTCCTTCAACAGAAGCCATGGAGAACATCTTCATTCTCCTCGGCGTAACCTTCCTCGCCACAGGCATTAACGGTCAGACGCAGAGCTCCGGAATACAGGAGCTGGCCACCAGGAGCGCAGACTTCGGCACGGCGCTGTACCGGACCCTCGCTAGCACGAGCGATGATAACTTTGTGATCTCACCTTTAGCAGCCTCCCTGAGCCTTGCGTCTCTGGCAGTAGGAGCTGGAGAGAACACACGCCAAGAGCTACTCCAAACCTTAAAACTGGCTCCTATGGAGAGGGACACGGAGCCGGACCGGATCCCAACGTTGCTGCAGGAGATGAGGCAAACTGTAGCCCAGACTGTAGCGTCGGGTTTGTTTATCAGCCAGCAGGTGCAGGTCGAGTCCAGCTTCAGCAGCCAGGTGAAGACATTCTACAGCACAGATGTGAAGAGTGTGGATTTCTCCAAGACACAGGCCACTAAAGAAAGCATCAATGAGTATGTCACAGGAAGCACCATGAACAAGATCAGGGAGGTGCTGGACACCGTGGATCCTCAAAGCCAGCTCATGCTCATCAGTGCTGCATATTTTACAGGTGAGGAACAATCAGGTGCTTCATTGTTCTAGATGGAGAACCAGACTAGATCCCCATGTTACTCCAAAAGATGAGGGAAAATGGGTTCTTCAAAGGTTTCTTAAAAGTTCACAGCTTTCAACACAATGGTTTATCCAAAAAATCCTTCTAGTAGTGGATCACATTTTTTCAACAGTTGAATTCTAAGGGCTCCTTCAAAGGGATAAACAAGGAACAAGGAAACAAGTTCTACATTTTAACAGGCCATGCCATGTTGTGTTAGAAGATATAATATATGCTTTATAAGATATATAGATACGCTTTATAATTTAGACCTGATTTCTATGAGGAGAGATGGGGAACCAGAGCAGATCATGCTGCACTAGCAGATTTGGGAACCTGGGTTCTTCAAGGATTCTTTGAGATTTTAATGAAAAATCAAAAGCTCTTAGATAAAAAAAAAATAGGTTGACTGTTTTAAGGTTCTACACAGAAATCTAATACTTCCTTTAAACAAAAACCCATAATGATTCTAAGGTTATGATGTGTCCTGTATTTTCTCTGACCAGGCCAGTGGAAGCTTCCGTTCAATGCCAGCTTCACCCAGCAGGAGCGGTTCTATGTTGATAAATACCACATCATCCAGGTTCCTATGATGGTCCGTTCAGATAAATACTACCTGGCGTATGACCCGGCTCTGAAGGTGGGCATTCTGAAGCTGCCATGTACTGATGGTACCGCCATGCTGGTCCTTCTGCCAGATGAAGAAGTAGATTACACATCTGTGGACGAAGCGCTGACAGCCGAAGTGTTCCTCAGATGGGTAGCAAAGCTGAAGAGAACGTATGTCTGGAACAATTTATTACACATCGTTCTACTAGCTAATAAACTGATTTTGTGATACTGGAACACATGAGTGATTGAATAGTAATGTGTGTTTTGTTATGTGATCACAGGAAGTTAGAAGTGATGCTGCCGAGGTTCTCTGTGGAGTATTCCTTCTCTCTGAAGAAAAGCCTCAACAGCCTGGGCTTTACCAAATTTCAGGATACTGGTGCAGATCTGTCAGGAATCAGCAAAACCTCAGAGCTGAAACTTTCTGAGGTAGCGTACATGCATTTATGATCAGTAATGGGCAGTAAAGTGGTGGTGGTTGGGTTTGCTGGGTAACTGAGGGGCAACAACCTAAGAGTGAGAACAATGTAATGAAGGGGAACTGTAATTATAGCACAGACCTTTAATGTTTTCTCACTTCTTTTCCCACACTATTTTTAAATATAAAATTCCCACATAAACTCTGACCACGCCCACCAACTCCCACAGAAAATATAACCATTTCAGAACCCCAATGAAACTCTGACCATGCCTGTGACTGTCACTGAAACTCTAACTAATACCCAATGACGCCCAAATAAACTCTGACTACATCCACCAACTCCAACTGAAATGCTGCCAATGCCTCATAGACTCGCACTGAAACTCTCTCCATGCCTGCAGACTCCCACTGAAACTCTGACCACACCCACTGACTCCCTCTGAAACACTGCCCAGACTCCCACTGAAACTCTGAATGCACCGGCTGACTTCCACTGACATTCTGACCAGGTCCCATAGTCCCACTGAAAACTCTGACAATTCCCCTAAATCCCACTGAAACTCGAACCACATCTACAGGGTTCCACATAAACTCAGAACACATCCACTGACTCCCTTTGAAATATTGTCCATGCTCACAGACTCCGACCTAAACTCTAAATGCACCCTTCGACTTCCACTGACACTCTAACTTCACTCAAAACTCTGATCAACTGCATCTAAAAGGCTACCCATACCCATAGATCCCCACTGAAACTCTGAATGCACCCACTAACTCCCACTGAAATGCTGCCCATCTTCCCAGACAGATTCCCACTGAAACTCTGACCGTGCCCATTCCCACATAAAAAACCCTGAACCCCTCTGAAATACTTCCCATGCTCACAGACTCCCACTAAACATCTGGACACATCCACAGACTTCCACTGACACTCTGATCACATCCACCAACTCTACTGAAACTCTGACCACACCCATCAACTCCCTCTGAAATGTTGACCAATAGATTCCCACATAAGCTCTGACCACACAGGTCCCCATGAAACTCTGACAATTCCCTTAAGTCCCCCACGGACTCCCTTATATCCTCTAAACACAGCCACTGACCACACCCACCAACTAAAACCATGCCTCCATGTCCTACTAAACCTCTGTCCATACCCACAAACTCCCTCTGAAATGTTGCCAATACCCATAGATTCCCACTGAAACTATGACCAAACCCACTGAAAACTGACCATCCCACCAAATTCTTGGTCACACCCATTGACTTCCAATGAAACTCTTCCCATTCACACAGTTATTGAAATAGTGTGCAATGAACTTCAATTCAATTGTTCAATTATTTTTAAATAAAAATATAGGACAGTATAATCCGATATGATTTGATCTTGCCTCTCCTGGTGCAGGCGCTGCAGAAGGTCCTGGTTGACGTGGATGAGCAAGGAGGCTCAGCAGCTCCGTCCTCCAGCAGCCTCTTCATGGAGACGCTTCCTCCGAGGCTCATCTTCAATCGACCTTTCTTGTTTCTTATCTATCACGAGGCCACTCAAAGCCTTCTGCACATGGGCCGCGTAACTGACCCTACTAAGAAGTAGTCATGTTTCAATCATGCATCACCTGAAACATATTCATATTCACCCTATTCTTGTGTCAACTGATTAGCATTACTGGAATATGCATTGCACGGAAGTTAATGTCTGTAATATAATGTAATACAGTACTCACTCATCTATATACACTTATCTATACTTATCTAGTGCACCTGTTTTAAAGACATTATCACCCACTATACCACACGCTACAGACTCTACAGATACTGATACTGTAGGTCACGAGTAAACAGCGGCTTTTCTCTTAATGCTCTGGCAAGAAGACGTTTATGTAACATTAATGTAAGGAGTCTCCAGTTCAGCTGAAGCTGTAATTTTAGTTTTTCTTGTTACATTCTTCAATAAATCAAAGTTGTAATCATTATCTGTTTACTGTGGTATAAGAGGAATGAAACACTTGGGGATCTGATGATGTAGGAAAAAATTACAAGTATTAATTCATCCATTTCTTCATCCCACTTCCTCATGTTCTATCAAAATTCAGTGCAAAGCTCTTCAATAAGTTATACCGAAAGTGAGCAAAAAACTTCAAGAAGTCAGGAACAGTGTTCACCATGGGCTTTATTGTTTGCGTTCTGAGTTTTCGTGAATCACTCGGGTGCTTTAAAGCACCAGGAACAATCTCACTGGTGGAAATGGAGAGTCCCAGAACTCCTAAAGGTGGTGCTCAGTCATAAAAATACACACTTTTATCCTAGCAAGTCGGAAAATATTATAAAACAAAGATTCTGCAAAGCATGCTATAATACAAAAAGAAAAAAAAATCAAAATAAATGACTCAATAAATAAAATACATCATATTACCTATTACTTTTGCTTTTTTTTTGGACAAATGATACAAGTTTTGGTGTGGAATAAGGCAGAGATGGATCGATGTTTACTTGTGAGAAGAGTCCTGGTGCCTTATTTTTCCTCCTCCACAGCCTGAGCACGAGAGTTCAGCTGCTTCTGCTCCAGAGGAGGAACGAGGGATGAACACAGCGTCCTAAAGGCAAATGTACGACTGTCTGGTTCTCCCTCAGGCTCCATGTCGAGGTCCTCTCACCTGAATGGTACATCACTCCCTTCCCGACTGCATGCCGAACGAGTTGGACTTCCTTTGTCTTACATATACAGCGAGGGGGAAAAAAAGAAAGAAAATGTTAACACATTGAGACGGAACATCATAACAATCATTTAAATGCAAAATTTGTATAACCCAAAGCAAAATAAGATCATTTACATGAGCGCAGCCCTTCTTCATCTTAAGGTTCATGAAGCAAAAATGTGCAAATACTCTGTATTTAAATAGATTTCCATAGATAAGTATTTACCCCCTTCTTCACCCTATTTTGACTGCGCCGCTAAGTTGGTTTGGCTGGCATCACAAGTCACATAATTAGCTGCCTAGAGTGATATAAATACACCCTGTGTAGGCCTGTGTAGCATGGTGGTGGGTGCATCATGCTCAAATTCACCTGTGGCTCATTAACATGGAGAGAGATGGTGTGAAACATTGCAGAAATTTTATGTACAGTAGCTATAAAAAAAAAAAAATGTTATAAATCTTGTAGGTGTTAAAGTATAAAGTATTTGGGAACACACCGCTTTAAAATAATTAATACGCACATGGCTTATTCCTTACTTATTTCATACACAGCTATAAAGCAAGCAGATTTTCCATAGACAATTGATAGCAAACATATTTTTCTTTGTCTGTTCTGGCCAAACAAACTTGCAGAAACTCTAACGACACCCATCTAAACCTGCAGAAACAATGACTCCATCCATTCAAACTTGCTAAAGCTTGTACTTTGCCCAGTAAACCTGCAGAAAATTGCAAAAGCTCCAACATCCATCCAAACCTGCAAAAACTGTTTCATGACTACATTCACAATTTGCAAAACAGCTCACTACGCCCATCTGAACTTGCAGTGACTATGACTACACCCATGCATACCTGCAGAACCTCTAACTGCATCCATCCAAACCTGCAGAAACACTGACTATGCCAATCCAAACATGTAGAAACTCTAACTATTCCCATCTAAACCTGCAGAAACACTGACTATGCCAATCCAAACATGTAGAAACTCTAACTATTCCCATCTAAACCTGCAGAAACACTGACTATGCCAATCCAAACATGTAGAAACTCTAACTATTCCCATCTAAACCTGCAAACACTGACTCCACCCATACAAACTTGCTAAAGCACTGCCCATCCAAACCTGCAGAAACTGTAACTAAATCCATCCAAACCTGCAAGAACCCAAACTACGCACATCCAAACCTGTAAAAAACTCTAACTATGCCCATCCAATTCTGCAGAAAGTCTCATTACACCAACCCAAATTAGCAAACATTCTTGCCCATCCAAAACTGCAGAAACTCTAACCACACCCTTCTAAACTCCTGACTACACAAACCCAAACTTGCAGAAACTCTGACCACACCCACCCAAACCTGAACAAGCTTTGACTAGACCCATCTACTTATCTAGAAACTCTGGCTACAACCATCCACTTTTCCATCCTGCGACCACGTCCACTCATAGCCGAAACATACCGTCTTTACAGATTCGAAACATACATGGAGAGTTTTCTAGACTGTGTGTCTTTGCTGCTGTTGCTGCGATGTTCTACAGAACTGCTCGTGTTACTGCGGATCAGCACAGGCATGGACGAGGTGGAGGGAGTCTGGGACAGCGATGTGGACGAGGACGCCACAAAATGATGGGGTCTCAGGGCATCATCTAGGAGACAAAGCGGTGTAGACGTGTTAGACTGCAGAATCCTGTCCAGTGATGCAGGCAGGCATGAATTTAAGGAAAGTATATAAGGGTTTTATTGAACGGTAGAAGTCACAACTTTGGATTACTCAAAACACATGGCAACACTTACTAGGTACAGTATACAGCTAAATCCCATAATATCCTATGTTCTCCCAGCAATATTAGTCTTTAATATGAAATACACATGCTACTACAGTACCTTCTCACTTCGGTAAACAGGTTTTACAAATATATTATGATGAATTACTTATAATTACCATTCATTGTGATTATGGAGCTCTTCCCTGATCCAGGACAGCTTCCTGATTCCTTTACTTTTCTACGAAATTGGACAAATTGTGTTAATTAACTTTGTAAAACAATGAGACGTGTAATAACAATAACAGCTAGAAACAGCAAGTTTCCTCACGTCAAACTGTTACAATAAAATAATAAAAACTTTTAAGGAAATTATGGTTTTGTTTTTGCTTTAGGCCACTTGTGACCATCGAAATACCTCAATCTTGGCAACTACTGTATGTATAAGCAAAGTTTAATTGGTCCACTCAATTCACCAGGGGCCTCATGTATCAACACTGCGTACGCACAAAATCTTTGCTTACGCCAGTTTTCACGCTCACGGTCGGATTTATTAACAGTGAAATTAACGTGAGAATGTGCGCTCTTCCACGCCAACTTCCTGTCTGGCGTACGTGTATTTCTTGTGTGTTTGTTTTATTTCCGTTGGCGACTCCTAGAGGCAATTATGTTAAATTACACACTACAAAGTATCGCACCAACACATGTGAAAAACATTGCTATTCATTTATAATTGATAAAATGGGTTAATTGACACAATATTTTTCTACCAATTATGTGATTTTGAACATATAAAAGCATTTGCAAATGTATACAACCCTTAGTCTATGGCAATAGCAGTGTTGGCCTTATTAGAGGACATTGTCAATGGCCGAATCCGAAGGGAACACGTTTTTAGGGATCACAGTGATTTTCTGGCTCACGATGATGACTGGCTTATTAGCCGCTTCAGATTTCCAAGAGCTATCATCTTGGAGCTCTGTGCTGAGTTGGGTCCAAATTTGGAAAGTGAGACAGCGAGGAGCCACGCATTACCAGTTCCCTTACAGGTGCTGACAACGCTTGGTTTCCTGGCAACTGGTTCTTTCCAAAGGGAACCGGCAGACCGCTCGGGGTTAAGCCAGTCGTCTTTGAGCCATGCAGTGCCAGCTGTATGGGACGGGATCATCCGCATGTCTAGCAGGTATATAACGTTTCCATACCATGTACTTGACCAGCCAAACATTAAAGCGCAATTTGCAGCGATCGCCGGTTTTCCTAATGTAATCGGAGCCATCGACTGCACGCCCTGTTGCATGATCTGGGGAAAAAACAATGCTAGACCAGGATGCCCCCTTCAAATTTCGCACTGCCCCTCCATATGGTCTAGTCTAGAACCGGCCCTGCTCAAATGCGCCTAACAAATATTGTGGCAAGGTGGCGTGGGTCAACCCATGATCAATGCATCCTGTCTACTGTACCTCCGATAGGAGCACCTCCAATTCACATACTGTGCATTTTCTCTTCTTGCTGGCTTTTGCCATTGCTTTTTCGTTTGGTTTTGCCAAAGTGGAGTCATTACCAGGGAGGGGTTTTGCGCTCGTGCACGTGCGCTCAATTTCACGTTAATTCGGATGTACAAAGAGAATATGCGTGGGATTCCGCGTACGCAGTGTTTCATAGATCAGATTTTTTTTACTGCGGACGCACATTTGCAGCTTTGTCCGTACGCAATGTTTTGGTATGAATTCAACGCAAGTCTTTGTACATGAGGCCCCTGGACATCATGCTACTATATACAGCACGGCCCTGAAAAGCCTGTTTCCTGCTATAGTGTACAGTATGTCAGTTTATTTGTGATTATGATGCAGGTAAGTTTCACTAACTGGCTCTCTCTTCATGAGCAGCATTCAAAAAAATGTACCTTCGCTGTCTTATTCCTGATTAGCGGAATATTACAAAGGAATGTCTCAAATTGTTGGATCTACTGTTTATCATCCATATATTCACCATTCAAGCGGTCATCAAGAACAACGGGTGGCTGTGAGGACCCATGACTTCACGCCATCTGTCATCGCTGTAAGGGAAAGATACGCTGCTGAGGCCTCAACCTTACTGCAACCTCCCAGACACACATTTTCCCACTATGGGCAATTTGGCAGCGGAAATAAGCCTACAGTGTGTGTCTTTGGACTGTGGGAGGAAACCAGAGTGGGGATTTGAACTGCCAACCTTTTAGGTGCTGGGCGACAACACTAATCACTAATCAAGAAACTCTGTGGCCTTATCAGTAATAATATTTACCATTCTAAAATTATTATTTAAAATCTATTATTCATAGGAAAGACTTTGGTTTTGTAAAGCATGCAAAGTTACACACATTAATTTAGAAAAACTTAAATTTGAGTCAATAAATGTAAAGCTTTAACATGGAAGATAAATGCAGCAGATTTTGTCACGATAAATTGACAAAAATAAAAATCATGACCTTGGTACTATATATAAATACTACCATAATCACTCCATCCATCCATGTAGGAACATCTGTAGTCCAACTATGTCCAACCTATCCAATGGTGACCATTATATTTATTCCCATTTTACACCCGTGGTAGGACCTTCGGGCAACATTTACACACGCATTCACACACTACGGGCAATTTGGCTCCAATTAGTCTAATCTGCATGTCTCTGGACTGTGGGAGGAAACCGGAGTACCCGGAGAAAACCCATCAAGCACGGGGAGAACATGCAAACTCCATGCACACAGACTGCGAGGCGGGATGATTACTACTTTATCAAGCTATTCAAAATTCTAAATAAACTCAAAATTTTCAACATGGAAGTGAAACTTTTCTACTCACAGGGCTTTATCAGAGTTGGACATTTTGGGGGTGCTCGGGTGGCTACTGAGGGAACGACTGCGAGCCAGTTTGGCTCTCCGCATCTCCTTCCCTGTAATCATCAGCATCATTATTATCATCATCATCATCATCATCACATCCAATATAATGTCCTCCTTCCGTCAGAGATCACACTAACCAGTTGATGTTGACAGGGTGGCTCCAGATGTGGAACCAGACATGCCCTTGGAACCAGACAGTCCTGCTTTGCTGTCTCGTCCTGCACAGAAGATCAGAGCTCTCTCTTACTCTTACACCACAATGCTGTTCAACACTCCATTCTCCTTCTCCAGAATGACAGGTTTATACTGTAATACTGTACTAATGTATGAATTTGTATTGTTTCTATAGTACAGTCGTGGCTAAAAGTTTTGAGAATTACATAAATATTGGAAATTGGAAAAGTTGCTGCTTAAGTTTTTATAATAGCGATTTGCATATCCTCCAGAATGTTATGAAGAGTGATCAGATGGAGATTATTTGCCATGAAAATTAACGTAATCCCAAAAAAACCTTTCCACTGCATTTCATTAGTCATTAAAGGAGCTGCTGAGATCATTTCAGTAATCGTCTTGTTAACTCAGGTGAGAATGTTGACGAGCACGAGGCTGGAGATCATTATGTCAGGCTGATTGGGTTAGAATGGGAGACTTGACATGTTAAATGGAGGGTGATGCTTGAAATCATTCTTCTCCCATTGTTAACCATGGTGACCTGCAAAGAAATGCGTTGCATATCATTACGTTGCATAAAAATGGCGTCACAGGCAAGAATATTGTGGCTACTAAGATTGTACCTAAATAAACAATTTATAGGATCATCAAGAACTTCAAGGAAAGAGGTTCAGTTCTTGTTAAAAGGCTTCAGGGCGTCCAAGAAAGTCCAGCAAGCGCCAGGATCGTCTCCTAAAGAGGATTCAGCTGCGGGATCGGAGGGCCACTAGTGCAGAGCTTTAGCTCAGGTGTGACAGCAGGCAGGTGTGAGCCGCATCTGCACGCACGGTGAGGCCAAGACCAAGATGACCTGGTGTCAAGAAGGGCAGCAAAGAAGCCACTTCTCTCCAAAAAAAACCCATCAGGGACAGATTGATCTTCTGCAGAAAGTACTGTATGGTGAATGGTCTGCTGAGGACTGGGGCAAAGTCATATTCTCTGATGAAGCCGCTTTCCGATTGTTTGGGGCATCTGGGAAAAGGCTTTCCAGGCCGGAGCGCCACCATCAGTCCTGTGTCATGCCAACAGTAAAGCATCCTGAGCCCAAAACACCCTCCAACAGCAACTTCTTCCAACAATCCAACAACAGTTTGGTGAAGAACACTGCATTTTCCAGCACGATGGAGCACCGTGCCATAAGGCAAAAGTGATAACTAAGTGGCTCAGGGACCAAAACGTTGAAATTTTGGGTCCTTGGCCTGGAAACTCCCCATATCTTAATCCCACTGAGAACTTGTGGTCAATCCTCAAGAGGCGGGTGGACAAACAAAAACCCACTAATTCTGACAAACTCCAAGAAGTGATGATGAAAGAATGTGTTGCTATCAGTCAGGATTTGGTCCAGAAGTTGATTGAGAGCCCAGTCGAATTGCAGAGGTCCTGAAAAAGAAGCTCCAACACTGCAGATACTGACTCTCTGCATAAATGTCATGTAACTGTCGATAAAAGCCTTTGTATGAAGTGCTTGTAATTATATTTCAGTACATCACAGAAACAACTGAAACAAAGATCTAAAAGCCGTTTATCAGCAAACTTTGTGAAAACTAATATTTGTGTCATTCTCAAAACTTTTGGCCACGACTGTATGAGCTCATTCACAGGAAGTCCACATAAACAGATTAAAATTATGTGTGATCACTGATATAGTGTCATCTTTATGCTTCCTGGCAAAATGAAGCCTTTTTTCTGATGAGTTTCAGTTCTTATGGACACAGCTGTTTAGTCCCAGTCCTGTGAGTTCTCATCACACGTACGCGTGTATATGGAATTGTTTAAGTGATCTCCATTCATGATATTTTTCCAACCACATTACTTCTACAAACTTGAGGCTTCAGCACGATCCTCCCAGGTTTAGATGATGAGTTGAAGGGTTCTTAACCCAGTTCCAGGGATTTCAAATCTCCTTAATTGTTTTCTTTGCTTGTTGCAGCACAATAATTTGACCCCTATGAATCGGTGACATCTGTTTTGGCCAGGCGGTGTATATTTTATACTATATGATCCTAAATGGATGTTGGTTACTTACTCTTTTTTTCACTGTGCTTCTCTCCTGTCAGTTTCGCTTCACTCTGCTGACGTTCTAGCAGTTCCTGTGGAGTACAAAAATGGGAAAAAAAACTAACACTGTTACCACTAATATATGAACACTGCTTATACTAAAATATTTTTTTGGAAAGACATTTAGCTCTGTTGTATAAAGATCCTCATTTCTTTACAAATTTAGCATATAAAGCTTTTGTTGCAAAGTGCTATATGAAAATATCTATCTATCTATCTATCTATCTATCATATTGTCTCAGTTTCTTTGAGATCGGTTTTTAAGTGCAATAACTTAGTGTACTGTTCCTGGGCTGGTCATGAATTTGTTTCCCCTAAATGAGTATTTTAGGAGATCTTCCATAGCTACAGGTCATGGACATGTGTTTTAGGAATTAAGCTAAATATTGATGATGTTCTACCAACATTACCCATAGTTCAATATTAAAAAAATGTCTTCTATACAAGAGTGTCAAAGGCACAGCCCAGAAGCAGGACAGATCTGATCTGAAGATCCTATTCGGGCCACCAAATAAACCTCATAATCAGGGTTATAAGTAAAAATTGGCTTATAACTGAATTGTATAAATTTGAGAATAAGAGCTAGTCTCTGTTGTTCCACTGGGGGCCAAAACAAAACAAGCCCCTGATAAAAATATGCTAACAAGGTAACTGATCATTAGCATGCTAAATATTTGATGAGTCTCCTGTTCCTGACATTCTGATGTCTTTTATTCTTCTACAGTACATGATTGCTCTCTCACCATTTCCAGCAGGAGAGTCTCCTCCTTCTCCTTCTTCTGGTCCAGCAGGTCTCGTTCATGTCTTTTATGATACTGCCGGAGTAAGAAATCATCTGAGATCTCACAATACACAAATATTATCTGATAAAATCATAAACACTTTAGAGAGAGCGTAAAACGCTACCGGTTCTGTGATGTCCATTTTGTCCAACTCCAGGACTGTCTAAGGGGGTAAATATATCAATATGAAATATTATTCGATATAATGCTTTTTTTTTTGTTTGTTTGTTTATTTTAAAGGACGAGAAGTCAGGACGTGTCTCACCTTGCGCACGGTGGCTACGACGTCTTTGTCCTTCTCGCGACAGAGCAGCTTTCTCACACAGAACTCCAGCTGCTGGAGCAGATGCTTGTCTGCAGGTAGCCGTATGGTGGACCTGAGCCTGGGCAGCATGTAGCACAGTTTATACCTGCACACGGTCAGACACACACACACACACACGCTTTAACCATCAGGTACAAGGATAATTAACATGAGTCGTGCGGCTATGTGTTCGCTGTAGAGTTAGAGTTCACCTGACGTTAGCCACGGGGTCGGTAATGAGCTCCAGGGCCTGCAGGAGGAAGTGCTTACAGAAGTAGGACTTAGAGAAGAGATCTATGGCGATGTCGCACAGGTCCAGAAACCGTAGCCGGTTCCAGTAACTCCGCCCTTGAGCAAGCTCTTCAAGAAAGTGATTTAGTTTTTTTATTCACGTAATGTAATATACAATCGATAAATATCAATTCATATCAAAATATTTTTTTTCATTGATTACTAAGGTAAATGTGTCGTTCACTCACCCTGCACTATTTTGCTGATGATCTCCTGTCTCTGCTCCTGCTTACGGTTGTAGCGCAGAAACACGCACAACGTCCGGGCGGCTTCCCTCTGCACCGGTAGCACATTCTACACACACAGAGGAGGGAGAAATGGGTTAGATCTAATGTGAGTATGAGTCAGGTGTGTGCATATGTGTGTGTTTCTCACATTGGTGGTGATGATGCTGAACATCCTCTGCAGGAAGCGGAAGTAGATGTGGTCTCCAGAAACGACGCGGGGCAGACAGGAGTAACGCTGCAGCAGCTTCTCATGGACGCGCCAGCGCAGTGAGGATGCGGCTTTCTGCTCAGCCGCCACCAGCGCAGGAACCAGGTCAGGAACGTTCACCTGCTGAGGAGAGCCACAATCTTACAGTGGAACATGGGAACAGTGGGAAACAAACACTGCAGTAGCTGTTGTGGTGGCAGAAGAAGGAGGAGGAAAGATAGTTATAGCAGTAGTATATATCTCTTTCTCTCTCTCTGTTGAGCTACACATGTCGTTCCTGAGCTGCCAGTGATCCAGTCTACAAGTCTACCTGACCTGGCTGCCACCTAACACACTGTATAAATGCAGATAATTTCCTGCTATCTGTTTCACCCAGATGAGGATGGGTTCCCTGTTGAGTCTGGTTCCTCTCAAGGTTTCTTCCTATTACCATCTCAGGGAGTTTTTCCTTGCCACTGTCGCCCTCGGGCTTGCTCACCAGGGACTATCTGAACATTTTTATATTCATACACATTCACATTCCATACAAACTTAAATAATTCTTTTGATTGTGTAAAGCTGTTTTGAGACAATGTCAATTGTTAAAAGCGCTATACAAATAGAATTGAAATTGAAATAGTAGTATTAGTGTTTTTTGTAAAAATAAATAAGTAAATAAATAAATAATAATTAAAGGACTGAAGAACTAGAAGAGCTGTTTTACTCACTGTAGAACTATTAACACTGATAGTAGTTTCAGCAGAATTAGTAATAGTATAAAATTCCTTTAAAATATAAATACACATCAGTGGAAGTACCTTGCTCTCTGGTCCTGCTCCCTCTCCCCTGGATGTTGCCAGTTCCAGTGCTTCTTGTAGATGAGTGAGTAAAGAATCCAGTACCTGCAAACACCACAGATCAGCCTCAGACTAAGGCTTAGACAGAGTATCAGCCAAGGGTCAACTAGAGGCTCAGAGGATCAGACTGAAGCTCAGATCAAGGCTCGGCTAAAGGCACAGAGGATCAGATCAAGGCTCGGCTAAAGGCACAAAGGATAACCTCGGCTAGAGGTTTAGAGGATCAGACCATGGCTCGGCTAGAGGTTTAGAGGATCAGACCATGGCTCGGCTAGAGGTTTAGAGGATGAGACCATGGCTCGGCTAGAGGTTTAGAGGATGAGACCATGGCTCGGCTAGAGGTTTAGAGGATCAGACCATGACTCGGCTAGAGGTTTAGAGGATCAGACCATGACTCGGCTAGAGGTTTAGAGGATCAGACCATGGCTCGGCTAGAGGTTTAGAGGATGAGACCATGGCTCGGCTAGAGGTTTAGAGGATGAGACCATGGCTCGGCTAGAGGTTTAGAGGATCAGACCATGGCTCGGCTAGAGGTTTAGAAGATCAGACCATGGCTCGGCTAGAGGTTTAGAGGATCAGACCATGGCTCGGCTAGAGGTTTAGAGGATCAGACCATGGCTCGGCTAGAGGTTTAGAGGATCAGACCATGGCTCGGCTAGAGGTTTAGAGGATCAGACCATGGCTCGGCTAGAGGTTTAGAGGATGAGACCATGGCTCGGCTAGAGGTTTAGAGGAACAGACCATGGCTCGGCTAGAGGTTTAGAGGATCAGACCATGGCTCGGCTAGAGGTTTAGAGGATCAGACCATGGCTCGGCTAGAGGTTTAGAGGATCAGACCATGGCTCGGCTAGAGGTTTAGAGGATCAGACCATGGCTCGGCTAGAGGTTTAGAGGATTAGACCATGGCTCGGCTAGAGGTTTAGAGGATCAGACCATGGCTCGGCTAGAGGTTTAGAGGATCAGACCATGGCTCGGCTAGAGGTTTAGAGGATCAGACCATGGCTCGGCTAGAGGTTTAGAGGATCAGACCATGGCTCGGCTTAAGGTTTAGAGGAACAGACCATGGCTCGGCTAGAGGTTTAGAAGATCAGACCATGGCTCGGCTATAGGTTTAGAGGATCAGACCATGGCTCGTCTAGAGGTTTAGAGGATCAGACCATGGCTCGGCTAGAGGTTTAGAAGATCAGACCATGGCTCGGCTAGAAGTTTAGAGGATCAGACCATGGCTCGGCTAGAGGTTTAGAGGGTCAGACCATGGCTCGGCTAGAGGTTTAGAGGATCAGACCATGGCTCGGCTAGAGGTTTAGAGGATCAGACCATGGCTCGGCTAGAGGTTTAGAGGATGAGACCATGGCTCGGCTAGAGGTTTAGAGGATGAGACCATGGCTCGGCTAGAGGTTTAGAGGATGAGACCATGGCTCGGCTAGAGGTTTAGAGGATCAGACCATGGCTCGGCTAGAGGTTTAGAGGATCAGACCATGGCTCGGCTAGAGGTTTAGAAGATCAGACCATGGCTCGGCTAGAGGTTTAGAGGATCAGACCATGGCTCGGCTAGAGGTTTAGAGGATGAGACCATGGCTCGGCTAGAGGTTTAGAGGATGAGACCATGGCTCGGCTAGAGGTTTAGAGGAACAGACCATGGCTCGGCTAGAGGTTTAGAGGATCAGACCATGGCTCGGCTAGAGGTTTAGAGGATCAGACCATGGCTCGGCTAGAGGTTTAGAGGATCAGACCATGGCTCGGCTAGAGGTTTAGAGGATCAGACCATGGCTCGGCTAGAGGTTTAGAGGATCAGACCATGGCTCGGCTAGAGGTTTAGAGGATCAGACCATGGCTCGGCTAGAGGCTTAGAGGATCAGACCATGGCTCGGCTAGAGGTTTAGAGGATCAGACCATGGCTCGGCTAGAGGTTTAGAGGATCAGACCATGGCTCGGCTAGAGGTTTAGAGGATCAGACCATGGCTCGGCTAGAGGTTTAGAGGATCAGACCATGGCTCGGCTTAAGGTTTAGAGGAACAGACCATGGCTCGGCTAGAGGTTTAGAAGATCAGACCATGGCTCGGCTAGAGGTTTAGAGGATCAGACCATGGCTCGGCTAGAGGTTTAGAGGATCAGACCATGGCTCGGCTAGAGGTTTAGAGGATCAGACCATGGCTCGGCTAGAAGTTAAGAGGATCAGACCATGGCTCGGCTAGAGGTTTAGAGGATCAGACCATGGCTCGGCTAGAGGTTTAGAGGATCAGACCATGGCTCGGCTAGAGGTTTAGAGGGTCAGACCATGGCTCAGCTAGAGGTTTAGAGGATCAGACCATGGCTCGGCTAGAGGTTTAGAGGATCAGACCATGGCTCGGCTAGAGGTTTAGAGGATCAGACCATGGCTCGGCTAGAGGTTTAGAGAATGAGACCATGGCTCGGCTAGAGGTTTAGAGGGTCAGACCATGGCTCGGCTAGAGGTTTAGAGGATCAGACCATGGCTCGGCTAGAGGTTTAGAGGATCAGACCATGGCTCGGCTAGAGGTTTAGAGGATCAGACCATGGCTCGGCTAGAGGTTTAGAGGATCAGACCATGGCTCGGCTAGAGGTTTAGAGGATCAGACCATGGCTCGGCTAGAGGTTTAGAGGATCAGACCATGGCTCGGCTAGAGGTTTAGAGGATCAGACCATGGCTCGACTAGAGGTTTATAGGATCAGACCATGGCTCGGCTAGAGGTTTAGAGGATCAGACCATGGCTCGGCTAGAGGTTTAGAGGATCAGACCATGGCTCGGCTAGAGGTTTAGAGGATCAGACCATGACTCGGCTAGAGGTTTAGAGGATCAGACCATGGCTTGGCTAGAGGTTTAGAGGATGAGACCATGGCTCGGCTAGAGGTTTAGAGGATCAGACCATGGCTTGGCTAGAGGTTTAGAGGATGAGACCATGGCTTGGCTAGAGGTTTAGAGGATGAGACCATGGCTTGACTAGAGGTTTAGAGGATGAGACCATGGCTTGGCTAGAGGTTTAGAGGATGAGACCATGACTTAGCCAGATGCTCAGAGAATCAGACCACAGCTCAACTAGAGACTCAGATGGCGGCTCAGACAAAGGCTCAATTAGAAGCTTTACAAAGGATTGGCCTGAGGCTCAGAGAGTGGCTTAGTCAGAGACTCAGACAGAAGCTCAGACAAAGGTTTAGACAACCAGACCAAGGCTCAGATAGACACTCAGAAGATCAGACCAAGGCTCAGAAATAGACTCAGTTAGAGGATGAGATAGGTGATTGGACTGAGGCTCTGACTGTGACACAGACAGAGACTCAGATAGAAGGTCATACAGTGATGGAGAGGCTCAGACAATGACACAGCTAGATGCTCTGGTGGAGGCTCAGACACACATTTAGAAAGGGGGCAGAGATCAGACAGAGGGTCAGAATAAATCAGACTGGACCCAAGACAGGGGCTCAGACAGGAGGTCAGAATGAGATCAGACAGGGGGCAAGACAGGGGCTCAGACAGAGGTTCACACAGGGACTCTGACAGGGGTTTAGACAAGGACGCAGAAAAAAGATCAGACAGAGAGCGGACAGGGGCTCAGACAGAGGCTCAGACATGACTTAAGACAGATGCAGCCTCTGTGTTTAGACACGTAGGGAGCAGATGGTGTAGAGTAAATAAAAACATTTTAAACTAATGTTAAGTCCCTCAGAACACTCGAGTGTTACACTCTAACAAACTGAATGGACATTATAGTCACACAACCCATAACCCCCCCCCCCCCCGTCACTCAAACAGACACAGAGCTTCAATTCACATACTAATAACAGCATGAACAATCACTCACACACACACACACACACAGGTCCCACCTCTAATGAGTCATCCTGCAGTAAGGTGATCAGCTCTTTGTGTACATAATGCACATTCGGACCCAGAAGTTTAACCACCTGGGAAAGAATAGTGTGGAGAAAGAGAAGTGTAGAGTTCAGTTAGAACCTTAAACCCTTTACATAGTGTGTGTGTGTGTGTGTGTGTGTGTGTGTGTGTTTGGTAATTACATCTCTAAGCCCTCAGCATGGTGTGCAAGAACAGAATCAGTACATGACTCACTGCAGGTTTAATGTAAACAGTAAGGCGGCATTTCCTTGTTGCCATGGCGACAACATTATACAGCACCATACTGTATGTTGCATGTATAGTGGGTATATAACTGCAAAGATGACTATATAGTGAAAGCCTGAGTGAAGAAATTTAAGTCTAAGTGCTCTGAAAGGTCCTGCGTGACATTAGTGTTAGACATTACCGCGAGGAACGCTACACACACTACCAGTCAGAAGTTTGGACACACCTTCTAACTCCATGACCGCTCCTGAATGTTTTTTCTTTCTACACTACTTTTTATTCAATCTCCTCTGAACAGTTGATATTGAGATGTTTATCTGCTACTTTTGCTCTGTAAAGCTTCATAACGCCTCTAATCTGAGGTGCTGCTTGAGGTTAATTGGTGATTTCTGAGGCTGGTGACTCTAAATGAACGTCTCCTCTGCAGCAGAGCTCAGTTTCATCATCATGGAGCTTGATGGGTTTTACAAACACACTCGACACAATACTGTTCTTGTAGGAACTGGTCCAGATCAGCTGACCTTCATGTCTTAGAATAACGGACTGTAGTTGCTGATACTTATTTACTTAATGTCATGTGTGTTATTCAATAGTTTAGAACAAAAATCGAGGATTGTTCTAGGATGTAGAAAGTAAATCCAACCTTGACTGGTACTCCTGTTAGCTACTGTATGAGACACCGGTTATGTGGTTAAGTATAAGCACCCCATATGAGTGCTGTACTGTATGTGTCTCACACGTAGTGTAGAAGAAGTACCTCGTGGAACCCCTCGGCCGCGGTGCGCCGCACTGAGATCTCAGGGTCGTGACAGAGGCTTGAGAAGGTCCGGTACAGCTCAGACAGGAAGTGGTTTGGGTCAGCGAATAACACCATGGCCTAGGGTAGAGTATGTACCAGTAGTAAAAGGATTAGATATTAGATAACAACAATATGTTACAATACTTCGGTTCAAACACACAAGATTATAAGTGCTGAAGAATGGTGATGACCTCATAGATTACTAGCCTGAGGGCTGGAACAGGAAAAGCTACAGTATGTCAAAAATATTCATTTGATTTATAATTTTCCTCTTTGATTGGATAATTGCTGAAGTGAATAATACTCTATGTTTCAGCTGCACCAGTTCTTCTAGCGCTAACTGATGCAGTGAGGAGCTTCTCATTTCCTAAACAGCCATGTTGGAGATGTAGGGTGAAGTTATTGTCCCGCATCAAGCAAAGACAACAACCTAGGAGATAAGAGCCGTCCAACACATTATTACACCCTGGAGGAAAAGTGCTGTGGTCAGAAAAACACATCACTTAAACGCTTGGTGAAGTTGCATCGTTAAAAAATGAAGGAATGGAAGAATTTGGAATAAAATTGCAACAGCGACTATTGTGTGAACATTGTAATGAGCAGTGCGAGCTCACCTGCCCTAATGGAAAACCTTCCCAGAAAAATGGAGCTTATTATAACGAGGAACGCGGCGTGAAGGTCAGGTGTCCAACACAACGTAGTTATGGCGGCGTTTAATAAACACTGAATGAGGTCATGTTTTGCTCCTTACTCAGGTTCATTGTTTATGAAAGCAAATGAAACTATTGTATCATTATGGTGATGATTAGCTAGAACTCTGAGGCCATTTCTACTTTGAAGTGTTCGCAGTAGGTGCATGCATGCATGCGGAGAGTCTATTAATAACCGGCGCAGGAAGCACAGGAGAACTTCAATGCGGGCAGATGGCGAAGATACAGGTTTCATTTCCTCCGACAAGCTCGCAGATCAAAGTGTCCTAGCTCGCAGCTCCTTTCTCTGCGTTTTCAAAGTACGCCACTCACAATTTCTTCTTAGTTTTGCTCACATTGAGGGAAACAGGATGTGGAGCAGCACTCTAGATCAGCTCCGGAGACGACCCTGGCCTATGTAATGGCATATGGACTTGTGCATGCAGATATGGAGAGAAAATGCTTTTCTAAGCTTTTGGATAAGAACTGCAAGGCGTGAGTGATGTCAGTGCGTTACGGTACTCACTGGGAAGTTGTAGGCGCAGTTGCGGCGCACCAGCGCGTACTTGTTCTCCAGTTCCAGAGGGTAAGGCTGGCTGTCACAGTGGCCGTTCTCATGCTGCAGACCGAGGCAACACAGCTTCTTGTAGAACTCCAGGAACCAGAGGTGCTGCTCGTTTGTGAAAGACGCTGCGTGGAGAGGCGGAGTTGGGATCAGCACAGATCTGGAGACGTCTGGATAACATCTCGTGTGTAATCAAGGACAGGAGGGGTATTAAATAAAGGCTCAGAGGCTCTTCACCAGAATCTGACCTCAACTCAGAGGATAAATCGTGAGTAAGTCTGTGGAATTCATAGCCGGTCACTTAAAATAAAGTTACGTGGGCAGAAATCAGAGCCTTCGCTTGTTTCTTACAGCCAGCTGCTGTGGTTTTGTGGCCAGCACTGTAGGTTTAGAAATATTTTAAGGTCAATGATTTCTCTTAAACTTTTTGGTCTTTTATATCATGATGTGTTTCCTATTAACACATCAGACAGTGAGGACTGTAAACATTCATTCATTCATCTTCTATACCGCTTAATCCTGTGTTCAGGGTCGTGGGGACCTGGAGCCTATCCCAGGAGACTCTGGGCACGAGGCGGGGTACACCCTGGACAGCGTGCCAATCCATCGCAGAGCACACACACACACACACACACTGTGGTCAATTTAGGAACGCCAATAAGCCTAACCTGCATATCTTTGGACTGTGGGAGGAAACCGGAGTACCCGGAGGAAACCCACCAAGCACGGGGAGAACATGCAAACTCCATGCACACAGAGACGGGAATCGAGCCTGGCCGGGGAATCGAACCCGGACCCTGGAGGTGCAAGGCGACAGTGCTAACCACTACACCACCGCGCCGCCACTGTAAACAGAATGCATGAAAATATCTGTAGCCTTTCCCTGATATAAAAGAGACAGCTATCTTTTTTTATTATTATTATTATTATTCATAAATGTTCTATATCGCTAATCCAGTACAGGGTCACAGGGGCCTGGAGCCTTTTCCAGGAGACTTGAGGTGAGGTGAGGTACACCCTGGACTGGACAAGGTGCCAATCCATCGCACACACACATTGCAATCACATGCATTAGAGGCAATTTAGGAAAATCAATTAGCCTAATCTGCATGTCTTTGGACTCTGGGAGGAAACCGGAATACCAGGAGGAAACCCACCAAGCACAGGGAGAACATGCAAACTCCACACACACACTGTAGCCCCCGAGGTGGGAATCGAACCCTCGACCCTTTAAGACCATATCCTGGGTGATTCAAACAGTCAGAAAGTGTATACATGTACCGTATTTACACATTATCTCTGAGCGCTTTCACACCATGGTTTTACAGATTCCAGTACCCTAAAGTCTGGCATGTTCACCTAATGTGAATACTTACACTGGATACAGATCAGCGTGTTGAGCTCGAGTCCACTTGAAAAGGCAGGGCTTGAACAAAAGGTGAAAGTTAAGCGTACTTGAACGTGGAAGAGTTGAGAACTCATTGGTGAGAATTCTCACATCCTCTGAATTATAAAGAAAATACTCATGTACAAAGCAGTCATAAGGAGTAAGAGTGGAGCGGGTAGCAATCGTACCTGGGCACGGTACAAATCAATCATCCATAGTGTGAAATCAGCTTTAGAATCAGCAAAGTTCGTTGGCTTTATACAAACCGGATTCCAAAAAAGTTGGGACACTAAACAAATTGTGAATAAAAACTGAATGCAATGATGTGGAGATGGCAAATGTCAATATTTTATTCAGAATAGAACATAGATGACAGATCAAAAGTTTAATCCGAGAAAATGTATCATTTTAAAGGAAAAATATGTTGATTCCAAAATATCACGGGGTCAAGAAATCCCAAAAAAGTTGGGACAAGTAGCAATAAGAGGCTGGAAAAAGTCAATTTGAGCATAAGGAACAGTAATTAGGTTAATTGGCAACATGATTGGGTATAAAAAGAGCTTCTCAGTATGGCAGTGTCTCTCAGAAGCCAAGATGGGTAGAGGATCACCAATTCCCACAATGTTGTGCAGAAAGATAGTGGAGCAATATCAGAAAGGTGTTACCCAGCGAAAAATTGCAAAGACTTTGCAGTTATCATCATCAACTGTGCATAATATCATCCGAAGATTCTGAGAATCTGGAACAATCTCTGTGCGTAAGGGTCAAGGGCGTAAAACCATACTGGATGCCCGTGATCTCCGGGCCCTTAAACGACACTGCACCACAAACAGGAATGCTACTGTAAAGGAAATCACAGAATGGGCTCAGGAATACTTCCAGAAACCATCGTCAGTGAACACAATCCACCGTGCCATCCGCCGTCGCCAGCTGAAACTCTACAGTGCAAAGAAGAAGCCATTTCTAAGCGAGATCCACAAGCACAGGCGTTTTCATTGGGCCAGGGATCATTTAAAATGGAGTGTGGCAAAATGGAAGACTGTTCTGTGGTCAGACGAGTCACGATTCGAAGTTCTTGTTGGAAATGTGGGACGCCATGTCATCCGGACCAAAGAGGACAAGGACAACCCAAGTTGTTATCAACGCTCAGTTCAGAAGCCTGCATCTCTGATGGTATGGGGTTGCATGAGTGCGTGTGGCATGGGCAGCTTGCATGTCTGGAAAGGCACCATCAATGCAGAAAAATATATTCAGGTTCTAGAACAACATATGCTCCCATCCAGACGTCATCTCTTTCAGGGAAGACCCTGCATTTTTCAACAAGATAATGCCAGACCACATTCTGCATCAATCACAACATCATGGCTGCGTAGGAGAAGGATCCGGGTACTGAAATGGCCAGTCTGCAGTCCAGATCTTTCCCCTATAGAGAACATTTGGCGCATCATAAAGAGGAAGGTGCGACAAAGAAGGCCCAAGACGATTGAACAGTTAGAGGCCTGTATTAGACAAGAATGGGAGAGCATTCCTATTTCTAAACTTGAGAAACTGGTCTCCTCGGTCCCCAGACGTCTGTTGAGTGTTGTAAGAAGAAGGGGAGATGCCACACAGTGGTGAAAATGGCCTTGTCCCAACTTTTTTGGGATTTGTTGACACCATGACATTTTGATTCACCATATTTTTCCCTTAAAATGATACATTTTCTCGGATTAACCTTTTGATCTGTCATCTATGTTCTATTCTGAATAAAATATTGACATTTGCCATCTCCACATCATTGCATTCAGTTTTTATTCACAATTTGTTTAGTGTCCCAACTTTTTTGGAATCCGGTTTGTACATGTAGTTAGCACAATGGAAATAAAGTCTAATCTAATCTAATTAAATCTACTCACTCACTCGTTCTCAATACCACTCACTCCTGTATAGGGTTGTGGGAGGCCTGGAGCCTATCCAAGGGTACTCGGGGCAGGAAACAGGGTACACCTTGGATGGGGTGCCAATCCACTGCAGCTATTCTAAACAGATCTAATCTAAACATACAGTGGCACATATGTCTCCTTATACGTAGCTTCGTAATAAAGAGCTATGCTTTGATCAGGGTGGTTAAGCTTTTGCAACCCTGGCACTGAGTATACAGTACTGCTTTGCTTTGGTTAAATCAAGAACGCTATGCAGTGTAAAGATGTTCCAGGCTTACTCAATTAGTCTTTAACATTACATCCCCAGGCTGTATTTTTCCATAAGGTCATGTTATAATGCGTGTACCGGGTGCACAGGTGCGATTAGGGTCGGGACACTCACCTGAGAGGCCATGACACAGCTTGCCGTACTGGAAGGACAGTGACGACAGCACTGCCTCGTCAGCTTTAAAGCACTTCTCACAGAACGTCTTCACCAGCGGGAATATAACATGCGTCCTGTCGTCTATGGAAAAGTGAAGAAGGCGGAGACCATAACGGCTGCTTTACCTTTTTCAGGCAAATCTATTTGAATTGCAGTTTTAACGAAAGACGTGGACACGGAGCAGCTTTAACAAAACCCCAGTGGAGAGTCAGAGGCTTAAAGAGAAAGCCAGGAAGTAGGGGAAAAAAAGATCAAAATGAAGAAAAGGAAAAATACACCCCATGGCACATTGAGGGCGAGGCAAATGAAAAGTTTAACATAAGAAATGCGACATAAAATTGACAAACAAACAATGCAAAAAAATCCACTGATTGTGAACATCAGGTCATTAAATTCAAATGCAACATCTGAAGTCATCTGAAAAGCACTAGTTCAGAGCTAAAGTCAATTACTGGTGATTAATTTAAATAAATAAATGAATAAATAAATGAATAAATGAATAAATAAAGCAGCTGACCGCTGTCGAACATCTCCAGGAGGTTGATGATGGTGTCGAAGGCTGCCAGTCTCACAGTGCTGCCCTCATCACGTGCCAGCTCCACTAACTCCGGTAACACCACAGCCTTCGTATGTTCCGGTCTGGTACATGAACGCAAAAGGAAAAAAAAAATAGACTGTTAGAAACTAATGTGTTGCTCTTTAAGTAAGTAAAGTGCCCAGTGCATCTCCTGCATGCAGTGTTGGTGTGCATCAGGAGTAGGGCTGTGCACCACACGTCTGTACTCACAACGCTGCCAAAGAAGCACTCTGTTGCTAGGGTCTGCTGAAAACTCTAAAACCTTACGGCTATTTTGGATACTTTGGAAAGAATGTTACGTATACTGTATCACAGGTTTACTGATATTTTCATATGTATTAATATTTCGTCAGAACAATGGTATTGTTGATTTATTTACACAAATTCAATTAAATTAAGTAGTATTTGTATAGCGCTAGGATAATGGCACAAAGCAGCTTTACAGAAATAGAAATTCTGGATAACTTTGTGCCTGATGAGCAAGCTGGTGGTGCCGATGTTTCGAAGGAAAAACTCCCCGAGAAGTCATGAGGAAGAAACCAGGTGACCTCAAAAGTGACCTCATCCTCATTTGGGTGACATCAGATACTACAAGCATAAATAAATCTTTTCTATAGTGGTAATATGATCTAAGGAGCCGTTGTACAACAGTCAAGAGTTTAATAAAAGAAATCTGGAAATACCAGTTAGCCTAGTCTGCATGTCTTTGGACTGTGGGAGGAAACCGGAGTATCTAGAGGAAACCCAGCAAGCACAGGGAGAACATGCAAACGTCTCACACACAGACTACAGACAACGATCCAACCCTCGAGCCTGGAGATGTGTGGCCGCAGTGCTAACCGTTATGCCACCGCTACGCCGCCGCAACTTATTCATGCGCCACCAACCATTTATTTATTTTCTTCTGTTAGAAATACTTTAAGGGTGAGTGACATGACCAGAAAAAGAAAAGATAATAATAATTGTGATATTTTAGGTCTAAGCTACATGATATGCATCGCGATATAAAGTTTTACCTCCGGGAAAAAGGAAACCATCTTCGAAAAAAATGTGTGATGAAAATATAAGATAAGGAAGCATTTTACAAGTTTAATTATTTAAAAAACTCAAACTCATACTCGTACATCAAATCTGCTTTAAGTTTGTATCCTTTTATTAAGAAGACTCCGACTCAAGACTAGCGCCAACCGTAAGCCTCATTCTCCATCATCTTCCCGGCCTCTTAAAGACGATTTTTCAGTCCAGCCTTCCTTAAATCGTGTTAAATGCCACCCTATATGATCTCGTCTTCCACACACTCCATCTCATATATGTATATGTTCCCCTCTTAGTACTGCTCTGGGCTTTTGGTTCCTGTAAGTTGCATTACCGTCACCTAAAAATCTCACTCTCACTCAACTTCACAGTCTTTTAAAGCCGACTTTCCAGTCTAGTCTTCCTTAACAAGATTCATTAAATGCTTCCTTCCCTGATCAACGACTCCCGAGTCTAAAAGACTTTTAACATTTCCTTCTACTCTTGCCTGTCCTGCATATATTTCCTGCATGAGAGCAGTATGTGCGCGACGGTCTCACTTTCCTGGCGTTCCTGACAGATTCCCATTGGGTGTTCTATGAGTAGAGTGCTTTTAAGGGTATTGTGTCCAATTCTTAGTCTCTTAATTATATACTGTATATATGTTGCCAAAAATATTTGCTTGCCTGCCTCCACATGAAGTAGGAAAACTACTTTTTCCTGTATTCAGGGTCATGGGGGGCCTGGAGCCTATCCCAGGAGGCTTAGAGCATGAGGCAGGCTACACCCTGGACAAGGTGCCAATCCATCACAGGGCACGGATTGTGTGAGGAAACCGGAGTACCCAGAGAACACCCACCAAACATGGGGAGAACATGCAAACCCCATGCACACAGAGACGGGAATCGAGCCTGGCCGGAAATCGAACCCGGACCCTGGAGGTGGAAGGGGACCACACTTGAGTAACATCAATTCTTACTCCATAGGGTTTAATATGGCCCACTCTTTTGCAGCTATAACAGCTACAACTCCTCTGGAAAGGCTTTTTATGGGAAGACAATTCATGAGAGTATTTGTGAAGTCAGACACAGATGTTGGACGAGAAGGCCTGAGTCGGAGTCGCTGCTAATTCATCCCAAAGATGTCCTATCGGGTTGAGGGCAGGACTCTGTGCAGGCCAGGCAAGTCCTTTCACACCAAACTCGCTCATCCATGTCTTTATGGACCGTGCTTTGTGCACTGGTGCTCAGTCACATTGAAGCAGGAAGGGAAACTCTTCGCACAAAGTTGGGAACATGAAATTGTCCAAAGTATCTTGGTATGCTGAAGGATTAAGAGCTCCTTTCACTGGAACTAAGGGGCCAAGGGTAACTCCTTTAAAACAAACCCACATAAACAAGTTGCACTTGGTGATGTAATGCTTGGATGCAGCTGCTCGGCCATGAAAACTCATTCCATGAAGCTCTTTATGCACTGCTCTTCAGCTAATCTAAGGGCCACATAAAGTTTGATGGTCTGTAGTTATAGACTCTGCAGAAAGTTGCCGCTCTCAGTGCATCCGCTGACCCAGCTCTGTGATTTTATGTGGCCTAATGGAATTCACTGAGCTCCTGAGAGCGACTCGTTCGCTTGAGTGAATACTCTTGGCAATATATTGTATATACAGTATATTTAGTTGCTAGCCTTTTGGCTGCTCCCGTCAAGGGGTCGCCACAGTGGTCCATCTGATCTGCACAACAACTTAGCACAAGTTTTAAGCCCGGTGCCCTTCCTGACATACTGTAACTCTCCCATTGCATTGGCTGGGAATCGAACTTGTTCCTTCCACATATACTTGTATACAGTATCTAGGTATACACTTACATTTCCGGAACTAGTTGGAAAAGGAGCTGTGTTTTTATTGGTACTTATTATATTATAAGTGTATTGTTATTACTAACGATTAAAGGAAACACAACAAAAAGTTCCAGAAAAAACAAATTTAGATTTGAATACTCTTGCATTCATGTCATGTTTATTAAATCGAGTTTCAGAAAGATTTGCATTGTTTACGTTACTCTCTCTTCCTCTATTCCTCTTTCTCGCATTTATCTTTTTACCCAATTCCCCTGGCGATGTTCTCCAGCTGGCGACACATGCAGGAGCGCACCTCGTACTCCACGTCCTGACACAGCGACCTGACCAGAGGCAGCAGGTCCTTCTTCACCCTGCACAGGATACACAACAATACAACAGCTCAGGCTTGTTCAGTTACACCACAGTACTGCTGAATACTGGATGCTGATTGGTCAGATGATGGTGTTAATATTCCATAACAGCAGCTTGGACAGTCGCGTAGCTACAAATCATGGGTTTATTAATTTTATGAATGTAGTTGTTTTTATGTGATATACAAGGAATGAAGCACTTCAGCTTTCGGGTGGTAGTAGTATCATCCGAAAGCATAAACTTAAAGGTATTTTGTGATAATATACATTGTACTATATAGGATTATACTCCTGATTTGTTGCTGGTTCATACATGCCTTCATTCCTCACGTTTCACACAAACAGGACACTCACACTGATGACTCAAATTTGGCAGCCACCTTCCCCAGGATGCGACAGCTGGCCAGACGAGCCGGTACGGACTGCGAGAGCTGAGCTTTCGATACCAGTGGGCTCAGGATCTGCAAACACCATCACACCACAATAGCAGTCACATCTTAGCAGCTCCCTTCTGTGTGCTATATTGAGCTAAACAGCAGATCTGTAACATGAAACAATGGGGGGGAAAAGAGCGAGGAAAAATAGGTCTCATTACCTCCTGTCTGATGGTTTCTTTTGGTAGAGCATCAATAGCTGATAACAAAGTCTCAAGCCATGCGCCGCTGACCACTGTGGGAAGGAGATAAGAAGGAGAAATAAGGGAGCAGGCTTTGGACAGGATTCATTGAAAGCAAATGTGCAGATGGAAAAGGAATCCAGGTGGTGTCTTAATGTGATGCAGAATGACTGTGCATAATTAATAGGAATTCATAAAGGCATTAAAATTCCTCTGAATGGTCAGAAGTTTGAAAAATATCAAGTTATGATTAATCATTGGTACACAAAAACTGACAAGTATCAACTGACAAAAGAAATTCATTCATTCATTCATCTTCTATACCGCTTTATCCTCTATTCAGGGTCGCGGGGGACCTGGAGCCTATCCCAGGAGACTTCGGGCACTAGGCGGGGTACACCCTGGACAGGGTGCCAATCCATCGCAGGGCGCACACACATACGCACATTCACATACTACGGTCAATTTGGGAACGCCAATTAGCCTAACCTGCATATCTTTGGACTGTGGGAGGAAACCGGAGTACCTGGAGGAAACCCACCAAGCACGGGGAGAACATGCAAACTCCATGCACACAGGGACGGGAATCGAGCCTGGCCGGGGAATCGAACCCAGACCCTGGAGGTGCAAGGCGACAGTGCTAACCACTACACCACCGCGCCGCTACAAAAGAAATTAATTCACTTTTTCTTAGTATTTTGTACAAATTAGAGTCAGGGGCAGGGCTCCACCTGAGCAGAGTTTATGATGTCACTACACATTAACTTCACGCCTTTGGACCAGGCATGGTTCAACATTACAAATGTAGGCATGTCCAAACACAATGTCCAAAGTGTTTGGCCGAACCTTCAATGACATTGTATCCAAATACTTCAGTATGGAGTCAACCCAACTTTGATAGCTATAACAGCTTCCGCTCTTCTTGGAAGGCCGTCCACAAGATGTTGCAGTGTGATAGTGGGAATTCCTGCCTATTTATGAGGTCAGGCACTGATACTGGATGAGAAGTCCTGGCTCACAATCTCCATTCCAGTTCATCCCAATGGTGCTCGGTGGAGTTGAGGTCAGGGCTCTATGTTCGGGCCGCTAGAGTTCCTCCACACCGAACTCATCAAACCATGTCTTTATAGTCCTTATTTTGTGCGCTGAGGCTCAGTCATGTTGGAAAAGAAAAGGGCCTTCAACAAACTGTTCCCACAAAGTTGGAAACGTAGCATTTTCCAACATGTCTTGGTATGCTGAAGCATTAAGACCTCCCTTCACTGAGGATAAGGGGCTTGATAAGGGGATAAAACAGCTGTATTCAATAATTAACAGGTTTGGACAAATATTTGTCTATATACTGTAGTAAATCTTCATTGTTTAATCTGATATGTAGAACATAGTGTCCAGAATTACTGGGACTGTCTGTGAGGGCACAATCTTACTTGCCAAAGGTTAAGACTGCCCCTCTTAGCTTCAGCAAGTGGGAGAGCGACTATCCTAATTATGAAAGTATTGACGTCATCAATATATAAATTAGCATGTCCCTAGCATTAATAGCATTAAACGCATAATAGCATTCCCCTATCTAGGTGTTTCTATGAATAATGAACCTCAAATTAGGTTATGTCAAAGATTTATGTATTTTTCACAGTTTCATTACCAATCATATTTTGATGTGTATTGTATGGAGGTGCCGTTAGAGAGAAGCTCACGTTTCTGACCTGTGTCTCGGTGGTCTAAGTTAAGAAGAACGATCTGCAGGATGGAGTGTGTGTGCGTCTGGATAAGGACGATGTCGTCCTGGAGGATGGTGAGGAACGATCCTGCCGCTGCAAGCTGCATGTCTGCCCCGGCCACGTGCAGCACTTCCTGTGAGCCAAGACAGAAAAAGACCCGGTTATGGAGTTTAGTCTGGTTGGCTTATCGCTAGGAGACGCTGTGGGTGATATAATACAAGTGGATCATGTTCTGATTGTCAGGGCTGGGAATTAAAGAATGAAAGGCAGTACCCTGACTTTGTCCTACCCTGACTTTTGGCACCACTCTTCTGAAGGTTTCCGCTGGGTTCTGACGCACCAGGTTTGGCAGGTTCACAATCACGCTGGCTCGCTGGACGTCCTGTCCGGAGCTGATGGAGACACGGAACAACGGCACAGAAACAACAGGTAACACACATGTACTGGGTGACGCAAAAAAGTGGAAGAAAATGTAAATCCATGGGTTCATCTTATCTTATTTGTCATGTGCCTCATATAGAATGTGCATTATGAAGAAAATTCAACTTCAAAACCCAAAGTTTAGTGCTAACAACTAAACCACCGTGCCGCTCACTGCAAGACTAATGTTGCTAACAATAGCTTGTATTGCCCGCTGAAGCAGGAGAAAACGTCAGGATAATAATTCTAAGGAGCAGTGATGGAATAGGTGTGAAAATTTTCAAGCCAAGTTTAGTCCTTTAAATAGCAGCGCAGCAAAAATTGGTCCGACAGCGACATCGTGTCCCTGGCCAAAAACAGTTACGGTAGGACGGCATAAATTAGTAAAAATATGTGACACGGAACACAGGACTCCTAAATATGCCTTCAGATTTGTTCGTACATGTCTACAGCTGTCTGGGGTTGCATGTACAGTACAGCTGTGATTTGAGTTTTAGCTGAGTGTTGTTCAGTATATATCCTCCCAGAAAACATCTGGACGTTTGGTGACCGTTGATTACAGCTGTTGTGAAACAGATAACGTCAAAGACAAACGTTCAACTTTCATTTTGGAACTATTTTTCAACCATGACGGGACATTTCGGAGGGACGTCATTTCAACGGTCATCAAGCGTCCAAATGTTTGCTGGGGACAGTTCCTCGCCACATTGTCCTCAATTTTAACCTGTTTAGAGATATAAGATTTACACACTGGCCTGATATGAAGCGATGTCTCATGTCTTAAACAGCTAAGATAGATGGAAAGATAATTAACAGTTAATTTAGCCTTCCTCGGGTCTTAGTGGTGTTTTAACTGTTATGTCACTGAACACTGAGGGTGTCGCAATAAATTAAGACTCATATATAAGGCATTTATTTTTTGTTTCCGGTCCCTGCGTTCTGATTGGCCAGGAAAACGCACTTCTGCGAAAGACCGTCCAAGGACAGTCCGTCTAAAGTTATAGCACGGGGCCTCTGAGTGGCGCAGTGGTAAAGCGCTCGCCCTATCATCTGGAGATCGCTGGTTCGAACCCCGGGTGATGCTGTTTTCCTCTCACAGTCGGAGGCACAGAGAGAGCTGATTGGCCGAGCTCTCTCAGGGGGAGAGATGAGAGGTACTTGTGCTCCCACATTAATCACGGCTCTACAGACAATCAGGGGCATCTGTGAGCTCGTGCATGCGGAAGGAGCGGATAGCGCTTTCCTCCGAGTGTGTTACTCCACCTCTAATGGTGCGTGAACAAGCAGTTCGAAAAGATGCGGTCGACTAATGTCACGCGGTTCGGAGGAAACACATGATAGTCTTCACCCTCCCGACTGAGTGGTAGTGGGAGCCTTAACATGGGAGCCCCCTAGTGACGGGGAGGAATTGGCTACAACTAAATTGGAGAGAAAATTGGAAAAAAAACCAAAATTTATAAAAACTATAGACACGGAAATGGCATGTCTGAAAAACGAGTAAAGCAGGAAGCCCGAATGTAGGGCCTCACATAACATTTTGGACTTAATTATAGTAAAATCTAACATGCGCAATTAATTGAATAAAAATAGAAATCGCAGTATGGACCTGTAAGATTATTATCGCAAAAGGCTGCAATTTATTACAGGTAATATAGGCACCGTCTGGGATTTATGTAGAGTTTGTTAATAATTTACCTAATTGTTTTGTATTTAAATAAATTTTTTACTTTTAAGGTGATAAATAAATATCGTCAAACTTCCCCTTAATGAGCTCATTTGTGCTGATATTTGGTGTTAGTCTGGATGGATATGTTTCAATACAAAATGCTACGTTTAATAGTTACATATCGCAGTTTAAAACGCAAGACATGTAACAATACAGTATGTTTTTTTTTGTTCCTTATCAAATCGTGCAGCCCTATTTTTACATGTGATCTTCAATGGAAAGCCTATTTTGGAGAAAAATGCTTCTCCTCGTTCAAAACTTTTGTCAAAGCGTCAGGTGGTTTTAAGACGTCGATGAGTCCCTGTACCTTGCCTCGACCATTTCCTCACCGCACGCTCGCTCTGAGCTATTCATTACCTTTGCACTCGCAGCGTGTCCCCCGGTGCCCTTTGTTGGCAGAAGGTTATTTAATAACTAAGAATGAGCTGTGCTTGCTGCCAGGTCTGTCAGAGAAGGGAGACGGCGACGTGGTCATGGTGTGTGCACCCTCACAATACCCTCCGCAGCGTTGTTCAGCACTGTTTCTCTTCCTGGACTAGTGATCAGAGGACACAGTGGAGCAGTTGGGGCCTTAGAGGGGACGGTTAATGGAATGGGTCAGGGGTCCAGTAAATTTGTTTATTCTAAAATCATCACAAGATAAAGGTAATGCTCAGCTACACGAGTTCATTCTGCTAGAAAACCGCAGGTTCGTTATGGTTAGTTCGTTTAAACTCCCCTTGTTTTTCTTCGTGTATAAATCCGCATTGAAAAGCTTTGCATCCTCTGTGCATCTCTGCGCGGCTTAACACTCATCCCTCTCCTTTCTGTCACCTCACAGATTTGTTGGCAGCTCTGCTTTTAAGCCAGCAGGGGCAATTAAGCTGCACTGAGAACTAGTTTGCTGCCCGAGGGAGTCGAGGTGTGGAACGACTCTGGAACTTAATTAGCACGGGGAAAGATCTCTACGTAGCTTTTGTAGGTTAAAGAGAAATGCCGAGATCTGCCAAGAAAGTGTGATTGGCTGTTTTCTGGCGCATATCTGTGTATTCTGAGATCAAACTGTGACAGCAGGAGATAAGAAGCTCATGTGTCGTGTTTCCTGGCGAGCTGATTATAGAACGCTCGAACACACACAACCTCCAGTGTGTGTCATTTACGCTTGACCTAAAGTCTGACTTGGGACAAAGACAATAAGTCATAAAGGGGGGAAAGTACTAGTGTGATATGCAGGTGGGAAGTTCATGACACAGCAGCTAATCATCTGCTTACGGTTGAACCAGGTACGAATTCACAACACTTTCATCGAGTAATGAGAAAGAAGCCAACAGTCGTTCGAGAAGGATGACCTGAAAGCAGCAGGAGCAACAGCGATGAGAACATCAAGCAATAAGCAATAAAGTTGCACCAGAAACATCTCGGGTTCTAGAGCTCACACCAAACTAGAACCATCTATGTTGATCTCTTGACTCTTGTCAGATGAAACGAAACAAATCTGTAATAATCCAGTTGGTTATGTTTGGAGAAATAAAGAAAAACACCATCACACACAGAGCGAAGCATGGTGGTGGGAGCATCACGATACACCACTGCTCCTCTGAGGCGTTACACAATCTCACAGGTCACATGAATGGAGCGACATACTGGGAAACATCGAACATGAAACTGAGTCTGAGGAGAAGATCAACGATCTGAAACATCTAGCTGTGAGAACGCCAGAAGGTCTTGCACGACCGAGATGATCTCCGGCTCTAATCCTATTTAAAATGGATGAACGAATGAATCAGGAAGATCATCATGTTGTTGGAGAAATGAAGACGATGTGTCAAAGGAAAAGAAACGAAAAAACCTGGACCGAAAATGCTGTAAAAAGATGATTAGTTTATACTTAAGGAAACGACTTTTCTGACAGTAAATTTGCCCAACATTTAATCAAACGTAAACATGTAATCAAGTTCGAAAAAGTTATAACTCCTACACGGATCCTCTGCGGAAAATAAAACATTTAAGACGTCTCACTCCGGACGTGTTCGAGATAATTAAAGTCTTTGTTTTTGCAAAATTCATGAGCAAGCTTGTGTGTGATTGAATTAGAGGCATCTGAGAGCTTTTTTAACTGGTGTGTGTGTGTGTGTGTGTGTGTGTGTGTGTGTGTGTGTGTGTGTGTTAAGGCTGATAAAAGTATAACCCAATCTTGTAATCAGATCACAGACATCCAACTTTAATCAGCAGAAATCCTCCAGCAGATAGCGATGGACGCTTGTTGTAGCTGAGCGTCTGAGTGTCAGTGACACAGAGGACTAAAAGCGCTTCCTTTCAGAAGTCCGGAGACGAGCTGATAGTTAACTCGGCTAAAGACCTGAATGAAAGGTGGCCACAGTAGCTGGATTATACATGAGGCAGGTACACGAGCGAGGTTCGAGCACGCTGCAGGTCAGGCACAGGGATGATGACTATTAAAGCACTTTATCATTAAAATCCTTTTAGATGGATTTTTATTGCTAAAAAATGCCATAAATATATTTTACGTACTTCATTTATATAATAATAAATAAATGTATTATAATCTATAAATCTATAAACATTTTATTAAGTCTTCATATACAGGTAACAGTTAATATTGAAGTTATACAGATTATCACCTTTGGGGAACATATTTTTGACAAAATGATGCAGCTGATTGCAGAGGTGAAACATTTATCCTGCAAAAGTATAATTCATGGGATTTTGTGATATAGAAGGTATTCTGTGCGGAAATGAGACTAAAATTAAAATTTCTCGTTAAAAATATGTTTAAATAATAGGATTTTTCCGTTTATACATTCTGCTCAGGTTAAAACTGGATTTATTTCATACACATATATTTTTTGTATATATCATGTAATCTCTTAAAAAAGTACCAACTTAGCAGTTCTTAAAGTTATTTTCATTCATTCATTCATTCATCTTCTATACCGCTTAATCCTGTGTTCAGGGTCGCGGGGGACCTGGAGCCTATCCCAGGAGACTTCGGGCACTAGGCGGGGTACACCCTGGACAGGGTGCCAATCCATCGCAGGGCACACACACATACACACACTCACACACCCAATCACACACTACGGGCAATTTGGGAACGCCAATTAGCCTAACCTGCATATCTTTGGACTGTGGGAGGAAACCGGAGTACCCGGAGGAAACCCACCAAGCACGGGGAGAACATGCAAACTCCATGCACACAGAGACGGGAATCGAGCCTGGCCGGGGAATCGAACCCAGACCCTGAAGGTGCAAGGCGACAGTGCTAACCAGGCAGGGAGCAATTGAGTATAGAACCGCTACTGAGTAGATAAATAATATAGAATTTGTTTAAAAATAATTCAATTTTAAGATAATTCCATTTTGCGGGAGTCCCGCGATTAATGTTATTCTCCCGCATCCCGCACATACATGAGGACCTTCCCGCCCGCACCCGCATTCACCCATCAAATTTTGTCCCGCGCCGCACACCGTGCGCTGGGTCCCGCGGGAGTGCAGGTCTCTACTACAAAGTGCCTAAAGATACAAATTGTAAAACTGTTTGTTTACATAACAGCCTCAGCAGCGACCTCATTTCCCCTCTCATCTGTTCCAACCACTCAGCGTTCAGCATCAGCAACAGTTACTAATCACCGCCTGATCATCTCTCATCATCTGCACCTGTTTCTCACTGGTTTATGCCTTAAGTTAGATGTTTTTTTTCATGCTTTAATGATTCATAGGTCACTGTGTGTCTTAACAAACAACTCTGAAACTATTCAGGTACAGAAAATATATATGAGACACAAAAAAGTCCTTCAAGAAGCCTGGAGAAATATTCCTCAAAAAACAAGAACATCTGGAGCTTTGGAAGCAAAATATAAAGAAATAGGAGGGTCAAAACTTTTGCACAGTACTATAAATTACCTGGCCATGATGACCTGGGAGAATCTGGATTAAAACAGTGTCTTATAGCGATGCTTGAAGAAATGCTAAAAAGCCTAAAAGGTAAGTGTATTTACCTGAGGAGGTAGACCGCTCGCTCGATATCATTCAGATCTTCATCTACAGTCAACTTCTCGATCTCCTCTGCTGTCTGGAACATCACACAAATTAGATTTATACATTAATGAGGACCTTCTGGGAAACAGCAATCAGTCAAAGTCAAAGTCAAAGTCAACTTTATTGTCAATTCTGCTACATGTACAGTGCATACATATAGAGAATCGAAATTACGTTACTCTCGCCCTATTTACAAATAACACTGAAGAGGTAAAAAAAAAAAAAAAAAAAACTTAAATAACACAAACTTAGAAAGGCAACAGTTGTTAGTTCCTAGTTTTTATAGCAGACTGTTATGAATATCGGTCCATACGCAAATCTTAATTAGTGTACACCGCCAGACTAAACAAAAATACACGAGAAATCTCCATTTAGATTTAAATAAGTAAATACTTAAGAGGCTTTGATTGGATAAATGCTGCAGTGATTAATGTGTTTCAGCTGCAGTCATTCATTTAGTTCTAACTGATGCAGTGAGGAGTCTCTCCGTGCTGGAAAACACATCCCGCATCATGAACATCAGGGTGTTAGTGTGTTTCAGAAGAGTCAAATTAATATCCTGCATCAAGCAAAGAAAACAACTCGCGACTGGAATTGGGTTAAAAACATTCCAACACATTATTAAACCCTGGAAGGAGAGTGCTGAACACACAACCTCATGGAAATCAATAATGAATGGAGATCACTTGTCCATTAGAAAACCACTTGTTAGTGAGAAAAATGGCTTTAGTTTGCTAGGGTTAGGGTCATGTGACCTGATGAGTCCTGACTGATCCTATTCCAGAGTGATGGGCGTGTCAGGGTAAGAAGGGAAGGACATGAAGCGATGCTCCATCATGTATAGTGTCCACTGTACAAGTCCTCTGGAGACAGTGTTATGATCTGGGGTTGCTTCAGTCGCTCAGGTCATAGGAACGTTATGGGGCAATAAAATGAAGTCAGCTGATGACCTGCATGTACTGAATCACCAGCGTATCACATCTATGGAGGTTTTCTTCCCTGATTACACATTTCAACAGTCAGATTGTGTAAGAGTGGTTCTGGGAGCATGAGGAATCATTTTCACACAAGCACTGGACACCACAGAATCCTGCTGGAGAAGTTCACGCAGCGGGTCAACTCTTGCAGACGGGGTTAAGGGCCTTGCTCAAGGGCACGACAATGGCAACCTGGTGGAGCCGGAGCTTGAACCGTCAGCGTACCGATCGGTAACAAAGTGCCCCAGCCCTCTGAGCTACTTCTGCCCTTTTGGTGTGGTTTTGGACAGTTGGTACAATACTGCCATCTACTGAAGTGGAGTATGGAGCCGGAAGAAAATGACATTTACATGACATTTAAACAGACAGTAACTCCACTTACACTGCATGTCAGTGTTTATTATATAATAATTTCAGTAGTTTTGGAAATAAATCAAGCAGTAAACGTTAGTGCTAGTTGAGTTGAGTCAAATCGGAAACCAAATTGGCCAAGAGACTAATTGAATCGAATCGCAACAGCTCTAATCGATGTACATGGACACTCCAGGCCTTTCATTCATTCATTCATTCATTTTCTATACCGCTTAATCCTGTGTTCAGGGTCGCGGGGGACCTGGAGCCAATCCCAGGAGACTTCGGGCACTAGGCGGGGTACACCCTGGACAGGGTGCCAATCCATCGCAGGGCGCACACACATACACACTCACCCAATCACACACTACGGGCAATTTGGGAACGCCAATTAGCCTAACCTGCATATCTTTGGACTGTGGGAGGAAACCGGAGTACCCGGAGGAAACCCACCAAGCACGGGGAGAACATGTAAACTCCATGCACACAGAGATGGGAATCGAGCCTGGCCGGGGAATCGAACCCAGACCCTGGAGGTGCAAGGCGACAGTGCTAACCACTACACCACCGCGCCACCACTCCAGGTCTTATTACCATTATTAGTATCTGTTCATTATCAATATCGGTATTAATTGATCCTGGAATTTGAGTCTGTATTGTTATTAAGATTGTCTGTCTGATACCCGAGGTGTTATTAATATCCACAGCAGGTATACACTCTGCTTCTCCTGGCTGCAGTACTGACATGGTTTGATACTCTATCAGTATGGGCTGATACTCCAGGTTTGAGTATTGGTATCAGTAAGGGAACAGTGTGGTACTGTGCCACGGCCAGGTGGTGGATTTACTGCTTCCAGATGACTCAGCCGAACAAGTGAGGGGGATTTTCATGCGAGGACGGTGAGGATGTGAGGATGCAAAGCACGATGGACTGCGGGGGAAGAAACAGAGAGAGAAAAAAGAGTGCGTGGGCCGAGAGCCGCGGGGGCGGAGAGTCTGTTACTCCAGGGCTTCTCTCATTAGCCCGAGGCACTTCGGCCACGGAACCTCCCTCCCAAAAAGGATGCTGAGAGAACCCCGGCCCCTCCTCCTCCTCATCCTCCTCCTCCTCCTCGCCCTCCTCCTCTACCTTTTGCATACGTATAACGAATTCCTACGTGATGAGACTACTGATCTCATACACTGGAGGAACCTCATCCAAAATCTGGTATCTGGGAGGTAGGGCGGAGAAGGATGTCAGAAAGGTTTGGGTGGGATTTATAAGCTGGAAGGATGATGGGAATGAGGAGGAGCGGCAGCGGTGATGCGCAAAGCTGTCAGAAAGTGCGTCACTCAGTGAAGTGGTGTGGGCAACCCCTATGCCATCCTGTGTCTCCTGAACATGCACTCGTCAAAACACACACACATAGACACACACACACACACACACGGGCACAGATGTAACATGTACGTACTGTATAAAGCATATGATTATTGCATGCATGCTGAACATGGAGGCGGTTCAAGCGTTCAAAGCAGAACCATACCTTCAGACTTCTGCGTATGGGTCTCTCGATGAACGCCAAGTCCTGCAGGTCATCAATTTGTCCAAACACACTGGACTGGCTCAGGGTCATCTTGCTGATGAACATCTGCTCTGGTTTTTAATGTCTCCTTCTCCTGTCTCTCTCTCTCACACACGCTCTCTCTCTCACTCTCTCTTACTCACACCTCAGGCATTTCTCCCCCCAGGAGTCAAGAACGACGGTTTCTCTTCCTCCCACGGCCAAAAAGAAGAAGAAACCTCCTTCAGGTTAATCGAGGTACTAGAAGTTCAAGAACATGCTCCTTGGATGATGTCGGGGCGGTTAAAAAAAAATAATACTAATAATAACGAAGAAAGCCATATCTCAAGCCTGGAGCGGGAATTCCTTGAGATGATCAGATGATGATGATGATGATGATGAACTTTGGATGGATGATATAGGAGGAGGAGGAGGAGGAGGAGGAGGATGCTTCTCCATTGCACCAGCTGTCTCAATCCTTATGGCAATAGATAGATAGACAGATTGCTACCTAGTTAGCTCTCCTAGCTAGTAATGCAACACACACACACACACACACATATAATGCAACCCAGAGATTCTCTATGAATTGAGGCTAAGACGTCACACGACAGCCGATCACTCCGACAGAACGTCCAGATATTAACGACGCGACGCCGATGCAGCGTCTTTCCCGCGTCCTAATAAAAGAAAGAGACGCCGCGGTTGGTGTTTTTTTTTTCAGCGCTGTAAATCGCGCGAGCAGCGGCAGCAGCAGCCCACTCGCTTCAAACGCACTGCACCAACTAAAGCCGTCTCCATGGAGACCGCATGCCACAGGAGCGCGCGCGGAGAGGAAGCGGAGCGGATCAGAGCGGCTCTGCCTTCGTCATCGACCACGTCATCATCATCATCATCATCAGGCAGACAGACAGAAACAGCCGGAACAAACAAACAAGCAAACACACACGAAAGAAAGTTTTTTTTTTTTTTTTTTTTTTGTTCCCCGTAGAGAAGGCGTGTCCTCGCTGACTTATAAGGAAATGTAGGCGTGACTTTGAGGCCTCGAACGAGAAACGAGAAATGCCCTCGTGTGGGGGCGTGTCATTAGGGACGCCATATAAGGAAGTGCATGTCCATATATGGTAACAGGAAGTAGCTACATTCCCTATATGTGTATGTACGCTTTGCCATTAACAAATATAAAAATTATAACAATGAATTATATGTTGTATAATTTATAATTACATTATAAAGGGTATGGTTTATATATACTGTATATGTAAAACATTGATAATTGTTCTTATATATATATATATTTAAAAATAATGCTTTCAGTTATAAATATATAATAATAAACATATATAACATTATATATCTATATACTTTTTTCTCATGGAAATTTATTTGAAATGTGAACACCTTTCAAACAATTAGCTCCACCCACCACACAGGTCACACAGATGTACAGTTACAGAACATCTATTCACCTGCACACAAAAGTATTAACACCCTTTCTACCCAGTGTAACATTTAAACTGTTATGGTTTTAATTACATTTATTATTAATTCACACACACACACACATATTATATATAGTATATTTAAGGTGTAAACACCTTGCAGACAATAAGCCCCAGTTGTGCTCCTGTTCATCTGAGCTAAAAAGTATTGGCACCCATTCTACACAGTGTAAGTTCTCATATTTTCACTATATTACTGTTGGTCTGTCTTTCTGTCTTTTAAGTTGCTATAAGAAAATGTGGGCGTGACCATGCTTCAAATGTGAGAGAGAGATGCCCTAGAGGGGGTGTGTCACAAGAAAGTACCTGACCAAATATGGTAACAGGAAGTAGCTACATTTCCTATTTTTGCCCGTTCACTTTGCCATTTATAAATATTCTGAAATTGTTGCGGTCACATTATTACACATGTTTTGACGCGTATCTTTGGTTTGATTATTTACTCACAACACAGAAGTCCGATGAGTTCTTTATCTCTCGTTTATTTTACCAGAATCAAAGATTCAACTCTTCGTACAGTTGTCTTGAGTAAATCCACTGTAGTTACAACAGCACAATCGCTGTATCTGTAGGTCACAATCAGATCACAGGTAATAAGCTCCACCCACCACACATCTGTGCAAAAATGTATTGGCACCCATTTTACCCAGTGTTCTTTCATCCACAGTACAGGATTGTTGAAAAACCTTTTACTGCTGTACATGGAGATGATATTTACCGTACATAGGGCAGTATACAACTAAATACGTTTTACATTCAGAATGATTTCCTGTTAACATGACCACAAAACTACCTCCTTGTACAGTATATACTGTATAGACAGACACACCAGGCGACAGATCAGGCGCACACCTGGAGCGTTATCCCTTGTTTCTCTTCAGTTACTAAAGGGGGCGGGCTGCCAGCTCGATTCCCAATTGTCATTCACACATTATGGGCAATTTAGAAACGTCAATTAGCTTAATCTGCATGTGTTTGGGCTGTAGGAGGAAACCGGAGTACCTGGAAGAAACCCACGTATGAACCTGAGGCGGGAATCAAACCCAGACCCTTGTGATGTGAGGCAACAACGCTAACTACTAGACACCATATAGATAGATAGATAGATAGATAGATAGATAGATAGATTGATTGATTGATTCTTTAAATTAAAACACACACACACCAATTCATACACTACAAATCCAAAGTACCTGGAGCGGAGATGGGATTCGAACCCCTAACCATGGAGGTGTGAGGCATTTTTAATATTCATAGACATTTATAATAATTAGTTTTTATTATGACAGTTTTATTGTCAGTGTATTGGTCAGTACTGTGGCCTCGAACCTTCAGGGTCGAGGGTTTGATTCCCGACTCGTGTCTGTATATGTGTGGAATTCTCCCCGCGCTTGGTACAGTAAGTTTCCTCTGACAGTCCAGAGGCATGCAGTGTAGGCTGACTGGCATTTCCAAAATACCCATAGTGTGTGTGTGTGTGTGTGTGTCCTTTGTTGGATGCCCTCCACAGGAAGTTGTATAGAAAGAATGTATAAAGTCAAATTCCTTTTTACTTGTTTTATTTGTACTTGTAATGATTGAAATGCAATAACCAGGTTCTATATAAAACTCCAAAAGTAAATGTTTCCCTTAATAATTTAGTGAATCCTTATAGAATAATATTTATATATTTATATTATATATACTCTATATATCTGAGAATTTGACAGATATGTATTTAGTAAATAAAGTCCGGCAGTGCTCAGGTCGTTGTCGTGTGCCGAGTGTCTCAGGAATGTGAAGACTTGCCGAAGATATTTTTAGGCGTCCCAACATGTCAGCAGAGACCGATGCCATGTTATGTGTAAACATGAACCACGCCGGGGTTCGGGATCCTGGCTGTTTCTTTGCTCCTCACAGGCAAGACCACCGAGTCATCATTTTGTGTGTCACCGAAACCCTGAGACAAATATTCCACAATCATGCACACGGTCAAGGGCAAACGCCGAGACGAGGCGGATCAGAGGCAAGTGTTTTATACAAACCTGCAGATCAGGACCTCAGGTGCAGCGGAAACAGGTAGGAACGTCTTCCCGGCATGCCCTGCAGCACACGATATGCTTTATTTATGTCTTAATTTATTGTAATGACTTGATCACAGGTCTCATGGAAATGTTTTGGCCCACAATAGGCACTTATACATTCCTTTAAGTCATAAAGTAATAAAATAAGAATCCACTATTTCTTCAAAGTTTCTTTATATAGTTACATTAAATGTATTTTTAATTAGTACCTTTATATCCATTTTTAATCTTTACTCATTCAGGAATTAAAGACACACTGTTGAAATGCATAAATATAAAAATAAATGCTTAAAATATCCAAATTAAGCAAGCAAATATTTTTATTGTTTAAACAAATTAATTGTATCAATGAATTGTATTAATTCTATTTGCATGCGTGACTGGTGTGTGTTCTGCATTGTTTTTATATGTTTCATTTATTTTATAAATGTCTTCAAATAAATGACAAAACAGTGGGTCAGTGGGTGAGATCTACTACGCAGCGAGTGAACAGTCACTTCTTGAAGTTGATGTATTAGAAGCAGGAAAAATGGACAGACGTAAGGATCTGAGCAACTGTAACAAAGACCAAGTTGTGATGTCTAGACGATGGGGTCAGAGCAACTCCAAAAGTGCAACTCTTGTAAGATGTTCCTGGAGTGCAGGGGTGAAGACATACCACAAGTGATCACTCACTCATTCATCTTCTATACCGCTTAATCCTGTATTCAGGGTCGTGGGGACCTGGAGCCTATCCCAAGAGGCTTAGGGCACGAGGCAGGGTACACCCTGGACAGGGTGCCAATCCATCGCAGGGCACACACACACACACTCTAGGCAATTTGGGAACGCCAGTTAGCCTAACCTGCATATCTTTGGACTGTGGGAGGAAACCAGAGAATGGAAAAAACTCACCAAGCACGGGGAGAACATGCAAACTCCATGCACACAGAGACGGGAAACGAGCCTGGCCGGGAATCGAACCCAGACCCTGGAGGTGCAAAACGACCACTACATCACTGTGCCGCCACCAAAAGTGATCCAAGGAAGGAAAACTGCTAAACCTGCAACAGGCTCATGGGGGTCCAGGGTTCATTGTTGAATGAAGAATGAAGGCTAGCAGGTCAACTCTGATACATAAACATTAAGAAAAGAGAGAAAAGAACTATACAAACTCTCTGTGACATCATCCATAGGTTTTCTGAAGAGCGGTTTTGAAGTGAGCTCACCCTCAATAGTCATCTCCATCTTGGCAGGAGCTGACTCAACCCAAGTCTAAATGCCAATTAATTCATGAATAGGTAAATGGGCAGAACCAATGGAGCTTGGCTGTTGGTTAAAATATGGCTACTTACCTCAGTTACTATAAGCTCCAGTAACTTAGCTTTCCATCCAGCTGAATAAACCATCTGAACCACTGCAGTCCAACTAGAGACTGTGGAGGCCAAAAAGTGACCATTTATTCTCATTTTTAAGACCATAGTAGGTCAACATTCACACGCATATTCACACATTACCTAATGTTACCTTGCATTTGATGGAAATCCGTCATCCACCTTTTCAGCTACCAAGACTGTTCCTGCACACCTCAAGCATGTGCAAGAGGTACTTGTCCAGGGTGGGGTTGCGGTCAAGAACAAGACGTGGACTGGCTAAGATATGCTGAAAATATTTGTGTGGGTATGTGTGTGTGACCATGCTAATTTTCTCGCACTGTCTTATTATTGTCATTAAGGCAGAACAGAAAAGCCTCTCCAGCTTTTGGATGATATCTGAGCAAGATCATGTAAACAGCATCCGGAAGAGGAGTGTGTAAATGTGTGTCTTAATGGCCTCCATCTCATCTCCCTGACATCATCAAGTTACATCAAGTAAGTAAAGCCTACGGTGACCTCTGACCTATGATCGACATGGATGATGATGAGCTGCTGTCGGCCGTGTGGGACGGAGATGTGAAGACAGTGAGAAACCTTCTGAAGTGTGAACAAGCACCAAGGAATCTCCTGAAGACGGATGCCAATGGCTGGACTTTAGTCCACGAGGCGAGTTATTCCGGCCAGACAGAGTGTCTGAAACTGCTGCTTTCAGGTGAGGAGGCGTTAATGGGGTCAGACATTTTCTTCCAGGAAGTCAAATAAAACTTCATCAGACTATCAGCGCATCCTGTCTGGATGTGGTCAGCATGAAGCCTCCACTAGCAACGCCTTCTCTTTTCATGCTGTATTTTCTTCAGCAGCTGCCCCTGAGATGATTAACTCCCGAACCTCTACACACCAGACTCCTGTCATTCTCGCTGTGTCCCGGGGGCATTTACTTTGCGTGGAGTATCTTTTGGAAAAAGGAGCAGATCCTGGAATTCCCACCATAACCAAGGAGACACCTCTCTATGAAGGTGATGATTTTAATCACGTTATTCAACAATTATTGTCCATATTTTACAGCATTTGGATTTGATGTCTACACAGGGGAAAAGTTTATGATGTATGATATGCAAATGTAATATTAATAATTTTATCATATTATTATCATATCAATATATAACATATACAGTGGTGTGAAAAACTGTTTGCCCCCTTCCTGATTTCTTATTCTTTTGCATGTTTGTCACACTTAAATGTTTCTGCTCATCAAAAACCATTAACTATTAGTCAAAGATAACATAATTGAACACAAAATGCAGTTTTTAAATGAGGGGTTTTATTATTTAGGGAGAAAAAAAACTCCAAATCTACATGGCCCTGTGTGAAAAAGTGATTGCCCCCCTTGTTAAAAAATAACTTAACTGTGGTTTATCACACCTGAGTTCAATTTCTGTAGTCACCCCCAGGCCTGATTACTGCCACACCTGTTTCAATCAAGAAATCACTTAAATAGGAGCTACTTGACACAGAGAAGTAGACCAAAAGCACCTCAAAAGCTAGACATCATGCCAAGATCCAAAGAAATTCAGGAACAAATGAGAACAAAAGTAATTGAGATCTATCAGTCTGGTAAAGGTTATAAAGCCATTTCTAAAGCTTTGGGACTCCAGCGAACCACAGTGAGAGCCATTATCCACAAATGGCAAAAACATGGAACAGTGGTGAACCTTCCCAGGAGTGGCCGGCCGACCAAAATTACCCCAAGAGCGCAGAGACAACTCATCCGAGAGGTCACAAAAGACCCCAGGACAACATCTAAAGAACTGCAGGCATCACTTGCCTCAATTAAGGTCAGTATTCACGACTCCACCATAAGAAAGAGACTGGGCAAAAACGGCCTGCATGGCAGATTTCCAAGGCGCAAACAACTTTTAAGCAAAAAGAACATTAAGGCTCGTCTCAATTTTGCTAAAAAACATCTCAATGATTGCCAAGACTTTTGGGAAAATACCTTGTGGACCGACGAGACAAAAGTTTAACTTTTTGGAAGGTGCGTGTCCCGTTAAAAGTAACACAGCATTTCAGAAAAAGAACATCATACGAACAGTAAAATATGGTGGTGGTAGTGTGATGGTCTGGGGTTGTTTTGCTGCTTCAGGACCTGGAAGGCTTGCTGTGATAGATGGAACCATGAATTCTACTGTCTACCAAAAAATCCTGAAGGAGAATGTCCGGCCATCTGTTCGTCAACTCAAGCTGAAGCGATCTTGGGTGCTGCAGCAGGACAATGACCCAAAACACACCAGCAAATCCACCTCTGAATGGCTGAAGAAAAACAAAATGAAGACTTTGGAGTGGCCTAGTCAACGTCCTGACCTGAATCCTATTGAGATGTTGTGGCATGACCTTAAAAAGGCGGTTCATGTTAGAAAACCCTCAAATAAAGCTGAATTACAACAATTCTGAAAAGATGAGTGGGCCAAAATTCCTCCAGAGCGCTGTAAAAGACTCGTTGCAAGTTATCGCAAACGCTTGATTGCAGTTATTGATGCTAAGGGTGGCCCAACCAGTTATTAGGTTCAGGGGGCAATTACTTTTTCACACAGGGCCATGTAGGTTTGGATTTTTTTTCTCCATAAATAATAAAACCCCTCATTTATAAACTGCATTTTGTGTTTACTTGTGTTATCTTTGACTAATAGTTAAATGTGTTTGATGATCAGAAACATTTTGTGTGACAAACATGCAAAAGAATAAAAAATCAGGAGGGGGGCAAATAGTTTTTCACACCACTGTAGCAATGAATTTAATATTTTATTCCCTCTCCACAGCATGTGCCACGCGAAATGTTCAGATGGTGCATCTCCTGGTGAGAAATGGAGCAGATGCCAATCAAAAGTGTTCGGACGGATGGGCGGCTCTGCATGAGTCAGTGTTGCAGAATGATCTGGAGATCTGTGAGGTTTTAGTGGAGCACGGAGCTAAGATCAGCTCTCGCAACATCTACGGAGTCACACCGCTCTTCCTCGCTGCTCAGTGCGGATGCCTGGAGCCTTTGAGGTTCTTTATCCGAAAGGGTTTGTAAATTCACAGATTCCACCACAGCACTCAGGAATTCTGGATTCTGATTGGTCAGAAGATGTTGTTTATTCGAATAATGGCAGCACAGTGGCGTAGTGGTTTGATTCCCGCCTCCGGTTCTGTGTGAGGAGTTTGCATGTTCCCCCCGTGCTTGGTGGGTTTCCTACGTGTACTCCGGTTTCCTCACACAAGCCAAAGAGACGCAGATTAGGATAACTGGCGTTCCCAAATTGCCCGCAGTGTGTGAATGTGCGTATGTGACTCTTGACCAAAGGTCCTACCACTGTTGTTAAATGGGAATAAATACAACAGTAATCAGCACAGGCCACCACGGCCCCTAGATGGACTAAAGAGGCTCCTAGATAGATGGAATGATTATAATGCATTATGAATAGAAATTAATCAACTTCAGAGTGGTAACAGAACCCTGTTTTCTGCTTGTGCAGGAGCGGATGTAAACAGCGAGGCAAAAGATGGAGCCACGCCGTTGTATGAAGCCTGCAAGAACGATCACTCAGACATAGCGGAGTATCTTCTGGCTCAAAGTGCTGACGCTAACAGACCAGGAAAGGACGGACTTTTACCTCTTCATATAGCAGCAAAACATGGGAACGAGAGGTATCAGGCGAACAACAACCACACAAACATGCCGAGACGTCAGCAGAGGAGCCGTACATGTCTGTAATGTCCGGAATTATGATTACTGAACGTGATTCTCAGTAGAACTGAATAATTCTATAGTTATGAAGTCATAATAAAAAAACTCAACTTTAATGTCTTTATCTATAACAAATAAATGGGGTGTGACTGTGAAGGTACAGATTGGGTAAAAAGAAAAACTTCTCGATTTCTTCTCGATGGTTCTCATTTATTAGACTCATTATTTCAAACTTTCTAATAGAAGTTAAACTCATTGTTATATGATGAAATAGTGGCTGATAAACATTTTATTATTATCGTTATTTATTTTTAAATTATTTATTTGAAATTCAAGATAATAATCAAACACAAATAAATATGATCATAAATAAATAACACTGCACTGCTCAGGGTGTTCCGCCATGTTACAGTAAGTGTGATTTTAAACCACAGGGAGCGAAACTGCCCTATTCTAAGGGAACTATGAATGATGTAGGGAACAAGTGAACAATGGGTTATAACTTCCACAGCAGTAGCGACGGGTATCCGAGGTGTTTATGTTACCATGGTAACGCGGGTGATTTTGCAGGGTGTTTCGAATGGTAGAGTTTTGTCTGAGGAAGTTCTCCTAAGCAACATTTCCTGCACAGGGAGCACAGAGCAGGGAGCACCCTTTAAAGTACACTCTGGAATGGAACGCAGCCCAGGACATAAATAACTTTTCAGGGAGCTACGCAAGAACACCTGAAACACAAGACAGTGAGACACAAAATCAACACAAACGTCCTTCAACACAAAGTCGCTACACCAACGCAAAAGAGCCCATGAGGGCGCACTCACAGTAGCATGCCACAAGGGGGCGACCCTGACACTTTCTCGTAAAAAAAAAATACTTAATACTATTAATAATAATGTATTAAATACTTAATACATGAACAAAACTGTTTCTGTACTACTACAGTTTATCAATAAAACTGTAATTAATAAATAAATGCAGATAAATAAAATGCAGTAATCATAGCATTTACCATATTATTTGATTGTAATATAAAGTTGAATCACTTTTAACTCTCGTCTCAGAATCATCTCCAAACTGATCCTGATCACGAGCGAGACTGAAATCCAGCGCAGTGGCATCAGCCCGGTTCATCTCTCAGCCGAGAGCAATGAGGACGGAGCCCTGGAGCTCCTGATCCACTCCGGCTTTGACGTCAACCTCCTGCTGGCTCCGGACCGTTCCCGCATGTATGAAGACCGTCGTGTTTCAGCTCTCTACTTTGCAGTAGAGAACGGGAACGTCGAGGCCGCCTGTATGCTTCTGGACGCCGGTGCCGATCCGAACCTGGACCCGTTCAACGTCCTGCTGCTGGCCGTGAGGCAGGGTCACGTACGCATGGCGACCTTACTGCTGGAGCACGGAGCTAACGTAAACGCTGGCCTCCCTACACACCCCAGCACGTTCCCGGCCTGCGTGATGCTCAGCGTGAGGAACATCACCATGATGAAGTGTCTGATGGACCACGGCTGTGACGCAGAAGCGTGTTTTCAGTGTGAATATGGAGCTGAGGAACATCCCACCTACACCAGGAGCGAGACGGAGACACGTCCATGTCTGCAGGTATTAATGACATGGAAATATAATTGAAGTTTAAAAATCGTGATAGATTTCTAGATGTTTTTCTATTTTTCTCACGCAGTTCTGTGAGATGATCTCAGCTTGGCCGGTGCGTCACTGCACGGGACCCGTCGTTAACCTGCTCCTGGATTACGTCACGCATGTAACACTGTGTTCCAGACTCAGTAAACTCCTGGAGGCCGATGATTCCTGGATGCATATCAAAGACAGATTAAGTACGTATGTCCATATTGAATACACAGCATGGTGCAAAAGTTAGCATCCCCCTAAAATTCACATTTGTATTACTGTAATTAACTTTATTCTTGATTGAACTACAAATCAGAAACTACAAAAAGTTTGTCAAATGCTCATGTACACGTGGAATAAGAGAAGGCTCGGTATGAATGTGAGAGTCGTATCGAATGGATCATTTTGGTGACTCTTGGCCCTCAAACCTGATCCCGGAGCAAATTGTCCATTTCCCTCCAAAAATCTAAAACCATGAGGGTCAGTCAAAAATTATTTGCAGTATGGCTGGATGCAATTTCTTTTTAATTCTTTAGAAAAGACAGATACATAATTTTTCAACATAACCTCTTTGCTTTTCAATACACTTTGTCCATCTGACGGCAAGCGTTCGTATTCCCTCAATATAAATGTTTGAGTCCGAGCTGTGAGCCAGGAATGCACCGCTGTCTTCACATCTTCATCAGAAGTGAATCTTCATCCTTGTAGTTCTGCTTTTAGGAGACCAAACAGGTGAAAGTCTGATGGTGTGAGATCAGGACTATAGTGAGGACGCTTTAACACCTCAGAGTGTCGACAGTGTGGCCAGAAGTGTGCGGACGCGCATCGTCACGTGACATCACCACGCCCTCGGACATCAGTCCTCTGTGTTTAATCCGAAGTTTAATCTTCAGCTCTTCAATAAGCGTCTCACTGGAACGAGCTCACTGTTGACTTCTAAACCTTTTTTCTTGATGATGTTCCAATACTTCTGACCTCTGAGAGCACCGGAAAACCGTTAGCATTGATGAATTTTCCAACTTATGGTCGACTTTTGAACTTTTTCTCGCTCTGTGATCCGTGTCTCATCACCAGTGATGATTCTTCTTGAGAAACTTTCACCTTCTGTAGAGTATCGCTCCACATTTTATGCTCTTCCATGAGTTTCCGCACCAGGAACAACCTCAGACCACATACACACACAAAAATAAACAGAACCACTGCACGCTGCCCATCTTCCACAGGTGAAGAGTCCGGTGTTGGCTGCACTGCAGTTCCTCTGATCTTCACACCTGCACAGCGGCGAAAGGGGAGACAGACAGAGTGCTGATAATTTTTGACTCACCCTTGTTTGTTACCATAATAAGTCCAGGCAGATATTCATTTGTCTCCTTGAGTTGTAAAGTAAGATCAGTAAAATGTAGTAAAGATGTAAGATAATAAAAATGTTTACATTTTAATGCATTGCAATTGAATGGAAAACGAATCCTTACAGCATTTATACTGTTTGAACTTTACAGCACTGCAGGTTATTGTGTATTTACACATGTGACATTGTTATTCCCATCACATTCATAATCACCAACTCCCTTCATGACCTCCAGAGGTATTGTTTAATTGACGCCTTATAACATCAATTTTCCCTCAGTGTGTTGGAATGATTTCCTGTGTACAGTGTCTGGTGTCTGATGTCTGGTGTCTGGTGTCTGGTGTCTGATGTCTGATGTCTGATGTCTGGTGTCTGGTGTCTGATGTCTGGTGTCTGATGTCTGGTGTCTGGTGTCTGATGTCTGGTGTCTGATGTCTGGTGTCTGGTGTCTGATGTCTGGTGTCTGGTGTCTGATGTCTGATGTCTGGTGTCTGGTGTCTGATGTCTGATGTCTGGTGTCTGATGTTTTGCATGACGCATAATTTCTGTATTTTCCTGTTTACTTGCTTAGACAGTTGTTATGTTGTGTTTTTTTTTTTTTGTTAAAACTTTGTACAGATTTATTTATTTATTTATTTATTTTTAATTACTATAATTCGACAAATCAAACATCTGACTCCGTACTGAAATCATATTTTGGTTATAATTTAAAGTTTTAAAGATTTTATTTCTGAAGGCTCTTTTTAAAAAGACACATTATGGCCAGGTTAACAGTATTTATTTATTTATTTATTGTTATTTACACTGCAGTCACTGAGGTTCTAATCAAACTCTATTCGCACAATCAGTCAAGTGAAAAACTACACTACTTTAAATAGTACACAAGTCCAGAGCAGTGATTTCCAAGACTGTACCGAGTCGCCAGAACAATTAAGCACCTTCTTCTATTCCTCTTCCTCTTCAGCGCTTCCTCAGAGTCTGATGCAGCTGTGCAGAGTCCGAATCCGACAGTTAGCAGGAAGAAAACGGCTCAAAGACATCAGCAACCTTCCAGGACGATTAATCAGCTTCCTCAACTACAACGTACGGTGTGAAGACATCATACTGTAACCTCCTGATCCAGAGCTCGAAGCACTGACACTGGAGACTCCTTCCACACGTTACACTATACCCTAATACTGTAGCTTTTACACAGTGTGTGTGTGTGTGTGTGTGTGTGTGTGTGATATTATTTTGACCACATGATGGTGATAGTGTTACGATAAATGAGATGTAATTATGGTGTACGCTTGTGTTTATTAATGTTAGAAATTAATATACTGTATATTTTATTATTGATATTAGAACAAATAAATACAACAATAATATAATTATTAATCTTTTAACTATATAAACCCTTACTTTCTCTACATGTCATATCTGTCATGTACATCAGGGATTTACTGTATATTCTGTACATTTATGTTCATGTTTTAATAAAATTCAAAGCTGAATTGGTTTTGACTTTTTTATCTCATTTGTAAGTCGGCGCCAAACGTTTTGCGAATGACACAAATATTCATTTTCACAAAGTCTGCTGCTTCAGTGTTTTTACATCTTTGTGTCAGATGTTACTCTGGTATACTGGAGTATAATTATCAGCATTTCATAAGCATCAAAGGCTTTTATTAACAATTACAACTCAGTTGTACTCAGTATTTGTAGGGTTGTCCCTTCTTTTTCAAGACCTCTGCAATTCACCCTGGCATGCTGTCAATCACCTTCTGGGCCACACCCTGATGACGCAGCGCATTCTTGCACAATTCAATGCTTGGAGTTGGTCATAATTTGTGGGGTTTTGTTTGTCCACCTGCCTGTTGAGGATTGACCAAGTTAAGGTCTGAGGAGTTTCTTGGCCATGGACACATAATTTGCATGTTTTGTATCACATCTGCCTTATGATCCTCACGGCGAGGAGCTCCATCATGCAGGAAAAGGCTTTGTTCATCACCAAACTGTTCCTGGATGGTTGGGAGACGTTTCTCTTGGATAATGTTTTTGTTCCGTTCTTTATTCATGGCTGTGTTCTTAGGCAAAATTGTGAGTGAGCCCACTGCCTTGGCTAAGAAGCGACCGCACATGTGGATGGACTCAGGATGCTTCGCTGTTGGCATGACACAGGACTGATGGTAGTGCTCTCTTTTCTTCTCCAGACAAACGTTTTACCGGATACCCCCAAAAATCATCAGAGAAAATGACTTCGACCCTCCTGACTGAGTGGTAGTAGTAGCCTTAATGTGGGAGCCCCCTAGTGATGGGGAGGAATTGGACACGACTAAATTAGGGAGAAAATCTGGGGGGGAAAAAAGGTGTCTAAAATCCACAATAATCTCCTTTTAACAGTTGATATTGAGATGTTTATCTGCTCCTTCTGCTCTATAAAGCTTCATAACGGCTCTAATCTGAGGTGCTGCTTGAGGTTAATTGGTGATTTCTGAGGCTGGTGACTCTAAATGAACGTCTCCTCTGCAGCAGAGCTCAGTTCTGGTCTTGTTCTCCTGGGAAGGTCTTCATGAGGGACAGTTTCATGGAGCTCGATGGGTTTTACAAACACACTCGACACGATACTGTTCTTGTGAGAACTATTCCAGAGGAAACCGGAGAACCTGGAGGAAACCCACCAAGCACGGGGAGAACATGCAAACTCCATGCACACAGAGATGGAATCGAGCCTGGCTGGGAATCGAACCCGGACCCTGGAGGTGCAAGGCGACAGTGCTAACCACTACACCACCGCGCCGCCATCCAATATCCAATGAATGATAAGTAAAATACTACTACTCCTAATAATAATAATAATAATAATAATAATAAAGGTCTGTTCAATAGTAAATATTCAAACAGGTCTCCTAATCATGCTGGAACTTGTATGATTCTCCTGTAAAAATGATTGAGATCTGCAAAGTCGTGTCAGTTTTAATGTTTAGCCCAGGTAGCTTTTCTGTTGTTGATGCTTCACTGAGCAGTTTGTTTATTTCCAGGAGTCGGTATCACAGTATTTCACCCCAGTGTAACTTCCCCTGCCTTCAATAAGCCAGGCATGCCTTAATGTCCTACGTGTGAAGCCAAGTAAAGACGAGATTCAGGTCACAGGTTTGTTTACAACATGTCATCTAGATTGCTTTCGCAGTAACACTAAAACTCATAATCCAGCGCTGCACAGAGCAGTCTGGAGAAACCGAGCTGACAGAACAGAACTTCTACACCAAATATCTGCCCCATCCTGATTCCTGTTCAGCTTTCACACAGAGTAAGGTACGTCACACATTCCATAAGATCAGCATTAACACTGTAGGTATCATTATGAATAATACTGCAAACTCTCCTAAAGTCTAAAGCTAAGTTGTTGTGTTTTTTTTTGTTGCTGTTGTTGTTTTTAACTTGTAACTTGTATATTTTATGCAAGTTCTATATTAAGGCATAATGCTAACAATGCACCTCAACACCTGACCTGGCAGCTATTTCTGTGCAGTATTTGGACTAGGTCAACATCTTCAGTTGCTTATATAAAATATGATTATGAATAAGTATTTGTAAAACAACACCTCCTTAGCAATAAACATGTGTGTCCTGGGACAGAGCATGGCATACGCTCCAGAGAGAAAAAGTGTTTGTATTTATTAATATTGTATATATTTTACTGTCATTGTGGCTCCTAGCTTATTCTTATATTTTTGGATGAACAACTTCAGACTTAAACCAGTAATTGATTATTATTATTATTATTATTATTATTATTATTATTATTATTATTGTTATTTAAAAAGTTTAATAAAAAATAATAAGCTTATTTGTTTTGCATGGGTGCACAAACTTTTGCACTCTCACCGTATTCATGTCCTGTGGTTTTCAGAATCTTGCCTGCCCGTGTGGACGATGGCTGCTCCTCAGGTGTCGACCCCAAGCATGACGACGTCCTCTTTGGACACGGACGACTACAGCATTTATGCTAACATGAGCGAGGAGCAGCTCCTGCAGCTAGCCATTGAGCAAAGTCTAGCTGATGCTAATGCTCAGCAAATCTGCTCTCGCACAACGAGACTGACCGCTCAGTGTTCACATCCCCCACGGCCTCAGAGCATCCCTCCTCCTGCAAACCCGCCTGCTAATCTACCCGCTAACCCACCACTCATCCAACCCTCCAGGTTAATGTTTATAACACACTCTTAGGGCATTGACGCCAAATGATGTGGTACTGCGAATGGAAGAGCGCAGAATCATTATGATGATAACATTTGCTTAAGTTTCCTTCCTTTTTATAAGATTTTTTTTTTATCAGAATAATTTTATTTATTTAATGTTTCTAATTAGTTTCTACGTTTTTACCCACAGTAAAGTTTCAATGTCTTTTAAATGCTAAATAACTGCCTATTCACTACACATGCTCAATACATAGAAGTGACTACAGAGATGTAGGATGGTACAGTATACCTTACCGAGTGCAGCACAACAGAACACTGAAACTAAAAGGTTCTGGTCTGAACAACAAATTTTACATTGAAACTTTTGTCTATTTTCCTAAAAGTCACTAAAGTTAATAGGCATGTACTCGGTATTCTATATAATGGAAAATATTTACTGTATAATCCCAGATTCTGACGTGTTAGCATTATTTCAGGAAGGTGAAAAGCACTGGTGTAACATTGTTGAAATGTTTTGTGAAGCCCAGTTCCCTCTTAGTATACAGTACATCATTTTTATCCTTACAGTAATAAACAATTCTCAAGAATCAACCGAGATGCTCAAAACCATTTGTTCAGCAAGGAAAAGAGGGAAGTGATTGCTTGGACAAGACACAATGGATTTTTACGGGTTACTGTAGAATCAGTCAAGTAAATGTCTTTAAAATGCAAAACTAGCGCAAATGTGGCTAAAATTACTGCACTGACTGATCCAAATTGCGCATTTTATTTCCAGAGATTTAGACCCTTTTCTCTCAGCGATTTGGAAAGGTGATGCTAAGGCTCTAAGTGCGATAGTACGTACCAAATCCCCAGGCCTTTTGGAAACTAATCAGGAGGGTTGGCTCCCGCTTCACGAGTCAGCTTACTACGGACATGTGGACTGTCTAAAGATTTTGCTAAGTGGTAAGATGACCTTCGAAGACCATACGATCTTGTGTTCCCCGTGTGGACATTCATTTTAACTCATGTTTGATTGTGTGTTGTTTTTAGCCCAACCAGAGACAATTAACAGACGCACCCTAAAGAACCAAACTCCGCTTCTACTAGCTGTAAGTCGCAGACATTCAGCTTGTGTCCACTATCTGTTGGAGAAGGGTGCTGATCCCAACCTGGCAAACCACCAGTGGGAGACTCCATTATACAAAGGCAAATATATGTTAGCAATAAAGCCAGGATTACACTTTATGTACAGTATGTATAGCATGGTACTAACATAATTACCATAACTGCCAAATCATGAACTGTGCTAATGCTAATCTGCTCAACTAGCTAGCACGTTTGAGCCCCTTTTCATAAGCTATTGCGGAAGCTACCTGTGGATTGAATGCAGCTTACTCAGCTACAATAAACTATTAAATTATACAAACAAGGCACCATTGAATTCTGGATTCTGACTGTTTAGAAGATGTTGAATTGTAATAATTACAATGTAATATATAAGCAATTTCAGCTTTGGGCAAATAGTCTTGTTTGTATATAACAATGTTTTTTTTTTTTTTTTTTTTTACAGCTTGTGAAAAGGGAACTGAAGAAGCTGTGGCTCTTTTGATAAGATATGGAGCACTGACAACTAAGGCGTCAATACAAGGAACAACACCACTGCATGAAGCAGTGGCAAGCAAAAATGTGCAAATGTGCAAATTGCTACTGCAAGCAAAGGCAAATCTGATGGCTAAAAACATTTATGGCATAGATCCACCATTCACAGCAGCTCAGTGTGGGGCTGCCGAAGTCCTAAAATTCCTGATAATGAAAGGTAGGCATCGATTTCAAATAGGTTACTGTACATACAGTAAGGAGTTACAAATGAAAAGCATTTATAACATTTAAACTTAACTACAGTACAGTACATGTCCACTTGAAAAGTCATCAACCAAGTCAACTGTTCATTGGTTTTATCCATGAAAAGACTTTATAACCATTAGACATTAAAGAAATGGTGTACTGTAAATAACTAAATTTGCCAGTGGACACAAGTTTCTCAGTACTGATTGAAGTCATTGTCCTTCAGGTGCAGATGTTAACACTCAGGCTAATGATGGTGCTTCAGCCTTGTTTGAAGCCTCTAAAAATGGCCACAGTGATGTCGTAGAGATTCTCTTGTCCTACCGTGCTGAAGTTAACAAATCTAACAAAGCTGGACTATTTCCTATTCATGTTGCAGCTAAAAACGGACACTGCAGGTTTGTAAAACAAGGTTTATCCTTTTGTTAATTCATACGGAATTCATTTGATGGGAAAAAAGCGTAACTGTATTATTTTCCTTCTTGTTCAGAGTTGTTTCCTTGCTAATACCAAGAACTAACAAGACCAAAATAAATCGCTCTGGCATCAGTCCTCTTCATCTGGCTGCGGAACGCAATAGAGATGAGGTTCTTGAGGTACTGATAGATGCCGGGTTTGATGTCAACTCCATGCTATCAGAAGACTGGTCCAAAATGTATGAGGACCATCGCAAAACTGCCCTCTACTGTGCTGTGTCCAATAGCAATGTTGATGCAGCTGAGATGCTCCTGGAAGCTGGGGCCGATCCCAACCTGGACATCTTCAATCCTCTTCTCGTTGCTGTGAGGAAGGGCTGCATTGAAATGGCCAAGCTTCTGGTCAACCATGGTGCAAATATTAACTCCACCCTCCCAACTCACCCCACTGAATTCCCAGCTGCTTTGATTTTTTCCATGAATAACTTGCCAATGATTAAGTACCTCATGGATTATGGGTGCGATGCTCAATCATGCTTTAAGTGCGACTATGGCAGTGGATCTCACCCGCCCATAAAATCCAGCATGCACGATGGAAGGGACAGGCTTTACTACCTCGGTGATGAAAGTTCAGAAAGCTTTATACAGGTAAATGTTAGAAGACCACATGGGTACATCCTTGGTATTTTAACTTTAAATATGTTACCTGAGTATAGGATATATGTATATAGGAGTATAGGAGTATAGGATATATGTATATAGGAGTATAGGATATATGTGAGACTAAATTTAGAGAACAGTTACTATTCATCTACATTATATCAGTTTTAAACTTCACTAAATTCATGTTCCCAGATGAAACATCTGTCCATCCATTATCAGTACTGAATATGTCTAGGGTTCCCGGAGGTCTGGAGCATATCCCAGAGAACCTAGGGCACAACACCCAGCGTAGCAGGGCATAAGCACACACATTCATGCACAAACAAACACTAAATTCAATTTTGGGAAAGAAACAGCCTACAAACAATCAACCTACACCACATGTGAATGGACTATAAAAGGAAAGTAGAGTTGCTGAAGGGAACCAACCAAGCGTGGGGGAACTTTCAAACTCAACGCACAGAACAGAGGGTAGTTTCAAACCCCCAACCTTGGAGTTGTGAGGTTAACACGTAGCCTCTAAGGATGTACCCATCCATTCCTCAGCAATTTCTAGGGCAATTAGCATATGACAAAAGAAAAATTGGCTGGTGTACTTCAGTGGAAGCTTATTGGTTCAGTAGGGCAACAATTAGTAAAAAAAAAAAAACAAGTCAGAGGAGAGACACAGACAGAGAATGATCCTAATTACCCCATAGAGAAAACCCCTTAGAGTAAGGTTTACCCAAGGAGCTAGGCCTGGGGTCGATGTCCGGTCCACCCACATAACATGGGCTCAGGATTGTGGGCTCTCAACCTGCATGAAAGGTGATGGTCAGTGCAGTGCCAACCAGGCAACAAGTACATAAGCAGACAATCTTGGGCAGACTAGACCCTTGCAAATGAAATTCATTTAAGTAAGTTAAAGATAAAACAAAATGTGCCAAGGCCATACCCGTGAAGTACCCCAGTGACCAGCAATGATACAATTTGTAACTTGCATTGTACATTACTCATTATTATTGTTTAAATATCTGACTTCAACAGTTCTGTGAGATGATTGCCAGGCCAAAAGTCACCAGTTGGGCTGGACCTATCATTGACATCCTGCTAGACTATGTGGGTCATGTGAAACTCTGTTCCAGACTAGTTGAACACCTGGACACTTACAGTGAATGGGCTGAGATCAAAGAGAAAGCGAGTATGTATTCCCCTTTAATCCCCTATATTTGATTCCAAAGTAAGTGTGTGGCAGAACTAGATACCCTGTAGTAGTTACTCATCTTCAATATGTTTTTAACCTGTTCGATAGGGTGAGTCCAGAGTCTATCCTTGTCCATCACAGTGCACCACTCTCACACCTGTAGGTTTCTGTAAGGTGGGGGGAAATCAGAGGCAACTGGACACATGAAGAACACACATATACTGTAACTTGTAGAACACTGTAGAACCCTGGAGCTGTGTGGTTTCCCGCTGTACCACAATGCCACTCTGGTTTATTCTCACCTTGAAAAAACAATATGTGGACTAGTGGCTCTGCAGTAAATTGCTAACGGCTAAGAATATGTGTGTGCATGGTGCCCTGTGATGGACTGGAATACGGTGTTACCTGGGTATAGGGTTTGTATCTACCACGACCCTAATAAGGATAAAGTGCTCGAGGATGAATGAATACGTTAATACAGTAATAAAAAAGTATTTCTCCTAGTTCATGTGTTTCATATATCATGCACTTATCTGGATAATCCTTAAAGTTAAGCATAATGGTCCAGTGAATAATGGACTAAACTCTGCCTGTGTGTGCAGTGCCTCCTCGGTCCTTGATGCATCTTTGCAGAATAAAGATCCGTCAGCAGCTGGGAGTCCAGAGACTAAAACAGATGAACCGTCTTCCTCTGTCTCGGAGGCTTATCAAGTTTTTATGGCATGAGAAAGAATCATTTACTGATATCCTTTAAATGAGAAAATATAGTCGCAGTTATCTTTTTTTATTTACAGAATCTTTTGGTCTTGCAAAGATGATGTTACTTAATTTTTTTTTTACTTTTGCTAAGTTGTTAAACTGGTTTTGTTGCTGCTTTTAGTTGATTTTGATGTGTGAGTAGTCAAGCCAGCTGTTTTGTTTGTTTCCCATTCAGTCAAATTCAACTAAATCAATCAATCAATCAAAATCATCTATACAAATTGCACAGACATTATAAAGTTGCTTTGCTGTGATCTGATTTATTTTCAGGTGAACAAACAGTCTTTAAATTGAGTTGATTAGCAGAATTTTGAAAGTGTTTTCAAAATTTCTATTATTATTATTATTATTGTTATTATTATTATTATTATTACTTGTAATTTCAAGAACATAAAATTCTGTATAGAATACAAACTTTAATCCCACCTCAGTTCAAAGTGTAGCAGTTTAAGTTTTATACTGATCTAAATTGTTTCAACCAGTTTGATATTGTTATATTTTTCTCTACTGGGTGTTTCATTTCACAACTAGCTAGCTGAAAGTGTATTATTATTATTATTATTATTATTATTATTATTATTATAAAAGACTTACATATAAAAAGTGATGAATGTGTTATGCTTGTATAATCAAAGTGTTGTTATAAATTTTATGGACTTCTCTGTGAATTTCTGTGCTTTATATAGTGTGTAACACTGTACAGGATGTATGTGTATAATGTTATATATGATAAGTAATAAATATGTTTTTTACAATACTGTGATGAAGTGTAATTGATGACGACCCGGAAACCGGACACGGGCGGTTTCTGTTAGTCAAGGTTCATTACTTCTGTTGCTCATGGGGCATATTTATAGAGGACCCTATATAATCCTATATAACCCTATATAACCCTATATAATCCTATACTGTTTAACCCTATATAACCCTATATAACCCTATATAATCCTATATAACTCCATATAAACCTATATAACCCTATATAATCCTATACTGTATAACCCTATATAACCCTATATAATCCTATATAACCCTATACTGTATAACCCTATATAACCCTATATAATCCTATATAAACCTATATAACCCTATATAAACCTATATAAACCTATATAACCCTATATAATCCTATACTGTATAACCCTATATAACCCTATATAATCCTATATAACCCTATATAAACCTATATAACCCTATATAATCCTATACTGTATAACCCTATATAACCCTATATAACCCTATATAATCCTATATAACCCTATATAAACCTATATAACCCTATATAATCCTATACTGTATAACCCTATATAACCCTATATAATCCTATATAACCCTATATAACCCTATATAACTCTGCAATAGGCTCACCACTAAGTCACCATGTTTTCCTATTAAAATGTATTAAACTATTCAAACGGTAACTGTTTAAGCACCTTATTTGTAAATGAATTCCCCGAAAAATGTGCATATATTTTATTATTAATGTGTTTTATTAATCAACAGTTCAACAGTTGTGTAAAGAAATAAAAAAAAATACCTTTTTTTTACAATCACTAAAGTTCCAAGATATATGAATCTGCATTAATACGCATTAAACAGTTAGAATTGTCCGGCTGTCACTGGTAATTCCTTAAAATCTCCACTAGTCAGCTATTTGCTAATAAACTAACTTCTATTTGTTGCAGATTACAGTCTTAAGCTCTTGATTTACATTATGTTTTCTTCTGATTTGTTTTAAAATGCATCGTTACCATGGCAACCACAATCTGCTCTTCAAACTAGTCAAACTTGCAGATTCTGACAAGCAGCACATGATCATCAAGTTATAATTACTGACACTGAAAGCTTAAACCTACAGTAGTCCTACCGCAAAGCTTTTATATACAAAACACAGTGAGATTTTTATTACATTTCATTAGTTTTTTCAAAAATCAACTTGTAAACATCAGCTTGTGTCCTGAACATCGAAAAACATCTGACTTTCAAATCACTGACACCGGAGACTCCTTCCAAAAATATCAAGGAATGGGAATAAAACATGCACATAAGTGGGGTACCTTTCACAGCTGTGCAACAGATATGTTATGTAAGAGAACCTGCTTGTGTTACATTAAATGATATTGAAACTGTTGTATGAGACACACGCTGTTAAAAGGTCACAGAAAAGGTGAAGGATCTCAAACACATCCTCGAGAATAATCTGTTTGAGATCTGTTACACTGCTCTAGGCATGACCTCGGTGACTGTGTGTGTGTGTGTGTGTGTGTGTGTGTGTGTGTGTGTGCTGTAAAATCCTCTTCATGTTCAGAGGTAGAGTTAATTTAACCTTTTAACGAATACGTTCCTAGAAATGAATCTGTCGAGGTTATAAGGTTTGATTGCTTCTTGTCGTGATCTTTAAGTGCTATAATTAACCATGTTATAATTTAATACATAAGTGTGCACTAAAATAAAAATGGTCACAAGAGAGTGTTTATGAAGTTCAGTGAGATCATTAGTATATTGTATGAAGATTAGAGTGTAAATAATATTTTGCCCAGTACGCAGCTTGCTAAATCTGTTATCATTCATTCATTCATTCATTTTCTATACCACTTAATCCTGTGTTCAGGGTCGCGGGAGACCTGGAGCCTATCCCAGGAGACTTCGGGCACTAGGCGGGGTACACCCTGGACAGGGTGCCAATCCATCGCAGGCTGAATCTGTTATTAGACATTAAATTACATAAACAAAACTCAATCAGAAGCAATAAACATATATATATATACATAAGGTTATCCACAATCCATCCATCCATCCAGCTATTATTATCAGCAAAAACCAGATTGACTGGACCTCAACACAACAGTCTGGTGAAGTTCCTGCATTAATGCTGATGCTGCACTAATCCACTATGAAGCTCACACTACATGAACTCCTTCACTTAAAGGCTCAAAGGCTGCCATCCACTGTTTACTGAAGGTGCTGACTTTCATTCCAGTGACTTAAGCTGCAAACCACCCAATGCATGCTGAAAGGCACGGGCCAATGGAGCCAACGGAATAATATAACCTGCAAAAAGCAGAAAAGTCTGAGGTCCCCAAACCAGACACACTGTTTCCCCCAAGAAAATCACAAACAGGACGGCTCCAAAGGCCAATCCTGGCAACACTGACTGGGAACAAATAACATGGCAAAAAAATCAAAAAACAATACTCTGACTTTGGTTATATATGGAGTGGGTGGTTTGTATAAGTGGCATAAGTACTGCGGACTCCCACAGCACAAGACCCCCTGAGGTAGCCATATTAAATTTGACACCGATTTTCAATAGCACTATAGCGCGAATGACATTTAGCGCGAATGACATTTGCTTACACAGCACACAATAGAGTAAAAAATAGAAATAAAGGGGCCTCCGAGTGGCACAGTGGTAAACTGCTCGCCCTATCACCCGGACATCGCTGGTTTGGTCCCCAGGTGATGCTGTAACCTCTCACAGCCGGAGGTCTCAAGAGAGCTAAATTGGCCGAGCTCTCTCAGCGGGGAGGGATGAGAGGTCTTTGGTGCTGCCACACTAATCACGGCTCTACGTCATTTGGGGCATCTGTGAGCTCGCGCACGCGGAAGGAGCGGATAGCGCTGTCCTCCGAGTGTGTTACGCCGCCCCCAACAGTGCGTGAGCGAGCAGTTCGAAAAGAAGAGGTCGACTGGTGTCATGTGGTTCAGAGGAAACGCGTGACAGCCCCCGGCCCTCCTGGCTGAACGGTAGTAAGTAGCCTTAGTGTGGGAGCCCCCCCTAGTGACGGGGAGGAATTGGACACGACTAGATTGGGGAGAAAATCTGGGGAAAAGAATTAGACAGGACTAAATAATAAAAAATAAAAAAAGAAACAAACAAACCTTACTCTTAGCTGAAACCGAACCCTTAGCCTCTATTGTAACTTAGTGATCACTTTATTCTCATACACACAGTTTCTTCAGTGAAAAGACAGCAACTAATCGGAGATGTTATAAGAAGAGACAAGGAAATGAGTGTCATTAAAATAAGTCATGGGCCAATGGAGCCAACAGAATAATATAACCTGCAAAAAGCGGAAAAGTCTGATGTCCCCAAACCAGACACACTGTTTCCAAATAAGACAGACTTTATTTGTACAGTAAACTGTGCAATACACACAGAAGCATGGCAAGGGGGTGAAAACTTTTGCTCTTAACAGTCCATTCTTGCAATAAACCATAAATAACTTTATGGTTCTGGGCTTTCGCAAGTTAGCATTAAAAACTTGTCCTTTTTGTTCTGTCCATAAGCTCCAGTCTCCTGCGTCCTCTTCTCACGGCCGTGCTTCTCTCTCGGTGTTCTTGCCTTCTGCAGTTCCTCTTTACGTTCTGCCCCAGCTACAGTATCTCCTGACAGGAATCTGAGCCCTGAGGCTGGCATGCAGCGCTGCTGAGATCATGTGGACACTTTCGAAATGTCCTATAAACAGAGCGGGGACACAGGGACGCTTTTGGCCGAGGACTAGGACAGGAAAAAGCGAAACAGAGAGTTTCTGTGACTTTTAATCCAAAACCTGAGCGGAAATTGAACTTTCAGGAGGGGGTAAGTGTGCTCCAATGTGTTCACGCACAATATACTGTAACATATCAGGGGTACTGTACTGTATATACTGTATGTACGTCTGCGTTCACGGCCTACCTGCTGCTGTTCGGGTCAAAACAAACCTGTGGAGTTTAGATTAAAGGAAAAATGTATCAATTTCAGTCTTCTGTTAAGATTGCAGTTTATCTTCACAGCATTTCTGCATATGTTCATTAGTTATGTTTATCAGTGTGACTCTTTTACATTATTCATATTTCATTATTATGTGTATATAAAGTGTATCTGCCTGCTTCTGTTATTTGCATTATAAAGAAAAAATGATAAAAGAGAGAAAGAGAACAGAAATATGTGGGATAAAACCTGAGAGTTGTTTGGAGCAGAGTTTCTATTAATAAACCACACACACACACACACACACACACACACACACACACTGTGACTGTGTATCATACGCTTTTATTCATCAGCTCTGAAGGTATTCAAGATTATTCAGGAGAACTCAGGAAATCTTAGTCATAGTATTCAGCGATAATGAATAGTTGCTACATTGTTGCCAGCTGGGTGTTGCTGCAGTAGGTTGATGTGATGATGTTACAGGTGGTTGCTAGGCTGTTGCTAGGTGGTTGCCATGACGTTCCAGGTTGTTGTTGGGAGTTTCAGGGTGGTTGTGATGATATTTCAGGTGGTTGCTAGGCTGGTTCTAGGTGATTGCAATGATATTGCAGATAGTTGCTAAGGTGTTGCTACTGTAGGTGGTGCAGATGGTTGTTTCCAGAACACTGCAACCTGGTTGCTATGACAATCCAGGTTTTTACAAGGTGTTGCTTGTCTACATAGAATTCTACATTCATTGTCAATGGCAATATTTTTTAGCCTTTCTGTGTGAACTTTTTATCCAGGAGGCCACACCACACACTCCATCATGGCGGCTGCCAGCGGGCCTGTACTGGGTGCTACCGGTCCCACGCTGAACCATGATGACTTCTGCCTCTACAGCTACATGTCTGACGAGGAACTCATACAGCTGGCCATCGAGCGCAGCCTCACCGAGGCCCACAACAACTCCACACCACCTTCAGCTGAAAACACAAAGAGCTCCGTCCCTCAGCACAGACCCGAGATTCCCCGGCCGAGTCAGCATCAGATACCACAGTCCGATCCGCCCCCCTGTCCAGCAAACCCACCCAGGTACCGGGCAAAGGAACCGTAAACACACACACACACGCACAGATTAATGCTCATTCAAATCTGCAAACTTTGACCATTTCAACAAAAGTTTAAAGTTGAAGTTATGGCTGGAGTTAGCACCAATTTGATCAAATCCAACCAATCAGAAAGTAAACGAAGAAGATTTGTGTTCCTTTGTTACTGAGAACAGGAAGTAAGGCAATGCCTCAATAACATTATAATGTTTTTGGTTTTAAATGAAATGATATTCTTGGGAACAAGGCTGATGATCATTCCAGTGCATTCCCATTTTTTTGGGGGGGGGGGGGGGGGGAGGATAGGAAGTGCTTGGCCCCCTTAAGTTTCACATAGCGATATACTGTATGTTTCAAACTTTATGCAACAGGTTACATTATTTTTGGGGCCAAATATTGGTCTCATCTTTGGGGGTGTATGGGTGTCGGGTAAACAGAATAAAATATGTTGAATTAAACTGTGTTGAGGTTCAGAGGCTGCACTTTTCCAATGTTGTGTGTTTTCATCTAACACACCTTTGATTTATCACTGAAACACCGGCAGGCTGCTTACGGACACCGAATACACCCCACCTGTCCCTGTACGTCCTGTGTAATGGCGCAACAGCCATCAAATCAGCTGGAAAAATCCAGAGCAGAATGAAGTCCAGCTGAAACGCTCCCAAAGTTCACATTCCAACCAGCCAGGAATAGAAAAACAGAAGTACAGCCCTCTCCTCTGTCCCGCTGCTTTGTGTTTAACCCCGAGATCGAGTTACACTCCAGACACTCTTGTCTAGTGACGACAGCGTACAATGGTTTCACACGGCTGCTCCATTAGGAACATTATATTTTACTGAATTGTGAATTTTATATATATGCGTATATGGTTATATATCAGAGTTAAGGGTGTTGTGAAGAAGCTGGTCTACTGTTCCGAAGCACAAAGTTCATCATTTTCCAATAACAACAAATTAAAGTGTCTCATACTGAAACATCATTTTTATTTCCATTTATAGTTACTTTAATTCCTGTTGTTGTTAAGTTCCTCTCGCCAAGCTGTTGGAAACATGAACGATTCGTTCTTTTTGAACGAGTCTTTAATGTGACTCAGAAGAATGAATAGTCTCAGAGTGTGATTCGTTCATTTTCTACTGGGCGCGCAAAGCATCACAAAACCTCCGTAGTTTATGTACAGGAAACAGAAATGAGTAGTTACCATTGAGTCTTCTAGTTCTAATCGTTCATTCTTTTGTCACGTGACTCCCATAGACGCTATGCAATGCAACAGATTCAAAAGAACAAACGACTCGGATTGGAAGACTCATGAGAAGAACCGCTCAATTCTGTTTCCTGTGTAATGAACTGCATAGTGTCTATGGGAGTCACATGACAAAAGAACGAACGATTCGGACCAGAAGATATGAGAGGTGAGCTGCTCATTCTGTTTATCATAATATGTCCTTAGCTACATTGTAATATTTTCATTATTGGAATTAGAGACAAAATTTGTTTATGTTGACATGTTGGGGATCTGTTTACCGAAAATGCAACATTTTATTTTATTTCTGATCAAAAGAATGAATGGAACTAAATGACTCAAAAAAAGATTTGTTCATTTTGATGAACGAGATTCAAAGAACTGAGTCGCTAAAATAATCCAAACTTCCCATCATTAACACGTACCTCTGAAACTGGAGACTCCTTCTTCTTTAAAATTGAAATGTCTTCTTACTTTCCAGAAAGTCACCATTTCAACATTTACACATGATTTTAATCGAGTTTCACAGAGCATCAGCTATAGTTCTGTACAGTAGTCTCTGTGAATGGGCTGTTGCTGTTCACATGAGCTGTTATAATAAAGAATGAATCGACAGATTCTGACCAATCAGGATCCAGGACGTAACAGCAATGTGTCTAAATATTAATAAAAATTTCCGTTTTTCTCTACAGGGATGAAAATGACCAGCCAGTAACAGTGAGTCACTTCACCACAGGGAGCGGGAAGCGAATGGTGGCGTACAGGAGATCTGACGGAACTCTGATGGACGTCAAACCCGAGGCGGAGGAGTGAGCAAATTCACTTTGTATCCTATTTTTAGCATTATACAGAAGGTTTTTCTTCTTCTTCTGATTTTTGAGTTTCTGATAGAAAAGTGGATCCTGTGGTGAGAGCGATCAGGAATGGAGAAGTTGGTACATTGAGAGGTCTTATTAAAATGCCTGACTGCAACCTTCTGATGCCAAACGAATACGGCTGGATTCCACTCCACGAGGCTGCACACCACGGCCAAGATCACTGTGTTAAAGCGCTCCTCAGAGGTAGGACTGAGACGACGTCTACATGCACAGTGTGTGGAGACTTTCTTCAAAAAGCATAGTTCTAAACTCCTCCATTGAAAGAAAGAAATATTATCCATATATACAGCAATTTTGAAAATATATCTATTACAATGACAATACAAAAATGATTTTAAACATCTTAAACTAAATTAATTATAAATTAATTAATTTAAATATAAATTAAACTACATATATCACTCGGCGTCCCAGGTGTTGTCCAGTGGTTAATGACACTAAGTGTGTGTCTCAGCGTGGGTGAGAGTAGGTCTGTACGGTCCGCAGTTGTAACGGGGTGCTCGTGTGGGGTTTGGAGAAGACATGGAGGCGGAGGTGATAGAGTGAAAAAGGGGTTTTTAATAAAGGAACCAAAATGTGAACATGTACAAACAGGACTCAAACTGAACTAACACACAGAGCTGAACTGAAACCACGGAGCTGGACTGAACACACAGGGCTGGACTGACAACACAGACTAAACTAAACATTGAGCTAACCTAGCAGACAGCGCTAACCTAGCAGACAGCGCTAACCTAACAGACAGAGCTAACCTAACAGACAGAGCTAACCTAAACACAGAGTTGACTAAACATAGAGCTAAACAAGACACAGGGCTAAAGCAAACACAGAGCTCAACGAAACACAGAGTGAACTAAACAAAGAGTTAACAAACAAGGAGTTAACTAAACAAAGAGCTAGACTAGACACAGAACTAAGACACAGAATAACACAAACTAAGAGCAAGGGGAAATGGCATGACACCTAGAACAGGAAACAAACACCCACTTAACATCACCATAGTAGAACAGATGCCCGACCCAGAACAACGGAAACAAAAGTCTATTTATCTTGGTACAGATTAGGCTGCTAACCTCGATCAGGTGTGCTCCCATTACCTGACCGAGGTGCACTCTGGGAAACGGAGTTCAAAACCAAACTGAAACAGAACAGAAAACAAAATGGAGTCTCGGAGTATGGCGCCATCTGGTGTTCGACCGTGACATTACCCCCCCTCCAAAGGGCGCTACTCCGGAGCGCCCAAAATGGTGGTCCAGGGCACCCCCCCCAAGGTCCAATGTCAGTCCTCCCAACCGAGAGGCTGCAGCACAGGTTCCCTGGGCAGGGCGGGCACAGGAGCTGGGTCGTCGCCGAGTCCTGTCGGCGGAGCGAGGAGCACTGGCGCGGGGTCGTCGGCGAAACCGGGTCGGCAGAGCGAGGAGCACTGGCGCTGGGTCGTCGGCGAAGCCGGGCGGCGGAGCGAGGAGCACTGGCGCTGGGTCGTCGGCGAAGCCGGGCGGCGGAGCGAGGAGCACTGGCGCTGGGTCGTCGGCGAAGCCGGGCGGCGGAGCGAGGAGCATTGGCGCTGGATTGCAGGGCTGAGACGGAGCTGGCTCGCAGGGCTGAGACGGAGCTGGCTCGCAGGGCTGAGACGGAGCTGGCTCGCAAGGCAGAGACGGAGCTGGCTCGCAGGGCAGAGACGGAGCTGGATCACCGCCGAATCTGGCCGACGGCTCGACTTCGTTGCCGAGGCATGGCCATGGTGGAGGAGGCAGCTCGAAGTCCTCGAAGGCGGACATAGGCAGCTCGTCGTCGAGGCATGGCGGAGGCGGCGGCGGTAGTTCGGTGTTGTCGACGACGACGCCAAACAGCGGTTGAGGCACAAAGTAATTGACGAGGCAGGGCTGTCGCTGAGCTGGCTCATGCCCTTTGGGGCTGTCTGAGGCCTCCACTGGGCTGTCTGGGAGATCGGAGCCCTCCACTGGGCTCTCTGGGAGATCGGAGCCCTCCACTGGGCTCTCTGGGAGATCGGAGCCCTCCACTGGGCTCTCTGGGAGATCGGAGCCCTCCACTGGGCTCTCTGGGAGATCGGAGCCCTCCACTGGGCTCTCTGGGAGATCGGAGCCCTCAACTGGGCTCTCTGGGAGATCGGAGCCCTCAACTGGGCTCTCTGGGAGATCGGAGCCCTCAACTGGGCTCTCTGGGAGATCGGAGCCCTCAACTGGGCTCTCTGGGAGATCGGAGCCCTCCACTGGGCTCTCTGGGAGATCGGAGCCCTCCACTGGGCTGACTGGGAGATGGGAGCCCTCCACTGGGCTCTCTGGGAGATCGGAGCCCTCAACTGGGCTGACTGGGAGATCGGAGCCCTCCACTGGGCTCTCTGGGAGATCGGAGCCTTCAACTGGGCTCTCTGGGAGATCGGAGCCCTCCACTGGGCAGACTGGGAGATCGGAGCCCTCCACTGGGCAGACTGGGAGATCGGAGGCCTCCACTGGGCAGACTGGGAGATCGGAGCCCTCCACTGGGCAGACTGGGAGATCGGAGCCCTCCACTGGGCAGACTGGGAGATCGGAGCCCTCCACTGGGCAGACTGGGAGATCGGAGCCCTCCACTGGGCAGACTGGGAGATCGGAGCCCTCCACTGGGCAGACTGGGAGATCGGAGCCCTCCACTGGGCTCTCTGGGAGATCGGAGCCCTCCACTGGGCTCTCTGGGAGATCGGAACCCTCCACTGGGCTCTCTGGGAGATCGGAGACCTCAACTGGGCTCTCTGGGAGATTGGAGCCCTCAACTGGGCTCTCTGGGAGATCGGAGCCTTCAACTGGGCTCTCTGGGAGATCGGCTGGGCCCATCACGGGGCTCTCTGGAATGGCTGGGCCCATCACGGGGCTCTCTGGAACGGCTGGGCCCATCACGGGGCTCTCTGGAACGGCTGGGCCCATCACGGGGCTCTCTGGAACGGCTGGGCACTTTCGATCCAGCTGAATGAGCTGATCCTGGAGTCGTGCCCCCAACTCCAGCAGGGTTTGCATGCGTTCCAGATCGTTGTCCGCCCTGCACGCATTGACCTGCTGGATGAGTTCCCCAGCCAGCTGTTGGAGTACTCGCCTCTGCTGCTGGAGCTCCACGCCGTGCCCCGTCTGTCGACACTCCGACTGGGGTTTTTCCCTACCCCTGGTTCCGTCGTCCTGTGTCCTTGGAGGCACGCGTCGTATTGCCAGCCGCGACCCTCTCCAATCTGGCTGCGTTGCTCGTTCGCCCTCTTGCTCCAGCTTGTTCCGCCGGATGGCAAGCCTGCTGCCCTGAAAGCCTGCTTGCCTCGGCGTCACGAACATAGCCCCCCCACAAAAAATATCCAGGGGAGGCCCCTCCGCTAAACTACTTTTTAGGTCGGGCATTCTGTAACGGGGTGCTCGTGTGGGGTTTGGAGAAGACATGGAGGCGGAGGTGATAGAGTGAAAAAGGGGTTTTTAATAAAGGAACCAAAATGTGAACATGTACAAACAGGACTCAAACTGAACTAACACACAGAGCTGAACTGAAACCACGGAGCTGGACTGAACACACAGGGCTGGACTGACAACACAGACTAAACTAAACATTAAGCTAACCTAGCAGACAGCGCTAACCTAGCAGACAGCGCTAACCTAACAGACAGAGCTAACCTAACAGACAGAGCTAACCTAACAGACAGAGCTAACCTAACAGACAGAGCTAACCTAAACACAGAGTTGACTAAACATAGAGCTAAACAAGACACAGGGCTAAAGCAAACACAGAGCTCAACGAAACACAGAGTGAACTAAACAAAGAGTTAACAAACAAGGAGTTAACTAAACAAAGAGCTAGACTAGACACAGAACTAAGACACAGAATAACACAAACTAAGAGCAAGGGGAAATGGCATGACACCTAGAACAGGAAACAAACACCCACTTAACATCACCATAGTAGAACAGATGCCCGACCCAAAACAACGGAAACAAAAGTCTATTTATCTTGGTACAGATTAGGCTGCTAACCTCGATCAGGTGTGCTCCCATTACCTGACCGAGGTGCACTCTGGGAAACGGAGTTCAAAACCAAACTGAAACAGAACAGAAAACAAAATGGAGTCTCGGAGTATGGCGCCATGTGGTGTTCGACCGTGACAGCAGTACTGAGGAGAGAGCAGCTGCCTGACAAAACCCACATTCACAACCAGTCACAGAAGCACTTTCAGTAAGAACACACATCTGATAACATTATGTTGTCTTAAACAACACACCGTCTCCTTAGTGATCACTTCTAAGTCGTTCTGAATCACTTCTGTGTTGTATTCTTCACGGCTAAAGCTAAGCTACAAAGCTAACTAGCGTCAAACACAATGCTGAATCACAGATCCCTCTCTAACCCCTGATCAAGGGCACTACTTTGTGTGTGGAACAAGGGATTGTACACCGTACATAGTGCATTAGTTTCCCTTTTTGAGTCTATTTGGGATTCGACCCAGAAGTTAATGGAGCTGATATTCTAAAATGGAATAAGTGGAAATAATAAATTAACTCTGGTGAGTTTCTCAGGACTGTCCACCATGTTTTGGCGACATAGTACTGGTAAGAATTTAAGGCTATTTTTTTCTCACTAGCTGTCGGTCACCAGCTCCACCAGCCGCGGTTAGTTAGTTCCGCCAAGCACAGGATACATGTGGGCAGAGCAAAATATCTGGTTAAATAAAGAAAAAAATCATAATCTGAATATAATAAAAGGTTTTCAGGGCACACAAAGTGATATCACACTCGAGGTCGTGCTGTTGTGCTGAATGTTTCTAACAGGTTTACTTAGTCACATGACCAGTGCTCATTATACTAATAAATTAAGAAACATGTACACTTTTTTAGAGTAGTAGAGGTCACACAGGACGGCAGCTTGAAAGATGGTGAATACGTATGGAAAGAACTGCAAAGAGAGAAGGAAAATGTAATAAAAGCCAGTGTAAAATAATTTTTAAAAAACATGTGCTCAAAACATGGCTACCTCTGCCAGGAGTTTAGAAATCAAGAAAACTCATTTATCATCCTTATGAAACTTAACTTTGGTTTATTTATTTGTAATCCCGGGATAAAGTCCAACCTGGGATGATTAACCAGCGCACGCCAAAGGATCAGACGGCTCTCCTGCTGGCCGTGTCGCGGGGACACGCGGAGTGTGTGGCGTTTCTTCTGGATAAAGGGGCAGACCCTGACATCACCAACAAGGACAAGGAGACACCTCTTTATAAAGGTACTACAGGGAGGTTCCTGAACCTGCGTCAGCTTTAAGCAGCAGCATGTGTCATTGTTGAGAGAGGTAGATTTCCTAAAGAAAATGTGTGTGGTGCTTGCCATGGCAACTTAACATGATGCCAGCAACATGCTAAACAGCTTAACGCCATGCTACCAACATGCTAATCATGTTAAGCGCAAAATTCTAACATAGCTAGCGTTATGCTAGCAACATGCTAATAGTCATAGCATAATGCTAGCAACCTGATAAGCACTCTAGCATCATGTCAGCGACATTCTAATGATGTTGCTAGCGAAAAGCTAATATAGTTAGCATAATGCTAGCAAGATGCTAATCAGCTAAACGTCATGCAAATTACACCAGCATCATGCTAGGAACATTCTACACATGCTACTATAGTTAGCATGATGCTAGTGACATGCTAGTATCGTTAGCATCATGCTAGCGATGTGCTGATATAATTATCATAATGCTAACGACATGCTAATATTGTTAGCATCATGCTAGCAACATGCTAATCGTGTCATTGTTGGTATGAGAGGAAATCCTTCACGTAACCCACAGAATAAACATGTCCTCTACATGTCCTGTTCAAAAATTACCAATTAAGTCTGTGTTTTTTTTCCATCGTTCCAGCGTGTGAGAAGGAAAACCCAGAGATCGTGGCCATGCTGCTGAATCACGGTGCGACGGTGAACAAGAGCTGTATCCAGGGCTGGACGGCGCTCCACGAGGCCGTGTGCAGGAACAACTTGGAGATCTGCGAGATGTTAGTGAAGGCAGGGGCGAAAATCAGCATGGCCAACATTTACGGCCTCACCCCCATCTTCGTGGCAGCTCAAAGCGGGAACCTAGATACGCTCCGGTTCCTCCTGAAAAACGGTGCTAAGGAAAAACCTTTATTTCAAGGCCTGAGATGTTCCTAGAGAAGCTTTTATTTTTTTAAATGGAATTTTTTTCTACCACCAGGTGCTGATATCAACAGTCAGGCAGCAGATGGAGCCACAGCACTTTATGAAGCCTGTAAGAATGGTCATGTAGAGATCGTGGAGTTCCTGCTGTCTCAAAAAGCCGACGCCAACAAACCGGGCAAAACCGGACTGCTGCCCATTCACATAGCAGCTCAGAGGGGGCATGAACGGTGAGTGTGCGGCCAGCAACTGTGATAATAATAGTAAAACAAGATAATAATAATAATAATAATAATAATGGCCAAGTATAAGAACGTTCATTATGGATATTGTGGACATTTATTATTTTTTCACATTTCCTTTATTTTCAAAGCACACATTACAGTTCAGAAAATTAACACACTTGATATTTTTTTTTAATGCTCAATTAAAGCTTTTGTTTGTTTGTTTTGTTTGTTCAATACATTTTGGAGGAAGGGAGAAAAAAGAACGACATAAAGCAGGTGATGGGAGGAAGAGAGGAAGAAGTGAGGCAAGAAAATGTGAGAAAGGAAGGAAGTGAATGAGTCAGGAAAAAAGGAGTTGTGGAAGATGGGAAGAAATGTGAAAGCAAGTAAAGGAGGAAGGAACAAGGGGAAGACAGGAATAAATACATGAAACAAGTTATGTAAGGAAGGAAGGAAGATGGGAAAGTGAGGAAGGGAGGATGAAATTAAGGAAGGAGCAAAGAAAATGGAAAGAAAAAGACAAAGGAAAGGAGAAAAGAAGGAATAATTGAAGAGAAGAGGAAAGGATCCTGGAGATGGAAAGAAATTGAAAAAGGAAGAAAGAAGTAATTATTATTATTAGTAGTAGTAATCTGTCTGTGATTTTGAATGTAAACATCATGTTAAATAATTGAAAATAAATATTTCTTTTAATGGAATCTAATTTTAATCAGTGAATATGTGATGTACTGTGTGTATATATTTGTATATATGGATGCGTATAAATGTTGTTGCACGCTGTTTCAGCTCGGACCTCTTCGCTTTCGGGTCAGCACACAGTACTGACAGGGCGCTTCAGTAAGTCCCACAGCGTGGATGCAAAACAAAAGGCAATGGAAAATAATCCTGAATCTCAATTAACACTGAACATTAATAACATCACATTAATCTGCAGCATAAATGTGTAGAGAGAATACTCAGATTCTAAAGTCTTTGTTCTTTAACCATGTGTCCCTCTGCTGCTCATCACCGCTGGCACCTCATTCTTCACACTTCACACTGTGTGTAAGGTCACTTTAACTTGCTTTGGATTTAGAATGTATGATGTTCCTGAAGTGCAAAACACTTTAACAAATCAAAAAACATTACAACAAAAACTAAAATAATGAAAATCAACACAAAACACAGCATTACCTGAAAACACATTAACTCAAAACAATAGCATTAACTTAAAAAACACAACAATATTAACTCAAATCACCACATTAACTTAAAACACAATATTAACTCAAAACACAACATTAACTTAAAACACAATATTAACACAAATCGTCTCGGGTTACATTTCTGTAACCCTGTTCCCTGAAAGGCGGGAACGAGATGCTGCGTGAAAACGCTATGGGAACCAGTTTGTCGCGTTGCCGGTCGTTGAAGCATGCTGTGAAAACACGCCAAAGTTTTTGGCTATATATAACCTCGACAGGTGACGTCATCTGATTAGATGTAGGTGGAGGTTATAAAAACAGGTGAGCCGGCAACGACCTCAGATTAATTTGTCTGAACAGCCGTCCGGTCACGTGGTAGTGCGGCATTGCGACGCAGCATCTCGTTCCCGCGTTTCAGGGAACAGGGTTACAGAAATGTAACCCGAGACGTTCCCTAGCAAGGCTACACTCGATGCTGCGTGAAAACGCTATGGGAACGAGAATACCAACGCCGCCGCACTACAGGTGTCTGGACCCCAAGGTTGTGTAGCGTGTGCGCACAAAGCCAAGAAGGTCTCAGAGCTATGCCTGGGCAGCTAACTCGGGGGCAGTGAGCCCGGAGTAGCATGAACATCCAGATTTATAAATGTAAGAAATGTGTGCGGGGAGGAACCAACCCTTCGCGCCACACAATTACTGCAGGGGATACCTCCTGCTGGTGAGACTGGGATGATACCCTGGTTGGGTGGGCCCTGCTTCCCAGAGGCGAAGTGAACCCACGCGCCTCATAGGAGAGGGCAATATGCGTCTCCCACCCAGTATAGTGGCGCTCTGACTCACGCCACTAGCTGATGCGGTGGACGTGAATCTGAAAAGCACATACTGGATAGTAAGTGAAGTTTCTCCTGCTCCGAAGCTGTAAAAGGCGGAGGACAGAAGGCTTCAACAATGCAGCTAAGAAAATCCTGAGGGTACTAGGGCACAAGCCCAAGGACAAGCTTTTACTGCAGAAGCTCCAGCACTGAAACATTTTGGCAGTGGACTGGGTCTACCTGCTTGGCACACACTTGTTGCAGGGGAATACCTCTTGCTAATCCAATAGCTGAGGCGATCCCCTGGTTGAATGAGCCCTGATTCCTAGAGGCGAAGTGAGCCCACGCGCCTCATAGGAGAGGGCAATAGCATCTCTCATCCAGAGCATGAAGAAGTTGCTCTGACCTACGCCACTAGCTGATGCGGTGGACGTAGATCTGAAGAGCACAAGCTGGACACAGCAAGTGAAGTCTCTCCTGCTCCGAAGCTGTAAGCGCGGAGGACAGAAGGCTTCAAAAACAATAGGGTGCCTGTTGGGTTTATAGTTTAGCTTTTGGAAGATAGTTGAAAGAGGATGCAGTTACGCACGTCCTGAAAGTGCTAGGGCATAGGCCCGAGGACGGAAACTCCAGCACTGAAACAATTCGGCAGTGGACTGGGTTTACCTGCTTAGCAGACACTTGCTGCAGGGGAATACCTCTTGCTAGTGCAATAGATGAGGCAATCCCTTTGGCTGAAAGAGCCCTGATTCCTAGAGGCGAAGTGAGGCCACGCGCCTCATAGGAGAGGGCAATAGCATGTCTCATCCAGCACATGTAGAAACTGCTCTGACCTACGCCACTAGCTGATGCGGTGGACGTAGATCTGAAGAGCACAAGCTGGACGCTACAAGTGAAGTCTCTCCTGCTCCGAAGCTGTAAGCGCGGAGGACAGAAGGCTTCAAGAGCAATAGGGTGCCTGTTGGGTTTATGGAGCTTTCTGAAGATAGTTGAGAGAGGATGCAGTCACGTACGTCCTGAGAGTACTAGGGCACAGACCCGAGGAGGGAAACTCCAGCACTGAAACAATTCGGCAGTGGACTGGGTTTACCTGCTTAGCATATACTTGCTGCAGGGGAATTCCTCTTGCTAATGCAATAGATGAGGCAATCCCCAGGGTTGAAAGAGCCCTGATTCCCAGAGGCGAAGTGAACCCACACGCCTCATAGGAGAGGGCAATAGCATCTCTCATCCAAAACATGTAGAAGCTGCTCTGACCTACGCCACTAGCTGATGCGGTGGACGTAAATCTGAAGAGCAGTAAAAAGGCGAAGCATATCTTAGAAGGCAAGAGGTCCGCCTTGCTACATGAACATCTCTCCCTGACTACTTCGGAGTGGGGTTACCATTCCCCGTGTGTCAGAGATAGACTGGACAGTACTACAGCGACGACAAGATGAACTTAGAGTGGGACCCAGAGTAGAGACCGGGGTCTGAACCACGTAGAAAGGGTACGAAGCACCTGGCGCGTAACCCATATTGGGGATTGGCCCTAGTGATATCCCCTGGTTCTTAGCCACAACTTAGAATGCTCTCATGTGCAGAAGGTCCAAAGGTGTCACCGTGGATACAGCTGCCATGAGAGCTAGGATGTCTGAAAGTGATGGTCACTTTCTGGTCTAGCTTGTTCTCCTTGAGGGTGTTGAGAATGGGTTCGATACGAGCGGGAGACAGCTGTGCCCGCTTACGACGGAATCCCATATAGCACCCAATGTGTTGTCCTCTGCACAGGAAAGAGCACGCTTTCGTGGCGTTGGGTCCCAGTCCTGAGGACAGAGATGAGCTAGGACGACATGCTGATGTCGAAGCACTAGCCACCGGATGCCCTGGGACTCCCGTAAGAGCCAGGGCTAAATCCGTGCATTTTGTGTGTGCGCGGGTGAGCTAGACCAATGGAAGGACCCGATACTGGTAAGCTTCGCCCCCGAAAGCGAACCTCAGGATCTCCCTGTGTTGTGGCAATGTTTCTGTATGAAAGTAAGCGTCCTTAAATCGATTGTCAGAAACAATCGCTTGGTAGGGTTGAGAGCAATCACCTTTACAGTCAAGAACTGAACTGTATTCATTGATTTTCAGGTAGCGGGAGAGCCCGCAGAATCTGAAATATTGGACGCAGCCCCCGTTCCTCTTGGGAACCAAGAATACCGACTGTAGTAGCCTGACTCACTGTCTGGTGGGGGAACATGTTCCATGGCCCCCTTCCCCGGCAGCCTGTCAGCAGATGCGCACTTTCTGGTTTCATGGAAGTGGAGGCCACGCCATTGAAAACACAGAAGGTGAAGTGAGAACTGAATCCTGTAGTTCCTCTCTCCAGTGCTTAGTACCCAAGGAGATATACTTGGCAGTAGCTTCCACGCTGCCAGTTTCTCCTAAAAGGGCAAAAGTTTCGGCAGCTTGGTTAAACGGGGGGGGGATGTTAGATGTTCGGCATCCTGAAGCATGGCAGGAAAAACCGAAGAACTAACAGCCTATTGGAGACTGGTGTTGCCCGAACACCAGTGGTGGCGGAGCAAAACACCGACCTCCTGGGGGTGCCAGGGAGAACACATATTCGTTAAAAAGGAATTCTGGGTGCCTTTCCCTATTGGGGGGGCCACCCCCATTTATTTTATACACGCATATGTATATATATATATATATATATTTTTTAAATCAGTCTGACCTCCTGTGTGCAGTGCAGCACCAAGCTGACCCACTGCCTGAAAGCTTTTCCCTCTAGGGCAGATAAAAGTCTACACAGCTAGAAAGGAAGTATAAGCTTACCAGGGAGGATGATGTCCCAGGAGAGAGATAGCCTGTGAAGCGTCTCTGCTATCTGGGCGTCATCATACAATGCCGCGTTTCCATATCGACTATATTTAAATAAACAAATAAGTCGATGGCATGAAAAACACAGCATGAATACAGCCTACTCCATGAAAGGGTTAACTCATATGAAGAGAGCTGAGAGGGGGTGGGGGGGGAGAGAGCGCGTCATTGAGGCTCCGCCCCCCGGCCACCCGACAGAAGCTGCCGTCTACTGCTTGTTTTAGTGCTTAAGGCTATTTTCATCTCCGGTAAAAAAGAGAGGAATCCTCGTGATGACAGCGCGGAAGAAAGGAGTTTTCTTACCTCCGTCTGCCGCAGCTCTGTCAGATGCACGAGTTTTAAGCCAGGAACGCGCGGCGGCTCGCAGCTTCTCACGGAATGCGCGGCGCGCGCAGCACTAGTCGAAGCAGTGTAGAGATCGCACTCCGATATGGATTATCACACACGGAGGGATTTAAACTCGTCAAATCGGTGAGTTAAACACCTTCCTATTTTGCTGGTTTATCACAAGCACGCTTCACAACAAGGCTGAAGACAAATGATCTGAGGTCGTTGCCGGCTCACCTGTTTTTATAACCTCCACCTACATCTAATCAGATGACGTCACCTGTCGAGGTTATATATAGCCAAAAACTTTGGCGTGTTTTCACAGCATGCTTCAACGACCGGCAACGCGACAAACTGGTTCCCATAGCGTTTTCACGCAGCATCGAGTGTAGCCTTGCTAGGGAACACAATATTAACTCAAATCACTATATTATTAACTCAAATCACAGCATTAACTCAAATCACAGCATTAACTCAAATCACAACATTAACTCAAATCAGATTAACTTAAAACATAATGTTAACTCAAATCACAACATTAACTTAAAACACAATATTATAGACTCATAACATGATATTATTAACACAAAATACAGCATTAACTCAAAACACAGCATTAACTCAAAACACAGCATTAACTCAAATCACAGCATGAACTCAAAACACAATACTGACGTGAAACACATTAAGTCAAAAAACAACATTTATTTAAAACACAACATTAACTCAAAACATGAGAACTTGAACTCAAAACGCAACTTTAACTTAAAACACAACATTAACTCAAAACTCAATATTATAGACTCATAACACAATATTATTAACTCAAATCACAGCATTAACTCAAATCACAATATTATTAATGCAAATCACACCATTAACTCAAATCACAATATTTTAATTCAAATCACATTAACTTAAAACACAATATTATAGTGTTTTAAGTAACATGATATTATTAACACAAAACAAAACATTAACTCAAATCACAGCATTAACTTAAAACACAATACGAACTTGAAACACAATAACTCAAAAAACAACTCAGTAATGTTATGTAGGTTTATGTCAGGAAATCAATGCAGGACCTTTTCTAATGTAAATAAGAATCCTAATGCCATTTCACCGTGTGTATTTGTATAATTCTAGCTACTAAACCATTCTTATCTACCTGTCTCCATTAGCGCTGTCATAGCACTAACATTGCTGTTCATGTGCATGGATCAGACGTAAAACCTTACAACACTGCCTCTGTGCTTCAGAATCGTGGCGATGCTCATCCCTGCCACCAGTAAGGCCCGGGTGAGGCGTACCGGTATCAGTCCCCTGCATCTCGCTGCCGAGCGCAACCGAGACGAGATCCTCGAGCTGCTCATCGAGTCCAGCTTCGACGTCAACGCCATGCTGTCTGAAGACCGCAGCACCATGTACGAGGACCGGCGTAGCACCGCCCTCTACTTCTCCGTAATCAATAACAACATCGAAGCCACCAGCATGCTCCTGGAGGCCGGTGCCGACCCCAACCTGGACGTGTTCAGCCCTCTGCTCGTGGCCCTCAGGCAAGGCTGTATGAGTACGGTGAAATTACTGGTGGAACACGGGGCTAATGTCAATGCCTACATCCCCACGCACCCCACCTCTTTCCCCGCTACCGTCATGTTCTGCATGAAGTACCTCCCCATGCTCAAGTACCTGATGGACAATGGCTGCGACGCACTGTCATGTTTTAACTGTGTGTACGGGAGTGACCCTCACCCACCGCTGAAAATGAGGAGCAGTAGAACAAGCTACAGAGACGAGGAACCTTCATCACACAACACCTGCGTACAGGTAATAGACCTCCTACCTGTGTACAGTAACATCCCTGTGTACAGGTAATACAGTCATCCATGTTGACGCTATTTTTTCCCACAGTGTCACTGGTATACATTTTAGGATTCTGAGAAAACACGATTGTGTTCTCACTCTCACTCATTCATCATCATCAATACCGCTTAATCCTGCATACATGGTCACGGGGGGCCTGGAACCCATCCCAGAAAACTTAGGGCACGAGGCGAGGAACATCCTGGATGAGGTGCCAATCCAGGGCAATTTGGGAATGGCAATTAGCCTAATCTGCGTTGTGTTATTTGACTTGACATCCTACCGCGGTTGTAAAAAAGAAAATAACTACAATAGTAATCACAATTTGCTTCCAAAGTCCCAAGTCTGACTACAGAGGTTCCTAGATGGATGGATAGATGATGTCATTTGTGCCATTGTCTTGACAAGTATTATAGGTATTCCTAAAAATGGCATAAGCCAAAAAAAAAACGATGGGTGTGTTCTATATGTGTCCTGGTAAAGGCTTTAAGTTGTAATAGGCTGACTGATGTGTTAGATGTACTGTAGGATTAATGGGGTAATTTTACATGTAAAGCAATAAACGTGTCTCTGCTGAAGTGGACGGAGCAACACAGAAGGGGGTTTGGTATTTATCTGTTAGCAAGCTATTGTTAATAACCTATTAAATTGTTTATCAGAGCTGATGTAAAGGGTTATGGTTTTTTGTTAGTGGTGTGTGCATGGGTGTAGATGAGGGCGGAGTCAACAATCAGCGAGTACAGAAATCGTTCCAATGTTTCTGTAATTTGTGTTCAAAATCCAAACCATACACCTTCAATCTATTAATAGCAGATAACTTAAGACACAAGATACTACTGCTAATACTGTACCTGTGTCTTCTGCACCTCCAGTTTTGTGAAATGGTCTCCACGGACACGTACAGCCCCTGGGCAGGACCCATCATCGATGTGCTGCTGGATTACGTAGGGCATGTGAAGCTCTGTTCTCGACTCATCGAACACTTGGACAGTTACTCGGAATGGGAGGGAATCAAGGAGAAATCAAGTACGACTAAACCCTCATGGCTTTATGGCTTTAACACTGCTGAGAAACCCTTTTTTGACCTGCTCCATCACACCAAGTAGATTTCAGACAACAAGACTACACTACTGTAGTTAGAAAATCTCTTATATTAAATAATTACTTAGGAGAAAGTGAGTAAGGAACTATTGTAAAGTTATCACTGACTATCGACTGTAACTAGCTGGTGAAAGCTACAGTAGGCTGTGCAGCTTTGTGAAATTTGACGTATTCATAAGTACGAGGTCTTATCAAAAAGTTCTGAGCACAAGCACGAGTGTGCACAGACAAAGTACAATCACAAAGAGCACGAACTTCATAAGTCAGTGTGCCAAAAGACACGGTCCTGTGTACATCGGGAGCTGTGCAGCTGGTGCTAGTCTGACCATGTGCATTACCATGTCTGCGATTTCATCATGGACAGAAAGTAGAAACAAACACAGAACATGAAATTTTGCATGAAACTGGGCAAATTTGCCACAGAGACATTTGACGTGATTTGGCAAGATTATGGTGATGCTGCAACGAGTTGTTTGAGGTGTTTTGAACAGCACGTGCATGTCAAGAACAGAAGAACATCACACAAACTCAACCCCCGAAAATGCCAAAACCATGATGATGGTCGGAGATCTACAGTATCCACATTGCTGCAGTTATCTGTATGTCATGCGGAACAGTCCAGGCGATCCTCATGTGTAATCTGATACCAAGTTCGTCCCTAGGCTGCTGACCCAGGAGCAGAAGGAACGTCGCGTCGAAGTCTGCCAGGAACTCCGTCAGCGTGCCGTGGATGACCTTCGACATTTTCGGGGTTGAGATTGTTGAAGGTCTTCCAGTGATGTTGTTCCACTCTTGAAGTGTGTGTGCCACTCAAAACACCTTGAACGACTCATTGCAGCATCGCCGTAAGCTCTCTGAATCACGTCAAACGTCTTTGTGGCAGATTTGCCCAGTTTTTTGCGTTTGAGTGGCAGACGCGCCACGTGATTCAGGAATCGGTGAGGTCTTCTGCTGTTGTAGCCCATCCGCCTCAAGGTTGTGTGTGTTGTGGCGTCACAAATGCTTTGCTGCAGACCTCGGTTGTAACGAGTGGTTATTTCAGTCAAAGTTGCTCTTCTATCAGCTTGAATCAGTCGGCCCATTCTCCTCTGACCTCCAGCATCAACAAGGCATTTTCACCCACAGGACTGCCGCATACTGGATGTTTTTCCCTTTTCACACCATTCTTTATAAACCCTAGAAATGGTTGTGTGTGAAAATCCCAGTAACTGAGCAGATGTTGTGGATAGTTCTCCAATGTGTGATTTGATACCTTGTTTGTCCCCCTGGCTGCTGTCCCAGGAGCAGAAGGAACATCGACCTTGAGACAACGCAACAGTCTTCACAGTGGAAAAGACCATCACCATAGTCATCCCCAGGGTCCAGACTGTCAATAGTGAATTCTACTGCCAGGTGTTAAGATGTTTGACTGAGGACATACAGTGAAAAAACAGAGCTTGTAAACAGAGCTAAACTCGAAACCTTTTGATACCACCTTGGATAAAGTAACCTTAAATATGTCGGAATTATTGATAAGCATTACTCTGATGGTGTTTGGGGCAGAGTTCCAGTAAGACATAGGAGTGTTATAATGTGCAATAAAATGTACTTAACTAGCCATGTAACCCGACTCTGAAAATAAGCACCCTGTCCTGTGTGTAACTTTTGAATTTCAAATTCTTTTTTTATATTTGTTTTGATTTCAGCTCCTCCTCGGCCGCTGCTGCAGCTCTGCAGGCTGAAGATCTGGCAGCTGATTGGAATCCACAGACTGAGGAAAATCAAAAAGTTGCCCCTTCCTGGACGGCTGATCAAATTCCTGAATCACGAGGAGCGTACACGAGTTTTATAAACCTCGCTGAGTGTGAAAGAAAACATAGATAAATGAAATACCAAATAGGGATGAAGACGTTGACCCTGTACAGCACTCTGTGGAAGCCTTGTTGTGTTACAGTATGTCTATGGAAAAGTCTGAACAAAGAAGATTAAAAAATGGAAAGTGTCTTAATGACTGTAAAACTAAATGAATCATGAGTGAGATCTTTCACATTTAAAGCTGTATGATTTTCTCAGTTCGCAGTTTGTCAGTTATTTTTCTTCTACACTTATTATTATTATTATTATTATTATTATTATTATTATTATTATTTCCTGTATCTTAAACAGTTTCTTTGAAGTTCTTATGCCTGAAGAGTGTAACCGAAGAGCTCCTGCTACGTTTTTGTCTCAAAAAAATTCTGAATTTATTACATTCATTCTTCATTAATACAATAAAACCTACATTTAACATTACTGTATTTAAACATTCTACAGTGTATAATTCACTACAACAATGTTCACTATATTATATTGTAAATATAAAATCTTAAAAAATGCATTTGTCTAAATCAGACTTGGAGAAATGTGACAAACAAAACAAAAACACTAAAATGTCGGGAATGTAAAAACAAAAACAACCCCCCCCCCCCCCCCCCCATGTGCACAGCATAAGAGAGACGCCGGTGTTTTCTATCATTTATCACGTGTCAGTGTGATACTGTCCATCTTCTACATGTGTATATTTTCTTTAAAGCACTTTGATTTAAATGAATGCAGTACTGGACTAAATTGCACTTAACTGTAGATAATTAGACACTAACATTTACATTAGCTTTACTACAATTGTAGAACGAAAAGGTTAAATTTAGGACTATTAGATGGTTTTGTTTCAGAAATGGATTTAAGATGAACCTTTTGTGATGTTTAACGAAGCACTCTTATGATTTGGTTTAACAGTTTGGAAGTGAAGGTTTGCAAAACTCTGGCCAAATGCTGCTTTATGATATAATATGTGATAATATAAAAATGTTTTTTTCCCCATTTTATTGTATGATTAAATAAATATTATTAAAACCACTGATGATTAAATAAATATTATTAAAACCACTGATGATAGTGTGTTATCTGATAAAAATAGTGTTTTAGGGATTTTATCTTTTTTTCATCTCATTTGTTCCAGTTTTTTTAAGTGAGGTCATGTGACGTACACTGCTTACATGAGCTGAAAGAGCATTTTCACACACACAAGGTGATGAGAACTCACAGGATTGGGACTAAACAGCTGTGTGTCCATAAAACAAAATATTTGTTAGTGAGACTCATCAGAAAAGGCTTTAGTTTGCTAGGGAAGATAAAGACTGGACGTATGAGCGATGGGAAAAGGTCATGTGACCTGATGAGTCCAGACTGAGCCTATTCCAGAGTGATGGGCGTGTCAGGGTAAGAAGGGAAGGACATGAAGTGATGCTCCATCATGCATAGTGTCCGCTGTACAAGTCCTCTGGAGACAGTGTTATGATCTGGAGTTTGGTTTCAGCAAATGTACTGAATGAGCAGGTTATCACATCTACTGTATGGAGGTTTTCTTTCCCGATGGAACGGCCACATTCCAGGACTGAAAGAGAGGTTCTGGGAGCGTGAGACATCATTTTCACACATGAACTGGACACCACAGTGTGTGTAATAAAAAAAAATAAAAAATTTTTAGGGCCCAAGCACAATGATAAAAGTCCTGTGTCATCATATTTTCCTAAGTTTTAAATTTTTTATAAAAATCAGCACACATGTTGGAATCAGCTGCCATTAGGATGCCTGAGCGGCTTCTCCCTGGGCGTGGCGTAGGGCCTGCATGTCATGGGCTCTACTCAACAGGACGTCAGGTATTTTGGGTCATTTGTAAAACACAACGATTTGATTTTGATGTTCTCCTTCTAGGATGAAAAATTTTTAACGGACAGCAATGGCATAGGTGCTTGGGCCCGATCATCGTATTTGTTTGGCCAGGCAGTGTATAAGATAAATCCAATAGATAGAGTTTAGCATTGTAGTCTCACAGCTCCAGTGTGTCCAGTTTGATCCAGGTTCACAGTCCCTCTATAACATGACATTCACAGCAAAATAACATGTAAACCTTCAAGAGAGAGGAATAAAAGGAAGCTGGTGAGGGAACGACTGTGGATAGCTGCTATAACGCAAGAAATTATGAACAAATATTATGTTCAATATCATCATTAGATGTAGCATTTAATTGTTTTTCAAGTCTTCTCCTGAGTGGCAGATGGCAGATTATCTGTCTTGAGGTGAGCATACAGCTAGGCATGGGTGAAGAAACTGCTGAGAGGGGTGATTAAGGTGTGAATAGTTTACTGGATGTAAACTGTATTTAATTGAGCTGCAATGCTGCCTAACATGCACAAGGGGGCAGAAATGATCTACATGTTCTGTAATACAACATGGTTTGAAATATCCATCTTGGACATTTTGACAATTTAGACAATTAATAAATAAATAAATAAACTAGGCTAGGCTATAGTGTACAGCTTTTCCACATCGCTCCTGGCGATAATTCGTCTTCCATTTAAATGTGTTTTGTCCTCCACTTTCCTCACAATGCATCACGAGACTCAATCCATCACCGGTCAATACAATTTGCAAGATGGGCCAAACCACAGTAATCCAGCCTGCCTCCTTCATCTCTGCTCCAGTCGCGCTCTGGCATCTGTCGGGTGGAAAAATGGCTTTCTGAGAGCAGGCTCTGGGCCGAGAGTCGAGGGTTTCATCACCATTTGTTTAGTGCAGAGGCTTACGGGAACGATGAATAAAAAGGGCTCGCTGAAAGCTGAGGGTTGTTTTAGAGCTGGATGTGGACTTAAGATCTAATCAAAGCTTGTACACAAAACCAGGCACCAAAGGTGTAGCCAAGAATATATCTTTCCGTGTGTAATTCTACCAGTATATTTACATTGTTTTCACATGACAAAGTGGAAAGCGGTGGATTCGACTCTGAAATTTATTCCTTTTCATTTATTTATGCGTGTTATTAGTAAGACTGCAGAAATACAGTATACTGTACATTGCAAAAGTGAAGCTGCAGAAATGTACAGTGACCAGATTTCTGGTTAAATTATGCAAAACTAACTTAACAGTAATTTTTAAACAGAACATAGTTGTGTGTACAAGCACAAACATGAGGGGGAAAAAGAATACCTGCTTTATTTCACACTTTATTTTCTTTTTTTGTCTTGGCCGGGTTTTAAACAAGCCGATTATATTTATTATATCCTTAATGTGACCACATATAATAAGACACACTCCGTTGGCACGTTGCTAAGCTCTGCCTTTTTTCTTGGTGGGCGGAGCTTGGTAGTAGCTCATTTACATAAACACTGAAATGGCATATTCGGAGGTGGAGCGACATAAATTAAGTTTGAGATATTAAACCTATTTAGCATGATCTGTGGGGTATTTCAGAATTAACACACACACACATACACACACACTTTGTTTAATGCTTATACACTCACCTAAAGGATTATTAGGAACACTACACTAATACGGTGTTTGACCCCCTTTCGCCTTCAGACCTGCCTTAAATCTACGTAGCATTGATTCAACAAGGTGCTGAAAGCATTCTTTAGAAATATTGACAGGAGAGCATCTTGCAGTTGATGAAGATTTGTGGGATGCACATCCAGGGCACGAAGCTCCCGTTCCACCACATCCCAAAGATGCTCTATTGGGTTGAGATCTGGTGACTTTAGTACAGTGAACTCATTGTCATGTTCAAGTAACTAATTTGAAATGACTGGAGCTTTGTGACATGGTGCATTATCCTGCTGGAAGTAGCCATCAGAGGATGGGGACATGGTGGTCATAAAGAGATGGACATGGTCAGAAACAATGCTCAGGTAGGCCGTGGCATTTAAACGATGCCCAATTGGCACTAAGGAGCCTAAAGTGTGCCAAGAAAACATCCCCCACACCATTACACCACCACCACCAGCCTGCACAGAGGTAACAAGGCATGATGGATCCATGTTCTCATTCTGTTTATGACAGATTCTGACTCTACCATTTGAACGTCTCAACAGAAATCGAGACTCATCAGACCAGGCAACATTTTTCCAGTCTTCAACTGTCCAATTTTGGTGAGCTCGTGTAAATTGTAGCCTCTTTTTCCTATTTGTAGTGGAGATGAGATGGTACCCGGTGGGGTCTTCTGCTGTTGTTGCCCATCCGCCTCAAGGTTGTGCGTGTTGTGGCTTCACAAATGCTTTGCTGCAGACCTCGGTTGTAACGAGTGGTTATTTCAGTCAAAGTTGCTCTTCTATCAGCTTGAATCAGTCGGCCCATTCTCCTCTGACCTCGAGCATCAACAAGGCATTTTCACCCACAGGACTGCCGCATACTGGATGTTTTTCCCTTTTCACACCATTCTTTATAAACCCTAGAAATAGTTGTGTGTGAAAATCCCAGTAACTGAGCAGATTGTGAAATACTCAGACCGGCCCGTCTGGCACCAACAACCATGCTGCGCTCAAAACTGCTTAAATCACCTTTCTTAACCATTCTGACATTCAGTTTGGAGTTCAGGAGATTGTCTTGACCAGGACCACACCCCTAAATGCATTGAAGCAACTGCCATGTGATTGGTTGATTAGATAATTGCATTAATGAGAAATTGAACAGGTGTTCCTAATAATCATTTAGGTGAGTGTATATCAAGTTCAGCCTCATCTCTACTTTGCTTGGCTTATTTCCTCAAAAGGTGGCCAAGACTGATGGTCCTCATGTTCAGATGTCAGGTCCAGCTGATGTTTTTTGCACTTTTCAATCATTAATGAATATAAATTTAGGACATTTAAACAAAGATGTTTTGTTTTCATCATTCTGTTTTCATTTTATTTCATGTCCCCGGCCAGCTGGTGGTAGATAAATCATGATAGTGAATAATCACACATTTCTACCAGTCAGGCTTCCACCTTAACACCACCACAGATTGGGTCACCACACCATTATCAAAAACGTGTTTGAAAGGAAAGGAAACTCATCTGAAACTCACCCGGCTGTGTGACTGTGAGACTGCTAGGGGACTCGTCTTATTGATTAAGCAGCACAAACCAAACAAGTGCTCAGTGCTCCATCATCAGCATCACCAAGAGATCAAAAAAAGAGTATGGATGATGTGGATCACCAATATGGATCACCTGAAATATCTGCACCTCCTGTTTAAGTCTGTTTTTTGCGTTCAGTAATTAATTTATATGGATACCAGATGTTTTTCTAACAGACCCGCTGCTGGAAACCCAAAGACTTTGTTGAATTGAAGGAACCATCCAGGTAGGATAAGGATAAGGATGCTGCAAAATAAAGCGACCTGCAGGACGGTGGGCTTGTGGCATTGTTTTAGAGAACACTTAATAAAATATTTCCCTTTTTGAATTATTCAAGAGCTGAAACCCGGAGGTGATGTTCTGACATCCAGTGAAAACACAGTTTGGAACAAACTTCAGCACATTGTGTAACTTACCGAAGCAGAATTTCCTCCACTGGGAGAATTTCCTTTCATTTTTGTTCTGTGGGTGCACAACCCTTTGCAATCAGCTTTCCAAACACACATACTCATCCATTGCTGTTTTTTTTGTTGTTGTTGTCCCTGTCGATCAAGCAATCAGCAATGCGGTGAAATCCTGGAGCTCCACCTCACCTTCAGGAACCCTGAGGCGTCCCATCAGGCGACACGTCAGCACCAACAAACAGCATTTTAACAATATGTGACAAAACAAATCATCAGAGTTGACTTCAGTTTTCATTCCACCACGAACCGTGCTGAAATTATTCCCAAATAATCATAATGAATAGACGTGGAATTTTGTTGTCCCCGTCTTTAATTTGACTTAAAATAGCATTTTAATTTTCATAAACATAGATAGATAGATAGATAGATAGATAGATAGATAGATAGATAGATAGATACTTTAGTAAGTGTGAGGAAAATTGCTAAGTATATGTACTATTTTATAATGTTTATTAATACAGCAATTAGCTCTATTTTAAGACAAAACCTTAATGTATATTTATATGCTATAAAAATAAGAAAAAAATCTTGATTCTTAGTACTATATTATAAAGCACATCTTATCTTTAATAAAACTTTTTATTTTTCTCTCTAATCAGTGACCCAATCGTCAATACCATGACATATAATAAGATCAGTAAAGTGAACTATATAGGTGACATTACCTACTGTAGCCAGCTAAAACACAAGCTTGGGTTGAGATTCACGATATGAGTTTACTACACACAGGACTTCAGGCCAACAGGAATAAGCTAGATTAGGAACTTCCAATGTGTTGTGTGTGATTTAAATCAAAACCACTTCTTCTTCATTGCACTTCCTGTTCTTCTTTTGCCAGGTGTCACTTGTGGTGTACATCAGGGCTCAATTTTGGGTCCTATTCTGTTTCCACTGTATATCTTCTTCTGAGACAGGGATCTTGAACAGATCCCTGTTCAAGTGTACAACAAAACATATTTTAATTAACAGTGCTTTATTTATCTAAAATGAACTAAACGTTAAAGTAATTCTGATCTATGCTTTTTTTCTGTTACGGATAATGTAATTCCCTTCGCAATTAACCTGTCAATCAACTATGTTTTTTCTTTTTCAGTCCAAATTATATCATTTATTTATATTTCTGTCTAAGTCAACTTGCTAGCTATGTATAGTGCCATATTTCGTGCAAAATTTGAAGTACAAAACATGAAGATGGTGACAAAAACAACCCCCCCCCCCAAAAAAAAACGGATTTATTCAATTATTAAGGTGCTCTATTACCCCAAAATGGAAAGTACTGAGTCTAATTTTGGAAGCTGTCTCAAATCTGAAGAGGGGGATTATGGGTAGTAGGTGGTAGACCTTCCACAGGAAAACCCTGCATGATTCAAACAGCTCCAACCGCAACCAACTGCGCTGCAGGATCAATGCTAATCACAAACACAACCCATGCTGCCAGATGCACCTGCCATCTCTCTCTCTCTCTCTCTCTCTCTCTGCCTCTCTCTCGGGACTTTTATTTCTTCCATCAGACAGAACAGTCCCTGTGGCAGCTGCAGTGTGAGATCTTCAAGTCAAATACAACCAGTTACAACAGCACCAGTGATGTCAGAGATGAAGACACGAGTGTTCCTCACCTGAAAGATGCTATTACAATACAAAGAAGGAAAAAGAAAAAAAAATGTTCTTTTACAATGTTATGCTTTAAGAAAAAAAGAAAAAAAAGTGCCATCTTATCAAATTAAATATCATGAATCTACTCAAATCTGCTATTCCTTATTAAACATTACAACAAACCAAATATGAAATTGTGTAGCCAATTTCTAAACACATTCGGACAAAAAGAGATACTTTTGCTAATTTTATTTTCATTTAATTTTAGGAATACGGAAAGTGATCTGCCAATAGAAAAAGGAATTTATGCTTCAAAGATCCTGCAAAATGTCTTTAGAATTATAGGCTTAAATATCTTAAATTTTGTTGATTGTTATTTTTTTTTTCTTATAATACATCAAATGCAATAGACTAGATGCAAATATTTTAACTTGTGTTTTCTGTTCAGGAATATTTCAGTGTTTATCTTGGGACCTAAAAGTGATGAGTATTTTGATTCATTGATTCATTCTAAATGATTCAGTGATTTAACCCAGTGAGTCTCAACCAGGAGAAAATTTGTCAAATGAAATAACAATTAGAGCTTAATTTAATAAAATTAAACAAGTGAAAATAACAAGTAAAAAATATCCTGAACCGTATTTATTTAATAGTTCTTATCAACATCAAATTTATCTAATAAATATATTATGATAATATTACAATAAACTAAATTTCTCGTTCTGATGGCAGATCATTTTGTTTATTTCTTGATGAATAAATGATTAAAATCTCATGAATGCAAAATTACAGAATCTGCCAATGAATCATTAAATGTACAGCTGAAATAGTACAATAGTACAATAAAACTAAAAACAAAGCTAATCCAAATCCAATCATGTGACACGTCAAACAAACTGCTGAATTAGCATTAGAGGATGTTATGTACAGTATTTCAAGATTTAGGGGAGGAGGGAACAGATTTTATGAGTCTCACCGTCTTCCATCTGTAAGTAGCACAACTCTATTAGCATGACATTTTTAGGGTTTACAAGCAGCAACTATTTCAAAGCGAGCTTCGGGTTTGCATTTAAACAACCTGATTATCAACAATGTTTGTTTTTTTTTAAATAAAAGACGAAAGAACAAAGACCCGTGTGCTAATGATATGACACTGACAGACAGAGCTTAATAAGATATCGTGCCATGATCAAACTCACGGGGGAAAAAGGTCAGATGTGACGGTTGAGATGGTAATTTTTATCGTTTGATGTCCTCTGGTCAGTTTTTATGGGAAAAGGATAAAGGTTTTACCTGCTGAGCTGGAAGTGTGAAGTTCAGCCTAAGATTACAGCCAATAATCCTCGTCCTTGTCATGGCTACAAAACTGCATCTTATCTCAAATTTTCTTTTTCTTTTCTTTTTTTTGTTGTTAGAAAAAGACACAATAAACAGCCAGCGCTGATCACTGAACTGCAGGGTCGTGCACAGACCTTTTGAGGTGCAGGTGCTGAAACTTAAAAAAGGGCACCCCTCCCCCCCCACCCCCCAACCCCTCCACCAACACCACCACCAAAAAAATAACACACAATAATATTCTTATATACACTACCGTTCAAAAGTTTGGGGTCACTTGTAAATGTCTTTGTCTTTGTTTAGTGATTTATTTTCTACATTCTACAACAATACTGTGGATTTCAAAACTATAAAATAACACATATGGAATTAGGTAATTACGTAACAACAAGAAAAACACCAGTTAGTTGTTATTGTAAGACACAGAGGTCGGCCTTTCTGTAATAGTTCCTGCAAGAACAGTATTGTGTCAAGTGCATTTGATCCGTCAAAATCCGTCCAGCACCATAATGAAACTGTCTCTCATGAAGGCCGTCCCAGGAGGACGAGACCAAAACCTCCCTCTGCTGCAGACGAGAAGTTCATTTAGAGTTATCAGCCTGAAAAATCACCAATTAACAGCAGCTCAGATTAGAGGCGTTATGAAGTCTTTACAGAGCAGAAGTAGCAGAAACATCTCAATATCAACTGTTCAAAGGAGATTCATGCAGTTTTTGGACGCCTTCAGCAAAACTTTACAATGTAGAAAGAAATAAACATCAGGAACCATCATGGAGTTAGAAAGTGTTCTAAAACTTTTGAACGGTAGTGTGTGTTTAATTAGTATTAATAACTTAGAGGGCAGCAATGCAATGTTGATTGAACTATACTGTAGGTCAACATGTTATACACTATTATAATGACATATGACAAAGGTATTTAAAGACCATTTAATTTCTAAATTATATTTTACGATAGCTTGGCATTACAGTATACACAGTGCAAATACACCTGGCCTTCTAGTAAAGTTACTCTAGTAAAGTTACCAATTAGCCTCCTGGGTGGTTGTCTTTGTATTATTTGTCCTGTGTTTGTGAATTGGTTTATTTATTTAGTTGTGTAAGATGTTCATTTTTTTTGCTTTGCATATATGCAGATGACATTCTACATGATAAAGTATATAGACCTGATGATTCTCATTCTCATTGTGTAAAGTTTTTTTTTTTATACAATATTATTACATTAGTAAACCATGTTTTTCTATCTTTATACATGTGAAGATGAGCGGGGAGTATACAATACAATACTAGATTCTTTTTTTTAATCTAGCCAGCAAACACATGCGTAATATACTGTAATAGCATCATAAACTTTAACCTACCATGCTGTGTGACCATAGACTATATATTCATTCAGTCATTCATTCATTCATCTTCTATAGCGCTTTATCCTGTATTTAGGGTCGCGGGGGCCTGGAGCCTATCCCAGGAGGCACGAGGCGGGGTACACCCTGGACAGCGTGCCAATCCATAGGCTATATAATGTGATGAAATGTTAATGAATGACATAGTGTAATTTACATGCGTCAGCACATTCAGCAGATAGCCATAAAATCTAAATAGAAATTTGTGCAATTTGTCCATCATTAATACGTCACATTACGTAAACATCACACCATTATATCAACCTTTTATAGACATACTAGTGTTTATTTCATAAAGACAACATTGCACTTCAACTTCAAACAGAAAGATATTTTACTGTTACAAGACGAAGACGTTCACCTGCTTCTGCTCTATGACTCAGGGGGCGGAGTTGTGAAGTTTGACTGACAGTTTGAGCGGTACTAAGAGATGCGCTTTTTAATGTCTTTAATCGGTTAAATATTTGTTAAAAAGACAAACAGACATGAAGGGTGACCAATAGCATTGATTTCTTTTTTAAAAATAAACCCCCTCCCAAAAAAAGGCCACGTCCGGGTGTAGTTACAAAAAGGGCAGGTTGAGCCCTACTGTACCTGTACCTGTGCCTGTACCTGTGCCTGTGCCTGTACCTGTACCTGTACCTGTGCCTGTACCTGTGCCTGTGCCTGTGCCTGTGCCTGTACCTGTGCCTGTACCTGTGCCTGTGCCTGTGCCTGTACCTGTACCTGTGCCTGTACCTGTGCCTGTGCCTGTAACTGTGCCTGTGCCTGTACCTGTACCTGTGCCTGTGTCTGTGCCTGTGCCTGTACCTGTACCTGTGCCTGTGCCTGTACCTGTGCCTGTGCCTGTGTCTGTGCCTGTGTCTGTGCCTGTGCCTGTGCCTGTGCCTGTACCTGTACCTGTGCCTGTGCCTGTACCTGTGCCTGTGCCTGTACCTGTACCTGTGCCTGTACCTGTGCCTGTGCCTGTAACTGTGCCTGTGCCTGTACCTGTACCTGTGCCTGTGCCTGTACCTGTACCTGTGTCTGTACCTGTGTCTGTGCCTGTACCTGTGCCTGTACCTGTGCCTGTGCCTGTACCTGTGCCTGTGCCTGTACCTGTGTCTGTGCCTGTGCCTGTACCTGTACCTGTGCCTGTGCCTATACCTGTACCTGTGCCTGTACCTGTGCCTGTGCCTGTGCCTGTACCTGTACCTGTACCTGTGCCTGTGCCTATACCTGTACCTGTGCCTGTACCTGTACCTGTGCCTGTGCCTGTACCTGTACCTGTGCCTGTACCTGTGTCTGTGCCTGTACCTGTACCTGTACCTGTGCCTCTGCCTGTGGACCTGCTGAACTGTGAGCACGGAGGTGTTGTGAGAAAAGTTGTGCTTAACAGATAAAACACAAAGTATAACCAAATATCTGAAAGATCAAAACAAAACAACTGAACTCTATTAAATCTGCTCCTCTGGTTTAGTAACATATGCTGCAATTTTATTCATCCATGCTCTTGAGTTATAGTCTTTACTGTTACATTGCATTAAAAAATTACATCTTAGCAAATGAAAATCTTGAATAATTACAGTTATACTGTATATGTGATTATTTTAAAAATAAAATCTAAATCTAAGGTTATGAGATTATGAAGTTTATTTCAAGACAAATGTAACTAATATTTTCTCACATCTTTCTTGTTCTAATGGAAGATAAATTTTCAAGGTTCAGGAATTTATTTCTTGAAAGAAGAATTTTTTTTCTTTGCTGGCAGAGCAGGAGTTTAATTTAGAATTATAGGCATATTTGATTGCAAATAATTTGAATAATCTGATATTTGGTTTGTTGAAAACGTATTTTAAGAAACTGTAAATAAATTGGACTGAAGGCGTGACTAGAAACGCATGCCGTGATTGCTGTGTTTAGTTCTTGCAGTGTCACTCATGCTGTCACATTTACAGTTTGTGCAAATTGTTAGTATGTTTAAAAGACTTACAGCATATAGTTGATAATACAAAGTTTTGGAAAGTTTTACCAAATTAATAAAATGACATTTCCATAACTTCTCCAGCTTCAGCAAACTGACATACAGGAATACAGATGTTTACCATCGACCGCATGTAAACACTCAGAACCATTTGTAACTATCAGAACTGTGCTAATGTCATCACCCCCGCTCGGGGCACTGACCAGCTGATCAGCGTGACCACAGCGTCAGAAATCACAGTGATGTCGGGTCGGTGTCCCTGAGAACTGAAGGTCACTCCAGCAGGGGTGTGTGGTGTATTTCTACTTACACAACAGACCAACGTGACTAACGTGTTTACACAGGAAGGACACGGATTGTCATTGGATGCGTGAAGACCGGACCGACTGTTCACTAGATCCAGAGCAGAAACACAGGTTCTGATACTTTACTGTAGAACCAGACAGTAGTTGGTTAGATATGTTCAGTAATATTAATCTCCGTACCGTGTGGTTATTAGTCCGGCTCACACTGGAGACTCCTTCCTTATAATAATCAATAATGAACATGATGTGATAAAGTGACTCTTTCTGACCAATCAGACCTGAGAATTCATAATAATTGAATTCTCAGAGGTCACAGGATTGGAACCAGAGAAAATCCTTTCTTTTCTTTCTTTTTCTTTCCTTCTGGTTTTTCTTTCTTTCGTCTTGGACACACACTGCTCACAGGAGGAAAGGATACCTTGCTGGATTAGCATTTCAGCAGCTAGCCACTCAGGCCCCTTTTTCACCCAGGATCGATTTCCTGATGAGGCAAAGCTCTTAAATCACGATGCCATGGCAGTGCTGACTCTACGCCACTACTCAACCTGGAGAAGGGAGGCGGGGGAGGAGGAGGGGGGGGGAGGGGGGGGTGCGCGCTAGCAAGAAATCTACGCCTGTCACAACACCATCTATCACTTGCTGTAGCTGAGGACACCGTCTCCCTGTCTCCCCTCCTGCCCTCAGACAACACCAGCCCCAGAGTTATATCCAGTGTGGCTCCTAAAGGAAGACAGAGCATTACATCACTGGCTAATGGAAAGGCCATGTCAGCTCAGAGAGATGTTTGGCAATATCTTATTAGAGCTGACATGTTGTAATGCCACTGTGTATAATTCACCTACATCTCCATGGCAGTCAGGCAAACACAACTGCTCACCGAGACACACGCTGCGTCGTCCACCACGAGTCGTCCGGCACTCCACTCTTCAAGAACATTAACACCAAGTAGAGTCTTTCTTTATTACTATTTTTCAAAACCCAGGCGTGTTTTTGTTTATCAATTATTGACTTGTTTTGTGTCCCCTTAGATACAACAAGAAGCGTTCAAGTCAAACTGGGATTAGTCATCTCGTCTCACAAGCAGAAGAAGACGAGACCCGAGCACATCCTATTAGTAATGTTCTGAGTGGCCCATGTCTCCTTTAGCACGAATCACATGCACAAGCAACAGTATCGGTGCAAGTATGAAACCGATGGACATTTACTGAAGACTTCAAGCGCAGGATGGTGATGAGACTCTTAGCCGAAGTAAAAGATTTGGACATCAAGGCTTTATATCCGTGAATGACGATCCCGGCCGAGGTGGGTCGGAGACTACTGCAGTGGTTCCTGTAAACATTCACCTACTTGCGGAAGAGGTGCATTCTGACCTCGCTGCAATCCATTTCATCATGATTGGGTAAACATTAGAGGAGTTCCTGGGAGGCCGGTGTTTCAGGCTTGAAGCAGGCATACCGATCATTTTCTACCTTGATGGTGTCGAAGCACTAGTGAAACACTGGGATAAGTGCATTAGTGTAGCACGACATTATATAGAGAAATAAGGGGAGTTTTTACTTTTATAACAATCAAAAGTCCTGTTTTGACTCGAACGGCCCTTGCAAATGTAAACAGTTTTTGTTGGTGCACTGTTTGTTCTTCGTGCCATTATGAACATACGTCCATTCTCCTGGTTCTTGTTATTGAGAAACACCCAGATGCTTCGTTGCAGTCATTCATGAATGACCAAATCAAATCAGAGATGCAAATGATTGTGAATGTAATTACTCGCCATTTGTGTGGTGGTGTGAAAAGCTGCGCTCATCAGGAAATGAGCAGGAAAACTCCCCGCTTCGAAATTATCTCCTGCGATATAAAAAGCTTTGTGGCCTTCTGTTCTATTAACTCAGCGAAATGCACAAAAATGAACAGCCTGGCTTCATCCTGGAACTGGAATAAAACACTCCTCGTGGTGATGTTATGGGGTAAATAATAATAAATTAAAAAAACTCTTTTGTCCTGGAGATGACAAAGAAAGTTGTGTGTAAGTTTTACCTCTAAGCGTTCTAACCGTGCCCTGGCACTGAAAACAGAATGAGTCGGAACATATTTGAAGGATCGCTATAATATAAACCTTGGAGCTGCTGTTACAGATCGATAAGACGGTGTTCTGGGAGAGAAACAGATGTGATGTCCGACTAAACCGTGGACTCCGGGGATGACGGAGATCAGCTGTGGTGCCTCGAGGCAAAAGATTTAAGACAGACTGAGCACTTTGGAGAAGATTAGGTTTCAAGCCTCCAACACGTCCAAGCCACTAAAGATGCTGGTTGATAATGCCTATTATAGTCATCGCACGTAGATCCACCGCACTCTCGTGTTTGCTTTGGAATAACATCGCTGACGTCATGTCCAAGGAGGAGACTCCAAGTCTATATTTACGTTTTTACTACCATGAAACTGGAGCACAGAAGACGGGGATCAAGGGTCTGTGCTCGACCTGATTCCCAATTCTTGGAACTGAATAAGTACAATTAGTAGAGTGGAGCAGATAAGGAGGAGTTTTTGTTTTGAGACGGAGTATAAAGAGTGCGAGAGAGAGCTGATCTTGATTGAACAGTAGCGTGAGTAGCTCTAATGGCCCGCTCTCTATCAAATACACAATCAGGCAGGTCTACCTTAATGTACACAGAGCCATCCCTAAAGTAGATTAGAGAGCGCTCTTTAAGGTCAGTCAGCAGGCAGGTAGACCACGCTGGACTTCCTGACATCAAGAAGCCCGATCAGCTCGTTGTCAAACCACACAAAGCCCCCTCTGCCCATTTTATTTATCTGCTCTGCTGTGCTCGGAGTCTGGGATAATAAAATGAGATCGACTGATTAGGAGCTGCGTCGAGCTCCGGTGCGTCTTGCAGAGTCGCTTGATTTGCACTCGAAAACAAGTCTGTTCTGGACGTGATAGTGAGAATTTTATCCCCCCAAAATTTAATGTATTAGGTTAATTGCACTTTTTACCCTTTACCCATACAATAATTATAATTAACTAGGTGCAGAGTCCAAAGTGTACTGCTGTTGGATGGGAGCAGTAATTAAAGTGTGTACAAAACGCAATGATACATTATCCTGGAAGTGCTACAAATGTGATAATTAATTATTTGCATATACAATTTTAGAAGCCATTCAGAATTACACAAGGATTTAAACCTGAAGTGGGCGTGGCCTAGAACGGAAACTCCATCCATCCGTCTGTTCATCTGTCCTTCATCTGTACCACTTGTCCCCAGGTAGTGAATTGGAAATGCCAATAATCCTACATACCAAATTTTTTTCCAACTGGAGGAGGAAACCAGAGTACCTAGAGGAAACCCAACAAACATTTAGAGATCACGCAAACTCAATGCACTCTCACAGAGATGAGAGTGTGTGTGAGAGAGTAAGTCAAAAGCAGGAGGAGTGAATGCTCTAATGTGGTAAGAATGATGGTGGATCTGGTCTATCCTGGGAATACTGGGATAAAGTGGGAATGCACTTTGGGTGGAGTGATGATTTATACTAAGAGTTGCCTGTACATCTATAAACATGTTTTCGGAACCTGAAGAACCCAGAGATACATGTGAAGAACATGTGAAACTCAACACCAGATCTTTGTCCCACATTATAGTTATTCTTATGCCACTGTCCGGATCTTGAGATATAATTGTTTCATTATTGAGCTGTTGATAAAGTTTAGATTTTAGCTTCACATCACTAGCAGGCGCAACAACTGTGATTGGTCCATGGTGGCATCGCATTTCCTCTTTCTGCTTTTACACTATTTTTTATTGAATTGAACATTGTACTGATCAGAGGGAGGCAAAGTGCACACATCCTGTCCTTGTGTAAAGATAGAGATTCCCGAGGACAAATATTACTCAAGTAAAAGTAGAAGTTCCTCCATTTACTTGTGTAATTGAGTAGCCCACAGTATTAGCCCACAGTATCCTTTTCTATAGTAAAAAAAAAAACACTGTCTCTCTGAAGCTCCACTTCTGACTCCAGCCACCTGTTACATTATTAGGTGTGTCTCAAAAAACAGGCAAGACCAGCAAATATGCATAATAGTCAACAGGTGGCGAAATTCACAATGTGGGTGTCCAGTATGTAATGTAATGAAACGTAATGAAAATGAAGTTAAGTAAAAGTACAGATATTCACTGCAGGATGTAGTAGAGAAAAAGTAAAAAAGTATCCTCTAATTAAACAAACTCAAGTAAATTACAGATATGTGAAATATGTACTTAAATACAGTAAATGTACTCAGTTACCTCCCCCCTCTGGTACTGGTTCTGGTACCGGTACCATCTTCTCAGATGTCTACTCTTGTTTGAGGTAATTTCAGTAAAAGTAACTGTGGTTCAACAACTACTGACTCCAACCTCAACAAGATCCATTCAGTTTCATTTGCAATTGTTTGTATTCAATTCAATTCAATTTTATTTATATAGCGCTTTTAACAATGGTCACTGAGTACAATGACAAACACCAAAGAATGTGGCAAAGAGATAGAAACCCCTACCGCCATCTAGAGGTTTGTCAGTGAAATTGCACAGTAAAACAGACATCAGCGCACAAGTATAAATGCTCACACTGACTGATGCAGAAGCATGAATCAGCCATTAGGGCGAGCCACTGAGTAATAAGATGAATGATGTGATGAAGCAGAGTTACACTTATAATAATATTTATTTTCTACCAATATTTTTCACTTCTGTGTTTACATTTAAGATGCGTGTAATTAGTTCATTTGCGTGTACTATATATTTCCAGTATCCCTCTTATCTCATTAATCAAAAATCGCAGCTTGTCATGTATCTAAGAAACCACAAATAAGTGTAAACTCCTACAATATGTTCTGAAGATGTTGGAAAACTTAAAATTACAGCTTTACCTTTGATTGTTGCAAGCAACCGGAGACTCCTTACGTACTGTAGCTACAAAAAAACCTTCAACGTGCTTATGTGCGGCTATGAATTAGCTGCTGCTTTAGAAATGATAATGCATTTACAGTCCTGTGCAAAAGTCTTAGGCATAAGCAAATAATTACTGTTAAGCAAAGATGCATCAGATACACTGTATATACAAATATATATAAGCCAAATAAATTTGTGAAACATAGTCAGTCTTTGGTGTGACGATGCTTTAAGCTCAGTTAGTCTCAGGTCAGGTACAGTTTGTGATGTCTTATCAGCATATAAGCCACCAAACTATTGGGTTTTATTTTCTTCTGAGCACTTTGACTGTCACACCTGCATTTTATAAAATACACTTATAAAATATTCTACTTTATTTTCCAACACACTTTTTTAAAACATTTAATTTAATAGTGATGTTAGAAAAAGCACGGTGGTGTAGTGGTTAGCACTGTCGCCTTGCACCTCCAGGGTCTGGGTTCGATTCCCCGGCCAGGCTCGATTCCCGTCTCTGTGTGCATGGAGTTTGCATGTTCTCCCCGTGCTTGGTGGGTTTCCTCTGGGTTCTCCGGTTTCCTCCCACAGTCCAAAGATATGCAGGTTAGGCTAATTGGCGTTCCTAAATTGCCCGTAGTGTGTGATTGGGTGTGTGTGTGTGTGTATGTGTGTGTGCCCTGCGATGGATTGGCACCCTGTCCAGGGTGTACCCCGCCTAGTGCCCGAAGTCTCCTGGGATAGGCTCCAGGTCCCCCGCGACCCTGAACACAGGATTAAGCGGT
>CM060128.1:3464536-3547036 GCA_030522415.1 Channallabes apus | reverse complement strand
AATTGGATGCAAAAAGTTGCACTGAGTAAATACAGATGGATGAAACAAAAACTGTCTTAATTTTAGGCTGCAAAGCAACAAAATGTGGTTATTTCAAAGGGAGGTGATTCTTTTCTATACCCACCGTATAGAATATATATATATATATATATATATATATATATATATATATATAGAGAGAGAGAGAGAGAGAGAGAGAGAGAGAGAGATACAGTAGATAGGGATAGATAGACAGATAGATAAATAGAAGAGCTGAATAAGGATGAAGGAGTGTGAGTGTGTTCCTGACGTTGCTCTGCTCTCGCCCTCAGTGCGCTCATGGATCAGGGCAGAAGTCGTGCTCTGGAGCTGGCGCTGTGCGTCTGGAGGACACCTGTCACCTGCCCTGCCACTGCAGACCTTACGCCCTGCTCCCCCCACCTCCTCCACCACCACCTCCACCCAGACTCTTCTCTCCTACAGGTTAGTCTCTCTCACATACACACACACACACACACACACACACACACACACACACACATATAAAGAACATAATATGTTTTTGCTGTTTTTCTTAATTAAACTTTTGATTTCTTTGTTTGTTCACTAATTCCATGTTGTGTGTGTGTGTGTGTGTGTGTGTGTGTGTGTTCATTCACACATTTACTTTACAGGCTTATTTATTAGATATAAATAAATGTAATGAGTAAATTTTTCAAAACTTTGTCTAATTGTGTGTGCTCCATCTTCGTTTCTCCCAACACTCCCTGTTTGTATCCATCTGCACACACACACACACACACAAACACACACACACACACACACACACAAACATGCACTCACATGCCGATCACTGGTCCCAAATACTGGTGTGTTTTATTGCCAGCGTAGCAGTTTATTTTTAGCGTAACGGCTGAGCGTGTAGACGAGGGGAAGTCGATTATTCACAATCGCTCTCAGGCTCTTGGGGAGAACACGCTCCTTTACACCCAAAAAAGGGCATGTGAGGCAGACAGAGCTCCTCCAAAATGACACAGGGGCTCTTTGACGGTGTGTGTGTGGGCTCTGGACCTCGCATTAAATCAGCATCATGTTCCATCAGACTGAGTTCAGGATAAAGCTTTAACTCCAGCGTGCAGCAGGTGCATGATCAGCGAAAAAAAACTGAATTTTGACTTTCAAATATAGGGAAATTAGTTGTTGCACTGAAAATACTCGATGCTGATTGGCCGTCAGGCTCTGTGATTATTTATGATGATGGTGTGATGTTTACACTATCTGTATCTACCGTATGTCTCTTCCTCTGTCTCTTTATTTTCTGTATCCTGGTCTTTCTCTCTCTCTCTCTCTCTCTCTCTCTCTCTGTGTTTGCATATGTATATACACATGAATGTTACCCCACTCACAGGTAAAGTGAATATCATTCATTATCTTGTTATGAGTCACCAGTCAGGAGGTGGGATATTTTAGTTAGCACCTGAAGTCTTGCTGAAAAAGTGAATGCTGGCTGTGATAGAATGGATCACAGTTTGTTGCATGTGAGGTTGAGTAGCTGAAGTCCGGTCAGGGTCCCCATGCTGACCCGTATTCATCATTGAAAGGTCCTACTGTATAGTGGGCACGTGAGCAACAGAACTGCACCACTGAGCAGTGGAAGGTGGAGGTCTGGTCTGATGAATAACATTACTTTTTTTACATCATACTGTACAATACAATACAATACAATACAATACAATACAAGTTTATTTATATAGCACATTTAAAAACAACTAGTGTCAACCAAAGTGCTTTACAAAAGCAGTAAAGACAATACACAAATAAAAGCATTTAAATAGTAATTTTTGTAAATAATAAAAGTGAAATTTAAGTTAAGGAGTATTGAACGCCTTAGAGAAAAGGTATGTTTTCAAAGCAGATTTAAAAACTGACAGGGTTTGAGCAGACATGATATAAATCGGAAGGCTATTCCATAACCTAGGACCAATTACCGCAAAAGTGCGATCACCTCTATTTTTTAGTCTAGTTCTAGGAACATAAAGAAAATCAGAATTACTTGATCTGAGTAATCTCGACTGTGTGGAAAGATGTAGTAAATCGGCTAGATACCGTGGTGCCTGATTCCGTAGGGACTTAAAAACAAATAACAAAACTTTAAAATCAATTCTATATTTGACCGGTAACCAATGTAGTGAAATCAAAACTGGCGTAATATGCTCACACTTACGCCTCCCTTTAAGCAGCCGGGCTGCAGCATTCTGAACCAATTGCAATCGTGCGACACATTTCTGGGGGGCACCAATATACAAAGAATTACAATAATCTAGTCGTGACGTTACGAAAGCATGCATGACAATTTCAAAATTCTTTACAGATAGAAAAGGCTTAACCTTTGCTAGAAGACGAAGATGGTGAAAACAAGACTTCACCACAGCACATATCTGCTTGTTAAATTTAAGGCTGTTATCAAGTAAAACCCCCAGATTCCGAACACAATTGGTACTGTAAGGTAGCAAAGTATCAAAATCGAGGTCATGAATGCTATGATCATTTGAGCCAAACAAAATAATTTCAGTCTTATTTTCATTAATACTTAAGAAATTACTAGCAAGCCAGAGTTTTAAATTCGTCCAATCAATCTAATATAGGCTTTAAGGCAAACCTATTGTCACGTTTTAAAGGCAAATATATTTGTGTGTCGTCAGCGTACAGATGATAAGATACGCCATATCTAGATAAAATAGTCCCCAAAGGGAGCATATAGAGGTTAAACAGTACCGGACCAAGAATAGAGCCCTGAGGGACACCAGAACTTAAAAGTATCATGGCATCATGTGGATGGCTGGGTGTGTGTGGGTGGCTAACCTGTGAAAAACTGGCACCAGGATGCACTATGGGAAGACGTCGAGCAGGCGGAGGCAGTGTGATGCTCTGGGTGATGTTCTGCTGGGAAACCTTGAGTCCTGCCATTCATGTGGACATTACCTTGACACATATCACCTGCCTAACCATTGTAGCAGACCGACTAGTTCACCCCTTCATGGAGACAGTGTTCCCTAAAGTTGGCCTTTATCAGCAGGATAGTGTGCAGCACATCAGCACATCATTCAGGAACGGATTGAGGAACATGATAAAGATTTTGAGGTGTTCAGTTCCAAGTCTCCTAATTCCAAGTTCTCTGAATCTCATTCCACAAGCATGGAGGTTCTACCTCGCAAATTACAGAACTTAAAAGATCTGCTACTGACAACTTGGTGCCAGATACTACACACACCTTCAAGGGTCTAGTGGAGTCCATGCCTCGACAGTTGTCCATTAGACAGGTGGATATAAAATAATGTCTGATCAGATATATTTATGGAGTAAGTAAGTAAAATAAACACAGCTGCTGTCAGTGAACATGCGTAACCTTTTCTTACTTTAATTACTCTGATACGTACATAACAATACTACTGAGTGCTTATGCCTTCCTCTTATGTGTTCATTGGATATTCAGTTATTATTAATCCCGCCTGTCCTCCATCTGGCTTGAATGATGGAATGTGAAATTTCTGTGTTTGGTATAAACAAGAGGTCAACACATGGAGCTCCGATAAGACGTGAGCTCCCTTTTCACTGTCTCTCTTCATGGAGCGCCTGTCAACCTCACGCCCCTTCCTGTCCATCATCCTCCTCTCCACTCCTCTTCTCTCCTTTCCTCTTCTTCCTTCTCATCTTCCTCCTCATCATCATCAAAATCTTGAGCGCCATCCGTCTTAAAACCAGATGATTGTATCATCATAATGTTTCTTCTATTTCAGAACCTGTCTAAATTAATTAAAGCTTTACAAACTGGAGCAAGTAATTATCGTGGCATCCTGCTGACAGAGTGTTCGTGTTCATGTGCAAAAAAATGAAGAATAATAAAAATCTCCCACTCTTTATTCTGAGAGATTACTACTTTATCACTGGCAGTTACACCGAGGTGTTTTATTTCTCTTATCCTACAGCACTTTTTACAATTGTGTATTTTATAACAGTAATGGCACATCATATTTTTATTCATTAATATATATTTTTATACATTGAACCTTATGTAAAGTCTACACAGCCTCAGGTGGTGCTTTTCCCTCTTTTTCAATTCATAGGTTGAAAAACTCAGCTTGTCATGTTACAGAGAAACCGCAGAACAAACTCCTCTGTTCTAAAGATGTCGGACAAATTACATCTTTACCTTTAACTGTTACAAAGCGCCGACACTGGAGACTTCTTCCATTCATGTTCCATCGATATCTCCTTACGTATCACCTGCATCTCTATCACCTTTATTATCATTTGCATCGTTTATCATTTCTAATTTAGATGCTTTTTATCATCTCCCACATCTCTAGTTCTATAATTTCCACCATCACCGATCATCTTCGTCCCTTCAACCATATTTAACATTTTTTATTATCTCGATCATCTCCATCATCTCAATCAACTTCCTGCTTGCTACGCTAATCAGCCATTACACCCAACATTACAACACAAAACATTGCACCCACTATTGGTGGGTTGTGGCCGCCATGGATCGGACTTATTTTTTGTCACATTCCATGAGTGCAGATTGAATAGGGAACTTGGGAGTTTGGAGGCCAGATCAGTGACCTTGCGCTCTTTGCCTCCCAGGCCCCATGTGTGGTGGGTTGTGGTGAACTGGTGCCTTTCTCTCATGAGCTTTTCTGTGGGATTGGACCAGACGGACTGGCCTTTGTTTCCCCTGGGCATGACTCGGGCAGGACGTTGGGAGCGGATCCTTTGGGTGCTGTGGGTTGTGAGGTGTGGCCTCCATGGAGCGGACTTATTTGTCATTTGCATTCCATAAGCGCTTGGTTGGATTGGAATCTTGGGAGTTTGGAGTCTGAAGGCTGGGTTAGTGGCCTTGGGTTCTTGCAGGCCTGCCTTGAGGGCCTTCAACGTCTCGTGTTCGGTGTGCTGTAGTGCACTGGGTGTTCTGGTGCATTTCTATCATTGCCTTGTCTTTTTCATCAGTTTCCTCCACATTCATCAGTTTCCTCCACATCCCACTTTTCTGTGGGATCGGACCAGACACACTTGCCTTTGTTTCTCATGAGCATGGGTGAGCCTTTGGTGCCGCTGACCCTCTCACCCGTTTACTGGTATATTATTAATACTCAATGTTAATGTGTTAACGTTAAGTGGGGTTAATGTTACAGCTGATCAGCATACATCATTTTCATCATCACTATGTCCATTATCTCCATCATCAGCATCATCTCCATTATCTCCATTTCCTTCATTCTCACTATCCTTTCCATCATCTCTACTAATTCCATCATCTTTATCTTTATCATGCTCATAACCTCCATAATGAGCATCATCTCCCTCATCTTCATTTCAGCCATCTCAATCATCTTCCTCCTCTCTACAATCTTTATTATCTCTACCAACCTCAGGATCTCCATCATCCAAAATCTGTAGGATTTCATTATCTGAATCTGCATCGTCTGTATCATCTCCATTAGCTCCAGCAACTTGTTCATCTGAAATGCTTACCATAATTGGTGTCAAGTGATTTCATGTAATTCATTATAGAAAGTATTTATTTGTAGAAATAATTATTAAAATTAGGAAAATTGTTCAAGTATGATCCATCTCCATGACTCCATCACTTCCCCTACCCAAGAATGAAGTTTCATATAATCGTTGAATGCTGGATGTTTAACACGTGTAATATACTGTATATGGTCCATTGATAATAATAATAATAATAATAATATTACATTCGTTCCCCAGCGGCGCACCGATATAAGCTTGCCCTTCTTTCCGAATTCACATCTTTCTGCATTTTTCTAAATGAATGTGGAACACTGCAACCTCATTTTTACGTAGTGTCTTCTTGGTTGCTGATCTGTGATGGAGTGATTTTGTGCCTGGTGATGACTAACAGTAGTAGTCCGGGGGAGGCTGCGGTGCCTGCAGGCTCAGCATTGCCCTTTGCTCTGCTCCACGCTGTCGTGAGTGTGGATGAGCCACCCACGGGGATGGAAACCCACAAGTGCTCCCGTCATCCAGAGTAAAGATTGTGTGTTTGAGAGAGAGAGAGAGAGAGAGAGAGAGAGAGAGAGAGTGCTGCCAGTCCACAGTGTAGATAGTGAATGATGCTTTAGAAGAGGATGGAGTGATGGAGTGAGTGAGTCCTGTCAGTTTGATGAACCTCATTTCAGCATGACTCACAAACTGGGAATGAGAAGCAGAGCTTTAATAAACAGATTTAAGTCCAGGACAGATTTATTACTGATTTATGTTTCAGTTTCTCATGTGTATGTTCAGTGTTACAGCACTGCAGTTAAACCTTTACTTATATAAGCATTTAAATAAAGCCAGCTGGAACTCCAAGAACTTTTTACAGATTCTGATTTTAAAATTGCAAAATTGTCGGGAATGGTCTGGGGTAGAGATCTTAAAATGAAAGATGTGACCCCGTGTGGACAAAAGCAGCCAACAGCAAAGTCGCGTCAGTGTGAGAAATGTTTTATTGTAAATCCCAGAGTGTCTGCGCTGTTACGATCCTCAGATCCCAGAATCCACCCAATAAAGCCGAGTGCCAGTCGCATGGGCGTGTCTGTGGCGGGAATGATGGATGTGACATTACGGGAATGAGGAGTGCGTCTGTGGTGGGAATGATTGGAATGACTTTGGGAAAATAATGGGTGCATTATTAGGGGAATCTTTAGGGGGCTGATGGTTGTGTCATTAGAGGAATGGTGTGTGTGTTTATTGAGGAACTAATGAGTGTGTCTTAGGGAAATAATGTGTCTGAGTGAGAAGTGTTGCTGCCGTTGTTGTTGTTGTTGTTGTTGTTTTTGGGTTGTTGCTTTCTGGTTGTTGTTGTTGTTGTTAGTGTTGGGATGTTGTGTTGTTGTGGAATTATGGTGATGTTGGCGTTATTGTTGTTGTTGTGCTGTTATGGTGCTGTTGTTGTTGGTGGTGTGTTGTTGGTGTCGTGTTGTGGTGGTGTTCTTGTTGTTGTGTCGTTTTTGTTGCTGTTGAGGTGGTGTTGTTGCTCTTGTGTTTTTGATGTTGTGTTGTTGTTGTTGTTGTTGTTGTAGTAGTGGTAGTGTTGCTCTTGTTGTTGATGTGTTGTGTTGCTCTTGTTGTTGTTGTTGTTTTAGTGGTGGTTGTGTTGCTCCTGTTGTAGTGTTTTTTATGTTGTGTTGTTGTTGTGGTGGTGGTGTTATAGCTCTTGTTGATGTGTTGTGTTGTTGTGCTGTATTGTTGTTGTTTTGTTGTGTTCTTGCTGCTGTTGTTGCTGCATTCCATTGTTGTTGATGTGTTTTGTTTGTGTTGTTGTGTTAGTGTTGTGTTGTTGTGTTGAACATGGGTTCTGTTGTTGCTCAGGTTATAAAATGAGTTTATGTGGAGAAGGCCAGAGCTGAGTAACTGCATTAAAGCAGAGAGCGAGTATAAAAATACTCTAATCTAATCACACCGCCATCATGTTATCTGTGATATGTCCACTGCTGTTTAATCACACACACACACACACACACACACACACACATATACCTTATCAAGCCTAATATCTTAAAGACATGCATTATCAACCCTGATCTCTCTCTCTCTCTCTCTCTCTCTCACACACACACACACACACACACACACACAGTTTTATACTTTTCCTATACCTGCCCCCAAGTGTTTTATTCCTCTTATACCACAGAAGTCTTTCAACATTATTATTATTTATTTATTTATTTTTATTTACGAAATAACGACACGTCATATTTTTTTCCTCTTTCTCCTTGTAGCTGTGTTTCAGCTCCGGCACTGGAGACTCCTTACATTATATAAATGAGATAAATGGGGTGATTAATTTAGCGATTAGCTTTTAAACACTCTGGTTGAATACCGTATAAAAAAAATTTAAGTGCATGCTGTGTGTGTGTGTGTGTGTGTGTAACATTTAGAACATGTTGCCCTGCTTCTATGAAGGAAATGAATGAAAAAACGAGGAGAGGAAAGTGCTGAACCCGGAGCTGGGCTGTGAGGAGAAGAGGCCGATGCGGCACTCGTGAGTGATTAAGCAGATGAACGGGGCCGTTAACTCCTCTCCCGCTATTACAATCCGCACTCGATAAAACACAGCAAGCGCAGGAAAACTTTAAAGTGGCATGAGAGGTGTGGCTTAGCCTGAAGCGCTAATCTGGCGCTGCGTAATGAGCCGAGTGAAAGCACCTCTCGGGTACGGGGATGATGAATGGAGTGGTGCAAAGTGCTGCGGTTTCCTAACAACACCACAGAGCTTTACAGGTGACGGAGGAGACACTGGAGCGTCTGTCTCCACAGAACCTCGCTCATCTCTCTCTCTCTCTTCTTGCAGTGGCTCCATCCAGTGTGTCTCCTCCTGTTAAGCCCTGGGGTAAAGAGGTGGAGATCCTGGTGCTGGGGACGGTGAGCTGTGCTTCAGTCGTCTTCCTTTTCCTCACAGTCATCATCTGCTACAAGGCTATCAAGAGGTAGGATTACATTACAGCACGTCTGAGTGTCTGCCTGTGAGACAACATGCGCAAGTTCTTCGAATCGAAATTCATATACAGTGGAACCTCGGATTACGAGCATAATTCGTTCCGGAAGTTGGCTCGTATTCCAAAACACTCGTAAACCAAATTTAATTTTCCCATAAGAAATAATGGAAACTTAAATTATTCGTTCTACAGCCCAAATAAATAAATACCTAAAAATAGTTCATACAAAATATAAAGTAAAAATAAAACAAATTAACCGGCACTTTACCTTTAGGCTAGAGCCGTGGTTCTCAGTGTGGGGCGCGCCCCTCTAGTGGGTAATACAGACATGACAATACAGTGGAAAATAATCGGAAGGTACCTATTCTAATTCATGCTTTTCTTTATTGACAATGAAGAGCATACACTCAAAACTAAACAATCACACACAAATGGAAATGGATCATTAATACAAGTAAATTAAAATAACGTCAGTTCGGGGCCGGGAGAAAAAGTGGAACCATAGTGCAACAATAACGGTTTAAAGTCGGCATGTTAATTGCAGAGGAACAATATAAGGAAACTTTCGGTATTGTATATGTAGTCACTATTTATTCCAATGTGTATGCTGATGTTTCTGAATTTTTGTTAAAAATTTATATTTTATCAGGCAGTACTAGTCTGGCATTTCTAGTTTCCAGTGTGGCAACAAAGTTGCTATTTGATCCTTCAGGTCGCTGAACAGAAGGGAAGATCAATATCGTTCTACGTTTTTTGTTGGTGTGCGGCATTTTGCGATTATCCCTAAATCATTCGTTGAGAATAATGATGTTTATGCTTTCAAACATGTATAATTTACAGTAGGTGCTTAATCGAGAAAAAAAGTGGGTGTAGCTTAAAGACAATGCAGAGAGGAAATGTATGTATGTATGTATGTATCTTATTTACGGGTTTATTTACGCAGCTATTGAAGCCGGAGATGCGAATATGCAAATATAAAATTAACTTTACTGCCGTCACAAACCGGGTCAGTAGCGTACGTAGTAGACATAATAACGTCAATTGATACATTTCTTACATGGACCACAAAAAATCTACCAAAAAGCCAGCCAAAAAGAAAATATGATGAAGCCTATCTTGAGCTTGGATTCATGGTGGGGATGGTGGGGGTAGAGGAGAGACCCATGTGTGAGTTTTGTGTTTTAAACTGCTGGGAGCAGACCGCATGAGACCCAACAAATTAGGAGGACACTTAGAGACATCTCACTCCAGTCACGTTAATAAGCCACTCGACTTCTTTGAAAGAAAGCTGGAAGAATACAGACAGCAGGAGAATCGCATGGTAAAATCTGAATCAGTGGACAGCAAAGCACAAATGGCTTCATTCAAAGTTGCATACAGAATTGGCCAGTGCAAAAAAACTACAAACGATTGCTGAGCACCTAATAAACATGGGGTCAATTATGCAAAGATGAGTGACAACGTAAGCCTTTTATAACAATTGCACGTGTATTTTATCTGTTTTGAACTTGGTGTTATTTGATCTTATTGGTTTAGAAATAGATATTTCAGTAAATAGTAAACTTGGCCGATTTCGTTATCATTTGTTGACAAGTGGGGCTTGAAAATTCGCCCACCCCCTTAAGTGGGGAATGACAGAAAAAGTTTGAGAACCACTGGCCTAGACTTAAACACTGAGACTGTGTCTGAGTCCCGAACACTATTTGTAAGACTATTCCATAATTTTGGGGCTTTGTAAGAAAAAGCTCTGCCCCCAGCTGTAGTTTTCATAATACGCGGTACTGACAAGCAGCCTGCATCCTTTGATCGAAGTAGGCGTGGTGGATCGTAAGACACTAGCAGTTCGCTCAGATACGGCGGCGCGAGACCATTTAATGCTTTATATGTCAAGAGTAGTATTTTAAAATCAATGCGAAATTTCACAGGGAGCCAACGCAGTGAAGATAGGATAGGGGTGATGTGCTCATATCTTCTGGTTCTAGTGAGGACTCTCGCTGCTGCATTCTGGACTAGCTGAAGCTTGTTTATGCACCTAACTGAACAACCAGACAGTAAGGCATTACAATATTCCAACCTAGAAGTTATAAAAGCATGAACTAGTTTTTCTGCATCGTTTAGCGACAATATATTACTTATCTTGGCAATATTTCTGAGGTGAAAGAATGCTATCCTGGTGATATTATCTACATGAGCTACTGTTGCACTTGATGGAACAGAAAGGCCATCTAAAGTTACCGTGTGATCTAAGATTTTACTCCTAGCTGTATGCGGTCCTATGACTAGAACTTCTGTCTTATCCGGATTAAGCAGAACGAAGTTAATTAGCATCCAATTTCTTATGTCCTGCACACATTGCTCAACTTTAGTAAGATGGCTTTTCTCATCAAGTTTTGCTGAGACGTATAACTGTGTGTCGTCAGCATAACAATGAAAACTAATACCATGCTTACGGATTATGTTGCCCACAGGAAGCATGTAAAGGGAAAAAAGCAGTGGGCCTAAAACTGAACCCTGCGGAATGCCAAAAATGATGTATTAAAGTAATACTCATCTGTCTTAATCAAAGTCATGCCCACCTGGTAGGTGAGACTCACACCCAACTGTTCTACCCAACCCACCTGTCCTAATCAAGTCCCGCCCACCTTTCCTAATCAGCCACACCCACCTGTCCTAATCAAGTCCTACTAACCTGTCCTAATCAGCCACACCCACCTGTCCTAATCAAGTCCCACCCACCTGTCCTAATCAAGTCCCGCTCACTTGTCCTAATCAAGTCCCGCCCACCTGTCCTAATCAAGTCCTGCTCACTTGTCCTAATCAAGTCCCGCCCACCTGTTCTAATCAAGTCCCACTCACCTGTCCTAATCAAGTCCCGCCCACCTGTCCTAATCAAGTCCTGCCCACCTTTCCTAATCAGCCACACCCACCTGTCCTAATCAAGTCCTACTAACCTGTCCTAATCAGCCACACCCACCTGTCCTAATCAAGTCATACTAACCTGTCCTAATCAGCCACACCCACCTGTCCTAATCAAGTCCTACTAACCTGTCCTAATCAGCCACACCCACCTGTCCTAATCAAGTCATACTAACCTGTCCTAATCAGCCACACCCACCTGTCCTAATCAAGTCCCGCCCACCTTTCCTAATCAGCCACACCCACCTGTCCTAATCAAGTCCCGCTCACCTCTCCTAATCAAGTCCCGCCCACCTGTCCTAATCAAGTCCCGCCCACCTGTTCTAATCAAGTCCCACTCACCTGTCCTAATCAAGTCCCGCCCACCTGTCCTAATCAAGTCCTGCCCACCTTTCCTAATCAGCCACACCCACCTGTCCTAATCAGTACCACCTACCTGTCCTAATCAAGTCCCACCCACCTGTCCTAATCAAAGTCACACCCAAGCATCTTAATCAAACTAATACCCACCTGTTCTTATCAAAGTCCTACTCAGGTGTCCGTATTAAAGTAATACTCATCTGTCTTAATCAAAGTCATGCCCACCTGGTAGGTGAGACTCACACCCAACTGTTCTACCCAGCCCACCAGTCCTAATCAAGTCCCGCCCACCTTTCCTAATCAGCCACACCCACCTGTCCTAATCAAGTCCTACTAACCTGTCCTAATCAGCCACACCCACCTGTCCTAATCAAGTCCCGCCCACCTTTCCTAATCAGCCACACCCACCTGTCCTAATCAAGTCCCACCACCTGTCCTAATCAAGTCCCGCTCACCTCTCCTAATCAAGTCCCACCAACCTGCCCTAATCAAGTCCCACCCACCTGTCCTAATCAAGTCCCGCTCACTTGTCCTAATCAAGTCCCACCCACCTGTCCTAATCAAGTCCTGCCCACCTTTCCTAATCAACCACACCCACCTGCCCTAATCAATACCACCTACCTGTCCTAATCAAGTCCCACCCACCTGTCCTAATCAAGTCCTACCCACCTGTCCTAATCAAGTCCTACCCACCTTTCCTAATCAGTACCACCCACCTTTCCTAATCAGCCACACCCACCTTTCCTAATCAGCCACACCCACCTGTCCTAATCAAGTCCCAACCACCTGTCCTAATCAAGTCCCGCTCACTTGTCCTAATCAAGTCCCACCCACCTGTCCTAATCAAGTCCCGCCCACCTGTCCTAATTAAGTTCCACCCACCTGTCCTAATCAAAGTGATAATTCAGTTCCATTTGCACTTAGTGTAATTAATAATGATACAGATGCAGCTGCTTGTTGCCTGAGTGAAGACTGAGATACATGAAAGAATTGCTGAAACACAATACATGTTAGAACGATGGGCCGACCCCACTACAGGAGACAGAGAGTGTAAACAAAATGAGTATGAATAAATGTCACAGATAAAAAAATTTCATTATTTCCTAACAATTAGTCAGTAAACAAGCGAAAATGACTCTTACACTTTTAGGTTTGTGTCTTTGTGTGAACTTTTATTGACCGACTGCTAAATTCAGACCGTGCAGACCGTACAGTATGTCCTAATCCTACCCACAGTCATTAATATTCCTGTTTCCCAGCAGTTCATGTTCTTTTTCATTAGAATACAGCCTTCTCTCTATTAGCTGTGAAGTCTCGCCAAGGTTTCTGGCTTGTTTAAGTTCACAGGCTTTATATTAAATCTTGCCGTGTCTTATTTCTCTCACTTTTAGTTTCCTATTTCCTCCTTGTTTGCTCTTGCACTGAGTACCGCCTGCTTTATTATTCAGATTTTTATTCCCCTATTGTTACAGATATTTATAGTGAACCTACGCATTTCTCTCCATCCAGTTCCTCCTTCCACCTAATCCTGAAGTGCTTTTGCTCCAAATTAGAATTATTATTCATAAATGAGTCCTGTGCAGTCGTCCGATTTCTGTCCAACCATGATTAAGGAGGATTGTGCCATGTTCCAGGGCAAGTTTAATTTTATAGTCTAGTCTAGTGTTTTTTTTTAATTGTGAAAGGATTATGGTTTGGAGTCACTCTCGCATCGCTTTCCGGTGAAAGGAAACACAGCATCATTGCAATTAATCCCTGTGCTGTTCCTGGTCTTAATAATCCATTACACACTGTTAGAGGAACAGCATAGAGAACAGCGAAGTCACCACCATATCGTTGCTTCAGAGAGCCTGGAGATAAAGTTCACCGGCGCAGTGCTGAGATACGGCTGTGGAATGCCAGTCTGAGGAGACATGAGAGAGACATTAGATTGTCTTCACTTATTCGCAACTAGTATGTAACTACCTCACCAAATCAGAGAGTCAGGAAGTGTTTGAGGGACAGTAGCCTATGGAATACTAAACTTAAAGAAACGCTGAAATCTACTGAATACTGAAATTCAAGGGAAAAGTGTAGGAATGGAACATACTGTAATACTGAAGAGCATGGAATACTGAACGTTAGGAAATACTGAAGTGTACTGTAAATAAAATGTGTACGGTTTAAAATGTACTGAGTATTGAAGAACACAGATACTGAAGTGTACTGAATATGGATTAGTATAGTGTATAGCAGGGATTTTCAACCCTAGTCCTGGAGAGCCAGTAATTCACCAGCACCTAAACACACCTACTGAACCTGGTCATTAACAGATTAGTTGAGTAAGCAGAGTTTGAGACCAAGAATCATCAAACTGTTCTGGACGCTGGCCCTCCAGGACTTCCGTGGAAGGTCCCTGCTGTACATTTCAGTATCGCTTACACTTCAGCATTCAGTAGAATAGAATAGAATAGAATAGAATACTGTATTGGAGGATAATGAATACTGAAGTGTATGGAACACTGAACTTTTGGAAATACGTAAGTGTAAGGGAAAAGTGTAAGGAATAAAATGCCATAAGATAATGGATAACTAAATTGTACTGCGTACTGATTTATACAGAATATTTTATATTTAGATTCTATTATGATATTCTGTAGCAAAAAAAAACTCCACTGAGAATATAAACAATGCTGAGATGGTGAACACAAAGCCAGCTTGTGCTATGATTCATGGGAAAATGAATCAGTGGAATCTTCTAGCTCTAGCACACGTCTTTGTGAATTATATTAAGATGACGTAAAACAGTAAAAGCACGATCACTGCTGTCGTTTGTTTTCACAAAAATGTTTGGATAACAGGAACTGAAACCAGGGAGTAAAATCTCCTTCTGGAAGTAAAATACGCCGTTATTTCGAGATGATTCTCACACACGTTAGAGTGAAGCAGTCCAGATGTTAGATGGAAGCCAGAGAAGAGCCAGGCTAGTGTTTACATGCAAGTCATGCTGAATATTAATAATTTATTAAGGCGTTGTGCTGAGCGAATGTTCTTAGTGTTTAAACAGGGACATGTTATTAGCGCTGTGTGTTGGAGACGTTTGGAGTGGACATGGTGAATCCCCTCCATCCCTGAGAACTTGTGGAAAAGGAAATTAGCTACCGATGGGAAAACAGCTGGCAGGATTTTCTCAGTAAGAGTGATGCCTAAATGTATGGAGACGACAAATATGTTTAAGTTCATGCAAAAATTGTATAATCTTTCCATGAGCGAATTTGTTTAGTGTCCTAAACAAATATGGATTATTACTCCAGTAACTGCTTGGTGGAGATCTGTTCTCTGGATCACTTAGTGTAATCAGCTTAATGGAATTAAAGCCACTGGGATGGAACACCACAGATGTGCATGTTGGGTGGATTAACAGAAAAGAGCACAGCGTACGGGAGCTCAAAATTAGTTTTTAATGTCATTGACAAATCCCCTTACATTCAAGGATTGATTTTTTTTTTCTGAGGTTTTGGATGGTTCTCATGTTGTAGATGATCTTCTTGGATCTTTACTCCTAAGTCAAGTGATTGGGAATGGTGATCCTCAAGGCTTCTCAGCTGCCTGCAAAGGTTTTTTAATCATTTATTTTACTGTATATCTTAGAGACCGCTGTTGTACACATATTCTTAACCATATAGAGAATCAATAAAGAACCTTTGTTCAAAGGGTTGCATGTAGAAAAGATGAAGCCCACAGACCAACTATTACTGAAATAAGATTTAAACTGATTAGATGCATGAATGTACTGTACATAACATTTTTGTGTCCTCTTTTTATTACATCATACTGTTGAGTCCAGACTGAGCCTATTCCAGACTGATGGGCGTGTCAGGGTAAGAAGGGAAGGACATGAAGCGATGCTCCATCATGTATAGTGTCCACTGTACAAGTCCTCCGGAGACAGTGTTATGATCTGGGGTTGATCAGTTACTCAGGTCGAGACTCGTTATGGGGCAATAAAATGAAGTCAGCTGACGACCTGAATGTACTGAATCACCAGGTTATCACATCTATGGAGTTTCTCTTCTCTGAAGTTACAGACATATTCCAGGACTCAGAGTGTGAGAGTGTGGTTCTGGGAGCATGAGGAATCATTTTCACATATTAACTCGACACCACAGTGTCTAAGCTGAAGGTGACTTAACACTACTCTGTCCAGAAGATATCTGAAAACTTGAAGCTACAGGTTTATTTAAGTTAAAAAACCCTGACACTGGAGACTCCTTCCATGTGTGCTCAGGCATCTCCTTCCATATTACACACCTGTTCAAATAAGTGCATTAATACAATAAAGAAGGTCAGAAGGTTGGGGGTTCAAGCCCCAGCTCAACCTAGTTGTCACTATAGGTCACTATACAGTATGTGATGAATGTTGTACGTCTTCTATTGTCGGAGCTGCTCTTATAAGAGGATGTTATTTTACACAACCCGAATAATATTTCAATAACTGGAGGACAAACTAGAGTATTAACCATTTAAACAGGTTTTGTTCTCTGCGTGCTGTTTTCCTCTTACAGGTTCACAAGTATTTCATTTTGTCTCTCATGTAAACACTCACAGGCGCTAAAAATAGACTCTTGCCCTGTGTGACAGCGAGGGCATTCCTCCTGGCTGTAAATCTGTCCCCCTCATGAATAAATCTGGTAGATGGGCGGATCCTGGAGACAGATTTATTTTGCTTCTCGGCTATAACCGGTCGCCTCTGCACTCTGGCAGCGAGAGAGACTCTGGCGTGGAAAAGCGGAGGTTATTTTTAGCTCTGTGTTACCACGTAGATGGGTTTCCCCGATAAAAAACAAAAGCAGACGATTGCTAGGAAGTCTGGTGTTTTGCTGGAACGGCTCACGGAGTGTCTGCGTCTTCTGACAGCCGTGAGGTGTTACAGCGAAGAAACAGGCCAGGAGACGTGAAAGAAATAAACACAGGGAAATTGGCACCAACCTCGGTGTTGTTTTTCTTTTCATTCCTTCTTACTAAATGTCATGTGTAATTCTGTAGAAATTACTCTAGATTAAGAGTTTATGCAAATCCGAGCCTGAAGTCTGCTCTCATCCGGTTTCAGGGGGAAGCAAAGACGCTCTGGTGTATGTTCCTGTAAGAGCCTGTCTCTGAAATATTGATGCTTTTCACAGCCGTTTGTACTACAGAGTGTGTATTATTCATACTGAAGGGTCCTGATTTAGGTTCTGCTCTGATGTTCTCCTGAATGAGCAAAGCCTCTTTGGTGTTCTCAGGCTCATAGAGATGCTCAGCCAAGTGCAGAGTCCAGCGCAGATCTATATCAGGGCACCATTAGGGCTATATTTATCTCAGGCTGTGTTTAACTCTATAAATATTACATTAAGCAGATGTATTTAGAGAAGGGCTGGATATTCCTGCACAAATATAGTCTGTTATTATTGCCCGTGCTGAAGTACAACATTACGTGTTGTAATTATTACACGTCAGTTTATTATCCACACAGGCCTGGAGTTGATGTGTGAGAGTTATTTAAAACTCTTTTTAAGTACTCTATAGTATTGCGTAGAGAGCAGCACAGTGGTGTATTGGTTAGCACTGTCACCACCTCGCACCTTCAGCACCTTTTATCTGGAGTACTTTGCTGAAATCCCATTTTTAGAATATTTAAATGTGGATTCTGTGATGTAATAAGAAAAAAAGGTGGGCCCCTAGCCTCATTTTGACACCAGAACTTATCTCCTAGCCCTAGTAATAACTTCACCAGTAGGGCGGCTTTATAGCCATAACAAGAGTAACCAGCTTGGAGAGTGTTCAGTGCTTTAAGACATCATTTTGGATTTAAACATTCTCAATTCTGTGAAAGGATAGGGAAGATAAAGTATTTATCAACATATTTTTGAGAACTGATACATTTCACCTAGTGCCCTCTAATGGCCACAGCGCAAAACATACCTGTGTGACTTAACACCCGACTTGATATGACACATCAATTTAAGCTACTAGGGATTCAAAAGTTGGATTGCATCTTCTTTTCTCTGTTCTGTTCTGGTTTATTAAATGATTATTTTTCTTTTCAGGTTGCTGGTTAAATATCAGTGTTTATTTTTTGTTTTGTGTTACACTTGATAAAGTCTACAGTACTGTACATCTGCATTAACACCGTGCCTCACCTGCCTCATTACATGATGTTACTAATTGAAAATAAATTAACGTTCATAAAAGCTTATTATTTACATTAAACAAATAAAAGAGCAAAATACCAAATATAGTGGTCCAAGAGTCGAGCCTTGTGGGATGCCAGTAAGTGCAGTACATTTTACACGATTCTGATTGATACAATGTTGTGGATATTTATAGAGGACTGCTGAGTTCTTGTTAATAACATGGTTAGTGATTCGCTGAAAATGTTCTGAGGTTTTGTTTTCTTTGATTTTATGGGAAAAGTGGAAAAAAAACGAACATATTCCTCACACTTCACTCTGTGCTGCCTGTAAGCAATTCCTGAGGGACGTACAGTATTCATCCTGGGTCATGTGATCACTCGAAACAAACATGCTGACAGCTCTAGTAAGGCTTTTCATTTCAATCAGTCAGCTTATTAAAGTACTCCTATAGTCCACAGTCACTCTGTGGAACCTTTATTTAACCTTCCGGCACTCTTGGCTCTGGAATGATATTGGAATCTGGGAATGATATTGATAGACAGTTCCAGAGAGCTTGTTGTTTCTTTTTTTTAATCGTCTGTCCTCCTTCAGTCCTCCCATGATCACCTCTGTTCCTCTCAGCAGATCACCTTTAGAAGCTTCTTCTCACCCCTGTCGAGCTCTCAGCTTACATAACTCTGCTGAGTTTTACAGCGTTCTGAATCAGCACACACTCAGCATTCCCTCACGAACGTCCTCCATCCTCTTCACCCGCTCCTGGCCTCATCCGTCAGCGATTCTCTCTATCACACACACCAGAAGAGCAGAAATGAAAAGCACTGTGGGTCAGATTCTCAGATCGAACAGAGAAACACAGACTACACTTTTGTCCAGATTATTTAAAAACACTACATTTGTTCTTCTAGAAACTTCTCGAGGCGTCTCAGCTTACAGCAGACATGAATTCTGGATTTGGGTTGGTGACAAGGTCTCAGTTGTAATAGATACTGCGGACACATGGTATAAACAGATTTCCTGTTTAACGTTGATAAGGTGAAGTTTTCTGTAAGGATGTTAATAGATTGAACATGAATGGAAGGAGTCTCTGGTCAGTGCTTTGCAACAATCAGTAAAAGATCTACACTAGTTTGAAGTTTTGTGATCAGACAGTAATGAAGCAGTGTTTTTAAAGAGGATGACCCAATCTCCTTGTGTTGTTCCTCAGGCCACCGGATAAGTGTTTAAACTGTATAAGTGGACAGAGAGTGTTATTATGCAAGCGTTTGTATACAAAGCACAAGATTCTGGCATTTGATAAGATTTCCCCAGTTTACAATTAGTACTGAGACAAGAGTGTGTAATGACAGAATTATATGATGAAACCTAAAGGATTAGTTCGCTCGCTGTTTCAAGTGTTCTCCGTCTCCTCATTGTCAAACCGTACGTGATGTACAGCATGCTCTTAGTGTTCATCTATACAGCAGGAATAAACCTTAGACCAATCAGCCTTAATGTTGAAACAAATGTCTGATCTGTTTAAATTCAAATTCAGATTTAAATTTTATTTTATTTATTTACATAATTATACATACTCGGCCAAAACACGGCATTGTTGCAGATTTTAAAAAATGTATGATATACAGGTACATATAACACAGAAAATGTGTGTGTGTCAAAGTAGCTATTTCTGATGTTTATGCAACATGGAAGTGACCAATCTTGCTTCCCTAAAAAAGGTTAGGTTGAAGTTAGGTTGCTAACTTCAGCTGTTTTGGAGAGATTTTATATATGCCCTAAAAATGGCCATTTTCAGCATTATACTGTCTCACTTCAAACAATAATAATTTAAAATGTAAATTATTCATATTTCTTTACGAGTATTGATATTAAAATTGGTGGAAGTTTCTAGAAATATAGGACCTGTAAAGATTGTTGCTTAAATTAAAGTGTTCCATGAAAATTTACGGATTTTTTCTCACAAAAAAATCTGTAGTGTCTGTAACCTTGTCAAATTCATCTTGCAATATCTTAACAATTTAGCATTTTAGAATAATACACATTTTCAGGTTTATGTCTTTTCATGTGAAATCTAAATTGGCCATCATGACCCACTTTAGTTGCTCAGGCATGTTAATAATCCAACATAAGTGTGTCCTGACCTGGAATAGAACTTCACTCATTCGCAGATGATATTGATGTATATGTGCAGTACTGTGCAAAAAAAATCTTAAACCCGTCATTTCTTCATATTTTTCTACCTAACAGCCAGTCGTTCTTGTATTTTTAATGTAATCATGAGGAATAGTTCTTTAGGCTTCCTAAAGGACTCGAACATTGGCACATGGACGATATCACTGCTGCTGACACACACCATCTTTTCGTTTCATACTTCAGGCTTCAGTAATACTGCTTTTAATTCTATTTTATTTCTAACTCTTGTAAATTTGTATACAGTATGCCTTCCTTTTATATTTCTATTGGAAATTTTTGCTTATAGGTTTATAATTTAAGTAGGGAGGAAACTCGCCAAGCGCAGGGAGAACCTGCAAACTCAATGCACAAAGACCCATGTCTGTTTTACTCGAACTCCACCTACACAACTTTTGTTGTCTGATAGTAACTCTAACAGAGCGGAGTCTCTGACAAACACAGTAAATAACAGCTTCCTCTCTACTCAAGATACAATTCAACATAACCTTCTCCAAACCTTTCCTCTTGAACCCTCGGTCCGGTCGCCTCCTCTCCTCCCCCGAGGCGGCTGATGAGACAGGATTTTTTTCCCCTGGCGTAAATCAGGAGCGGGGATGTCTTTATAGGAAAAACCCTGGAGGCCTCACGGCTGCTCACGCTCGATCTCATGACAGATGTTCCCTGCAGAGCAACTAAAGAGTCTCATCAGTCGTACCCGAGGGACAGGGAGTGTGTTAGTCACGACAGGCTTCTCCTAAACATTTAATCAATCACGTTGAAGTCTGTCTCCACAAACTGTTCGGCTGCTGCCTGCACACGAGCCGAGGTGTTCAAGAAGCAGAAAAAGGCCACATGTTGTCGAGAGCAACATCCAGTAAAGAAACGTTAACTTAAAATATAAGATCCATCAAAAGCGAATAAGAAAACTGTGGAATTTTATAGGACTTTTGGTTGTGCAGAATAAAAGAACACCTCGGCCACCTCGACGGGGATCGTACAGCCTTTTTTTAAATGTTTGCACCTTTCAAATGTTTTCCTGCCGCTAAGAGTTTATAACCATATATGAAGTGCTTGAAGTCTTCTGTAAATGTCGCCTGTTTTATGTATTCATTCACCAGAGAGTTCATCACAAGTCCTTGTTTGACTCGAACACCATTCATATATGTATTTAGGGTCTCCTCTTACAGCCAGTGTCAACCAGTAGCTAGAACTGATCTTGAAATTGTACAGAACCCATAAATATTATTGTGACATTTGGAAATGGAGTACGTTTTCGCAGCCAGGATGCTGGCGTGATGTCACAATAAGGGAGTGCTGCTGTATTAAATACGAGCTCCCGAGCTGAGCCTGGACAGCCTGTGTATTTCAAGTACAGAGTTAAAGAAAACTCCTATTTAGCTTTTTCGGAATAAGTCAGCAAAGGCCAAGCTTCATCCACGTTATGGGCATGATGTGTGTTTACCTGCAACAATCAGGCTGTTTTAATGAGCTCAGGTTTATGAGATTAGCCCCAGCCTCCACACACATCTCAGAGGACCGTCATGCAGTCGATGCAGCCTTTGGAAAGGTCAGGTTGTTTTCCTCGTCCTCGCCTCGCCACTGAAATTAGGAGTGGCAGCTCGTTCAGACGGGAAGCTGCATTTACTCATGTTATTGAGGTTATTGAGTAATTTATTGAGTACTTCAAGTTCACCATTCTTAGTGAGTTGATTTGTAAATGATATGAAGAAGAGTTTATACAAGAAACGTTGTGTTTATGAAAACGCAGTTAATAAATAATACTTATTTTCCATGTAAGGAGCTGCGGTGAGCCTCAACTCTCGTCTGATCGGAAAACTTAGAATTCTCAACCGGGTTCTGCGAGTTAAAGTATTTTTTTTTCTGGTATGGTTCCCATCGGTTTTAAAACTGCAGTGCTAACTCCAATCCTTGGCCTTGAAACCAGGCCTTGACTCGACATTCGATAATTATTGTCCTATTTCAAATTTATCGTTCTTGACTAAAACTCTTGAAAGCATTGTTACTTCCGAGCTCCGTGATTATTTTTCCAGTAATAGCCTTTTTGAAAGGTTCCAATCTGGGTTTCGTTCTCAAAATAGTGTTGAGACCGCACTTGTAAAGATATCAAATGACTTGCTGTTGGCTGCTGATTCTGGACTTTTATCGATTCTTATACTCCTTGATTTTAGTGCCGCTTTTGATACTGTCTCACACACCATACTATTGAACAGATTGGAATCTATCGGTATTACCGGGTATAGCCCTTTCTTGGTTTCATTCCTATTTTTCTGATCGCACGCAATTTGTACAAATTAAACTATTTTAATCAACCTCAACTCCAGTTGTCACTGGTGTCCCTCAGGGCTCCGTGCTAGGACCTCTCCTGTTCCTTATCTATCTTCTTCCAATAGGGAGCATATTTAGGAAATCTGGCATTCAAATTCACTTTTATGCAGACAATACCCAACTCTATCTCTCCACTAAACCTTCCATGATGTCTCTCCCTTCTGCTCTTGTTGAGTGCCTTGAAGAGTTAAATGTTTGGTTTTCAAGCAATTTTCTCAAATTGAACAATAGTAAAACTGAAATTCTTCTTGTGGACACAAAATCAACATTAGGCAACAAAGGCAAACATTTCTACTGTTTTAATTGACAATCTTAATGTTCCTCTATCCAACCAGGTCAAAAGCTTGGGAGTCATCTTTGATCAAACACTGTCATTTGAAGCCCATATTAATAGTGTTACCCGCTCTGCATTCTTCCATATTAGGAATATCAACCGTTTACGTCCCGCCCTTTCAACCAAGAATACGGCTATTCTTGTGCATGCTCTTGTTACATCTAGAATTGATTATTACAATGCTTTATTTTATGGGCTTCCTTCAAAAATACTTCATAAATTACAGTTAGTACAAAATGCTGCTGCTCGGGTTATATCCAAAACTTCTAGTTTTCAACACATCACTCCCGTTTTACAAAATCTGTACTGGCTTCCTGTTAAATACTGGGTAGATTTTAAAATACTACTTTTAAAACCTACACTAAACAACTTGGCACCTTCATATCTTTTGGACCTTCTCGATATACATATCCCATCACGTGATTCAAGGTCTTCTTCTGCAATTACACCTGTTCGTCCACGTAGATGGACAGTTTCTATGGGGTCTCGACCTTTTGGTTATGTGGCACTTTTTTATGGAACCGACTTCCTGTCGAGGTCCGCAACAGTCCAAGTCTCCCAGTTTTTAAATCTCGTCTTAAAACCTGTTTGTTTATATTGATGTTTATCGGCATTTTCTCATGAGTATGTGGATTGTTAAAAGCTTTGGTAACTCTGACTCTTATTATTTTTAATCTTTCTGAATATACCATTTGTGGGATGTTTTACACTACAATATTTAGATTCATGAAAATAGTCTTAATAATTGTTGTAGATACTTTGACTTTATTGAGGGTCTGAACTTTCTCGGCTCGGTGTCTAGATCACAGAATCTTTCCACAGTCTGGGATTGTGGATTCACTGGTGTTGTTGTTGTTGTTGTTGTTGTTTTTAACTATAATAGTTTTCCTCTTGTGCACAGGAAACCTCTGAGGAAGGAGGAGAACGGCACCAGCCGAGGGGAATACGCCATGAGCTCTCGCTGCAAGCAGACAGCGCTGGAGACCAACAGCACTGGAGTATAGCAGCCAGAGGAACAAACACTGACACTCTATTATAAACAAGAGCTGAAAGATCTTCAGAGATGGAGAAACGATATAAAAAGAAGGATTGATGGAGCCTTGAAATATGGCTTTATTCAATGTCTTAAAAACATAAATGATAAAAAGTGCTGCTTTATGATTGACATGTGACAGAACACAAAGGCAGAGAGGACGTATGAAGGACGTATGAAGGACATGTGAAGGATGTGCGGAGCCTTGAGACTCATTGTTCTGTTGGATGGTGATGCTGTCAGACCTTTCACGAGGCATTAAACCACTAAAACTCTTAACGAACCCGACGCATGCACTTTCTACTGAATGCACCGACGCTTCTGGACGTCCTCTCTCTCTCTCTCGGCTGTTTCCTCTGCTGTAAATAAAGTCGGCTGTCGATCACACGGATGCGGATGAAAGCGAAAGCGGAATTTAATGGGGAAACAGGTCGCTTTTTTATTTGTTTGACTATGCAACTGGAAAGGAATAGAACCCTTATTGGTGCATGTTAATGATATTAAAACACAACGTTAGCATAATCCGCTGCTGCTAGTCAGTCTGACGTTGGCTAACGTGCTCGAATAGTTTCATTCAATTTCATTATTAATGCACCGTTAAGAACACCAAAAAGACAACACAATAGTTTTTCAGATTTTAATTATTATTTACTTTTTTTTTGTTTGCTTGACTTAAGCTTAGCTTTTTTCTAGTCTTTTTGTTATTTGTTTTTATTTCTGTTTTTTTTTTATATGCGTTTTCTTTTTCTGGGGGAGAAGGGGTGATTTTACTTCTTACTTTTCTGTTTCATCCGTTATTAATTGTTTTATTTTGTTTGTTGTGATTTTTTTGTTGTTGTTTCCAGAGAGTGTTCATGTTTTTAATTTGTTTGTTTATTTGTGTGTGTGTTTATCTATGTGTTCATTTGTTTGATTCCGTTTGTCAGGTGTTTGTTTTTTGTTTTTTTGCTTGTTTGTATGTTTTAGTATATTTGCTTGACTGTTTTAATGAAATTTGATTTCACTTCATTTTTATGTAAACAAAAAAGAAATGTAATTAAATTAACCATAAAAATATATATATAATGAATGAACAAGAAATATATTTGAATACATTTTTTTATTTTAGAAAAGGGAAAGTACACAGTACAGTGGATATTTGTGCCAACATCTGATTATTTATCACATAATTTCTTTACTTTAACATTGTAAGTGAAAATAATGAGGGAATATGAAACAGAGTTAAACAGTGATAAAGTGTTTTATTTGTGCGTTATATCTCGCTGCTGAACAGTCATTCCGTAAAAGAGACGCGACCACTGACACCTGTAACACTACATATAAGCACCACATTTCCTTCTTATACATGAGTGCAAAAGTTTGTATACCTCTTTGTTTCTGTTTGAAAGTTTTGTCTTTGGCTCTCTGTTTTATCTTCAGCGTTACTTTAATGGTGAGTTCAGATTGAAAACCCTTATATCAGTAGATATGACTAAAGTCTTTGTCTGAGGATCTACTATGAAACTACAGGCCCCTAGAAAGTCAGTGTGGATCAGCAAAACAGATCTTACACAGCATAGAGCAGAAAAACCATTAGCTATCGCAGACCAGGAGAATAACAGAAATAAACAGAAATCACAAAAAAAGTGATTATTCAGAAATAGTTGAAGAACTGACAAAGAAATAGGCGGCGCGGTGGTGTAGTGGTTAGCACTGTCGCCTTGCACCTCCAGGGTCTGGGTTCGATTCCCCGGCCAGGCTCGATTCCCGTCTCTGTGTGCATGGAGTTAGCATGTTCTCCCCGTGCTTGGTGGGTTTCCTCCGGGTACTCCGGTTTCCTCCCACAGTCCAAAGATATGCAGGTTAGGCTAATTGGCGTTCCCAAATTGCCCGTAGTGTGTGATTGGGTGTGTGAGTGTGTGTATGTGTATGTGCCCTGCGATGGATTGGCACCCTGTCCAGGGTGTACCCCGCCTAGTGCCCGAAGTCTCCTGGGATAGGCTCCAGGTCCCCCGCGACCCTGAACACAGGATTAAGCGGTATAGAAAATGAATGAATGAATGACAAAGAAATTCACAAATCTATGAACAGTTTAAAGAAAAGTCAGACGTATTATTTAGATTTGATTATGTCTGTTTCCTCCTAAATTACACTTTAAACCAGATCAGATGTAGATCCTTTCTTTATTTCTTCCTTTAGAGTGTTTCCCTGTCAGGATGCGTTCCAATCCATTTAGGAGGATAAGAGCCCTTGAGTAAGGCCCATAACCCTGACCCTAATCACCGGCGACCCTGCGCTCTGACCCCATGAATACAGGACAAATAAACTTCATTTAACTTTACACAAAGGGCCACTTATAAAACCCTTTTTGTCCGAAGAAAGTTAAGCTAAATGCTGATCAGCTCACACACTTACCCAGTTAATCCATAAAATACACTCTTCAAAAGAAGGATTCTTAATGGGTTAACTGTCGCTAACTGTCAGTCACCAGCTCGTCAAGTCGCAGTTAGTTAGTCCGGCTGGTGCGGAAACATATGTGTGGGCGGAGCAAAATAACTGGTTAAATAAAAAAACTAATTATAATCTGTCGATAATTAATGGTGTTCGTGGAGCTGTTTTGTAAAAGCGAGATCACACTCGAGGTCGTGCTGCTGTACTGAATATCAGCACGTTTCTGACATGTCCAGTACTCGGGCTCCGCCCTCGTGCCTTCAGCCGCATCATGGCCGTGCTGATATTCGGTACAACAGCCTGAACTGGAGTGTGACATTGCTTAATTGGTAATATTTCTGTTGTTACCAGCCTACAACACTATAAACTAACCAGCAGTTTAATGTTAACCAGCCAGTAACAGCTCATGAACAAAAAGTAGTTTTTATATGTGTATTTATATAGAAGAATAAACAGAGCTAATGCAGCAAGCTGAAGAACAACTCAAAAGTAGTTTTTCCAGAACTTTTAGTGAAACATGTGTGAGTACTTCAGCTTAGTTAAGCTCAGTCTTGTTAGGCTTTGCTGATTAAAATAGTCACAATGGTCTTATTGTGTTAGTCAATAAAACTAATCTAAATATAAATAATTGTTAAAATCCTGTAAAAGATGAAAATGAGGCCAAATTATTTTATTTATTTTTATATTTTTCACTCATCTTTTGCACTCACTAATCTATGTGTATCTTTTTTCAATAACATTCATAATGTTCTTTTTTTTCTGGACCACGTTGTTTATATCGCTCCTGCTGGATCTGAGTACATTTACAAATCCAAAGATGTGATGTAATGGTGGAGATGTTCCGCTCCTACACGGCGGTGAATCACTCGGGGGTTTAAAGTGAACTGTTTATCTGATGTAAACGACTGTCCATACGCTCCCGCTCTCTAAACTCACTCCATCATCTGCTCAAAAATAACTGAACACACACATGTATTATATTGTACAAAACTTTGGCTCATGAATATACTGCATGAATGTAAATATGGGTCTTATCTGCCGTATCGTGTACAGAGTGAGAGACGGTGATGTCTTAGAAGGATCAATATATCTTCATGTCATATCAGAACTGTATAAAGTGTTGTTGTTTGTCTGGAACAAGGCATTGATGTATATCCATCGCATAACAAAATGTCAGACGTTATACAGTACATATATATATATATATCCTGTGTATTATTCCAACTCTGCGACATGCTAACTTTTTAAAATTTTAAATAAAACTGTACTATTGAATCTCAAATCTTTATATCTAATGTCATTAATTAATTACCTTTATGAAAATGTAATTGTGTGATTAATATTTCATTCAGTAATGTCCAACAATTTCATTGTTATTGTCATTGTTATATACACTGATCAGACATAACATTACGACATTACGACATTATGCCCAGTATTGTGAAGGTTCCCCTTGTGCCACCATGGAACAGTACAATTAGAAGAAGACTGAACAAGTACAGTTAGTTTGAAAGGGTTGCCAGGAGGAGGCCTCTTCTGTCTAAAAAAAAGAAAATGGAAGCATGACTGAGGTTTGCATAACTGCATCTGAAAAAATCCACAAGACTTCTGGAACAATGTCCAGAGTGGAGCTGTTTGACCTTAAGACTCAGAGTGTCACTGGGGAAGCTGCAGAGCAACACTCTGAGGGGCCAAAACTGCCCCCGTGGCAGTCTGGGCCTTGGGGTGCCTGGCCCTTACAGGATTTATTACCCAAGATGATATCCTTGGCAAAAAGCAAGAACCAAAAGTCCAAGAGGTTGAATTGAACCTAATCCAACTCCTCCTAAAACAAACTCCTAAACAATGAGATGGTCTATAACCTGGAACATGATAAGTATAAGTTATTATCCAGCCTAAAACACATAATGTTGTCTCTACCTCCAGGATTTTGTAAGGTGGGGTCTTGGTTGTCCAGGACATGCCATGGGTGCTCAATCGGATTATTATCTGGTGAGTTTGGACACCGGAGTGGTGGGAATGGGCTCCTACCCAGCTGTGCCCAGTGTGCAGTGGGCTGTGGTGCACTGGGTGTTCTGGTGCCTTTCTATCATAACCAACATTGACTTGTTCTGTAATTTGTTCTACATTGGCTTTTCTGTGGGATGAGACGAGATGGGCAGGCCTTTGGTCCCCGTGGGCATGTGTGAGTCTTGGGTGCCTACAGATTGTTTTTTTTTTTCTGAAAGTCTCACGTTTGAAAATCAAAGATTGTTTTTGTACTGACTTATTGTAGTAATGTGGATATAATAGAAACATGTACAGAAAGAAAAACATAGGGAGCCTATGACTTTTAAACAGTACTCTATACAGTATGCAGGGGCGCTACTAGACATTCTGGGCCCATTAATGAAACTGACCCTTTTCAATTGTCTTAGCATTTTTAAGGGTTCGTGTCACTCAGGATTTTATAGTTAAAATGAGGCGTGCAAACTTTTGCACTGTACAGCAAAGTGTTATCCAACAAACCCTTAAGGGACACTTGAAGAACCATTTTTCCTAATAAACAAGTCCGAATACAGATATACTGTAGAAGTGACTCTCAGATTCCTGACAGTTTAGAACTTGATTTTTGTTCAAAGTTTACAATCTTTAAGATTCTTTAAATATTTAAATCTTTCAATCTTTAAATATTTCTACACTGAGACAGAATATTTTTAAATGATATAGTTCAAACTGCCTATATGTCAATACTTAATGTACAGGGAAATATAATGTACAGTAGATAGATGAACATTAGGATGCCATTTCCACAATAACCGCAGCACAGTTTAATCTTATTTAGATGTATTACTGCTCTGTGGATGAACATGATGAATTGCCTGGCAGCGTTTGGCATCTGTTATTAGAAGAAATGCAGGCTTGTGATTTTATATGAATGATTTTATAAGCCATATGTTTCCCCATGTTTGTGTTTATGATGTATGAAACACCTTTAGGCTCTTATTTCACTTGTATGTTGCATGTTTACTAGGGCTTTTAGTAACATTATTTCTTAGCAAAAGTCTTACCTTACCCTTACAGGATTTATTAACCAGGATGATATTCTTGCCAAAACATTTGCCCACCTTCTTTGGAACAAACAAGAACCAAAAGTCAAAAATGTGGAATTGAACCGAATCCAACTCCTACTAAAACCAACTACTAACCAATGAGATGGTCTATAACCTGGAACATCATAAGTTATTATCCAGCCTAAAAAGCATTGTGTTGTCTCTACCTCCTGGACTTTTCCAGGTAGGAGAAACTGGATTAGGGTCAATCTTCAGCTCCTGGGCTTTTATGGTTCGGAGGAGGTGGATCACGGCAGGTCTCCACCTCCTATACATCTTGGAAATTTGTAGTTAGGAGGTGCTGGACTATGGTTTAACTCCACCTCCTGGATTTTTGTAGATAGGATCATTGAATCAGGGTCAATCTCCACATTCAGCTAGGAGGAGGTAGCTATCTCTACCCCTAGAATGTTGGAAGGTATGAACAGAGGGATACTGCATATCATCACTGTAGCAAAAGGAGAGAGGACCTGAAGGCACAGAGTGAGAATGTGAGGGAACCTGCGGGTGAACACAGTGAGAGTAAGACATTAAGAGCATCTGAGGGGACGCATAGTGAGAATGAGACTGAGAGAGCATCTGGGGGGGGGGGGGGGGGGGCAGTGAGAGTGAGGCAGAGTGAGGACCTGAGGGGACACAGTGAGAGTGAGCATCGATCAGACAGAACACTCAGGACCTCAAAGACCAAGAGCAATAGAAAATCATAAAAAGTTTTTTAAAGGGAATTTTCAGGACATATGATGTGGCAGCACCATGATAATGAATAATGAACAATATATTGTGCAGCCCTATTGTGTGTGTGTGTGTGTGTGTGTGTGTGTGTGTGTGTGTGTGTGTGTGTGTGTGTGTGTGTGTGTGTGTAATAAAAGGCTCGAGCAGCAGTGTGAAATCGAGGCCATATGGATCCACAGAACCACAGCGGAGGAGATGATCCCAGAATACACGAACCTCATCTGAGAGAGTCAACAGCATCTGCGGAAATCTGCTACCGTCTGCGCACACACACACACACACACACACACACATACACACACAAACACGCACACACACACACACACAGAGCATAAAGATTACAGAAGTACTGCAGTGACAAATATTTCATTCAGAGATGAGCGCTGTTAAATTTATATTTATATTTATTATTACTTAAACTGTGTAGATATTTATTGGAATTTAATGGATCCACATCAGTGTTTATGTAGAAAATAATAGTAATCTACAGTATTTTTATAATATTTTTGTAATTATAGATAAAAGTACAGTGGAACCTTGGATTACGAGTATAATTCGTTCCCGGAAGCGGCTCGTATTTCAAAACACTCGTAAACCAAATTAAATTTTCGCATAAGAAATAATTGAAACTGAAATTATTTGTTCCACAGGCCAAAAAAATAAATACATATAAATTATAAACACAAAATATAAAGTAAAAATAAAAAAAATTAACCTGCACTTTACTTTTGAAAAGAATCCTGACAGAGAAGAGTTTCTGTGTAGAGGGAGAGAGTGTGGGTCTGTGTGAAAGTAGGAGGGGGATCTGTGTGTGTGTGTGTGTGGGTGTGTGTGTGTGGGGGGGGGTCACGGTGTCCAATGACGTGCACGCACACAGACACAAAGAGCAGGCTGATACAGAGAGAGAAAATGGATCTTTAACCTCTCTAATGAGACTTGCTTTTGCTTTACAGGCGCACTGTACACACACACACACGCACACACACACACACACGTGGTCACAGTGTTTATAGTAAACAGTACACCCGTGCACGGATGTTCATTATACCAGAACACTCGCAAACCGCATTACTCACAATCCGAGGTTTCACTGTATCTAAAATTAGTGTTTTTTAAACATATTGTTAGGATATTGACTTTTTTAATGATATAATATTAAATATATATTTATAAATGTAATTATTTTTAAAAAATGAACATGTAATAGTTGTAATTTTTCAGAAATCTTTGGAGAAATCACTAATTATTTAGTCAAAAACATGTTTTTTCTCTGTGGATTAGGAACAGACTGTATGTGGCAAAATTATTTCCACCCTTAAAGAAATTTTTATGGAAAATAGTTCTTGATATTGCTTTTAGTAATAACATTAATTTGCCTTATGACCGTTTCTTGTGCCACTTTTTGTAAATGGCACATCAACATGGGTAAATAAAAAAAATAATAAAATAAAAAAAATTTATTAATTAAAAATAAATAAATAAATAAATAAATAAATATATATATATATATATATATATATATATATATATATATAAATAATATATATATATATATATATATATATATATATATATATATATATATATATATATATAAAGGGAAAAATAAAGCTGTTAAGCATAAATTGGTGAGAAAATTAGGAATTCAATAGCATTGATCTGTGAACGTTCTTTGGGCCGAGGTAAAATATGGAACATTAACCAGGAAGGGTACACATGTAAAGACTGCCTTCAGGGCTGTGTGTGCTAAAGAAGGAAGAGTGGTCCAAGATCCCTCCATAGGCCTTCTCCAACTTTCTTTAACAATTCAGAAATGTGCGTTCTCATCAGGGGAGTCTCCAAATACTGCAGCTGTATGTGAAATTGTATTGTTTGTTTGTTTGTTTGTTTGTTTATTTATTGTGTGTTATGTCTGCATTATTATAAGGTGTGTGGTACCTAAGAAAAAAAAATTTTGTTCCAAAAATTTGTGTGACAATAAAAGCATAATGTTTACTGATTTGTTTAAGCCCACAATTATCATTCATTGCATGTGTGGTGCTTTTTATATACAGTACTAACCACAGCTCATTTTCATCAAGGGTGTAAATAATTCTAGAGTTGACTGTATGTACACCACATAGCCAGAACAATGTTTATTCCAACACTTATATCTTCACTCTTATATCTCCAGTTACTGTGTGAAAATGATTCCTCATGAGCCTCCCAGAGCCGCTCTCTCACACTCTGAGTCCTAGAATCTGCTCCGTGCCATCAGGGAAGAAGGAAAAACTCTATATGTGATAACCTGGTAATCAGTACATTAATTGTTATTTATTTATTTATTTATTTTGCATATTCCCCCCAATTTTCTGCCTAATTTAGTCGTATCCAATTCCTCCCCGTCACTAGGGGGCACTCCACATTAAGGCTTCTACTACCATTCAGTCGGGAGGGTTGAAGACTATCACGTGTTTCCTTCGAACCACGTGACGCCAGCTGACCGCATCTTTTCGAACTGCTCGCTCACGCACCTTTGGAGGCGGAGTAGCACACTCGGAGGACAGCGCTATCCGCTCCTTCCGCTTGCACGAGCTCACAGATGCCCCTGATTGGCTGTAGAGCCGTGATTAATGGGGGAGCACTAAGTACATCTGAGAGAGCTCGGCCAATCAGCTATCTCTAGACCTCCAGCTGCGAGAGGTTACAGCATCACCCGGGAACCGAACTCTGAGTCTAGACCTGAACAACTGATCAACCCCAGATCATAACACTGTCTCCACAGTGGACAGTGTGCATGATGGGTGCATCGCTTCATGCGCTTCCCTTCTTACCCTGACACGCCCATCACTCTGGAATAGACTCAATCTGGACTCATCAGGTCACATGACCCTTTTCCATCGCTTCAGTCTTTATGCTCCTTAACAAACTGAAGCCATTTTTTTCTGATGAGTCTCACCAATGAGTGGTTTCCTTGTCTGTGTTTCCTTATGTACTGGAAAAACCTGATCGGTCATCAATGGATTTTTTTCCTCCCTCTTGCTCGGATATATAAGAGTGTATGAAATATTATAGTGTGTAAAGGTATCTTTGTGCTGGGCAGTGCATCCTAGTTTCTATAATTGTTTCTTATTCAGGGCAAAGAAAACTCGCTCATAGTGTACAGCTGTTTAAAATCCCTGTTTTATAATCATGATGATGATGATGATGTGTGAGGAATGATGTGAGAGCTGCAGCCTTCAGTTTAGAATCATCTTCAGTACATAGGCTCCCCCTGCTGGACATAAAAGAAGAACTATCTATTAAACACACAACACAGTGCAGAAGTTTGTAGCAAGTAGCAAGGAAGTAGCAAATATTAGTAAAAGTGAGGGGAGAAGGGCATGAAGAGGATGAAGAGTGGAAAGGCTGTTGGACCTGATGACATACAGTACCTGTGGAGGTATGGAAGTCCTTAGGAGAGGTGGCAGAAGAGTTTGTTTAACAAGATCTTGGAGAGTGAGAGGATTCTAGATGAACGAAGAAGTGTATTGGTTTACGAACAAGGGAGATGTGCAGAGCTGTGGCAATTACAGAGGTATAAAGCTAATGAGCCATACAATGAAGCTGTGGGAAAGAGTAGTGAAAGCTAGGTTAAGGGCAGAGGTGAGCATTTGTGAGCAGCAATATGGTTTCATGCCTAGAAAGAGTACATCAGATGCAGTATTTGCTTTGAGGATGCTGATGGAAAATTTCAGAGAAGGTAATAAAGAGTTGCATTGTGTCTTTGTAGATTTAGAGAAAGCATTCAACAGGGTGCCGAGAGAGGAGCTGTGGTGTTGTATGAGGAAGTCTGGAGTGGCAGAGAAGTATGTTATAGTGGTGCAGGACATGTACAGTATGAGAGCTGTAAGACAGTGGTGAGATGTGCTGCAGGTGTGACAGAAGAGTTCAAGGTGGAGGTGGGTCTGCATCAAGGATCGGCTCTAAGCCCCTTTTTGTTTGCTCTAGTGATGGACAGGATGACAAATGAGGTTAGACAGGAGTCTCCATGGACTATGATGTTTGCAGATGACATTGTGCTTTGTAGCGAGAGCAGGGAACAGGTGGAGGAAAATTTGGAGAGGTGGAGGTACGCTCTGGAAAGCTGAGGAATGAAGGTTAGCTGCAGCAAGACGGAATACATGTGTGTGAATGAGAGGAACCCAAGAGGAACAGTGAGGCTACAGCAAGCAGAGGTAAAGAAGGTGCAGGATTTTAAGTACTTAGGGTCAACGGTCGAGAGCAACGGAGAGTGTGGAAAGGAGGTGAAGAGGCGGGTACAGGCATTTTGGAATGGGTGGAAAAAAGTTTCAGGTGTGTTGTGCGATAAAAGAGTATCAGCGAGAATGAAAGGAAAGGTGTACAGGACAGTAGTGAGACCAGCGATGCTCTTCAGCTTAGAGACAGTGGCACTGAAGAAAAGACAGGAAGCAGAGCTAGAGGTAGGAGCTGAAGATGTTGAGGTTCTCTTTGGGAGTGACAAGGATGGATAGGATCAAGAATGAGTTCATCAGAGGGACAACCCATGTGAGATGTTTTGGAGATAAAGTCAGAGAGGCCAGATTGAGGTGGTTTGGACATGTTCAGAGGAGAGATGGTGAATATATCGGTAGAAGGATGCTGAGGTTGGAACTGCCAAGCAGGAGGTCTAGAGGAAGACCAAAGAGGAGATTTATGGATGCAGTGAGAGAGGACATGAAGTTAGTTGGTGTGAGAGAAGAGGATGTAGAGGATAGGGTTAGATGGAGGCAGATGTGTGGCGACCCCTGAAAGGGAACAGCCGAAAGACAAAGAAGAAGAAGAAGCTGTTCTGAGGAATAGTTTCTATGCAGAGGAAATGAGTTTCAGAGGAAATTACATAATAAGCAATAATTACAGTAACAAAGGGTGCCAATAATTAAGAGGTTTTTCTGTGAGCTGTGAAAGGAGTTCTACAGACACTTCAGGTCAACACAATTCTGGGAACGAAAACAAATAAAAAATGTCGGAGGCCGTGACAATAAACAGAGAATTAAACACAGAGATAAACAGATGCGATAAGGGAAAACTGTGGTACCTCTGCGGAGTCTGTTACTCTTCACACACACACACAGACACACACACACATCCCCGGTGGAGCGCTGAAATCCCACGGAGCTTTAACACTTTAAACATGACAGTGGTCACGTAACAACTTCATCCCGTTTCACCCCAGTGTATTTTCCAGTTTGTGAGTCAAGAACTTCGAAGTAGATGAAACTTTAAATGTCGGTGTTAATGAGAGCAACTAAATTAAGAACTAAATCATTAAATGTGTTTTATTCCTCTTATATCGCATCAGTTATCAGTTGAAGCCAATTATTGCAGTTTTCATCTGATAAACAGTGACACATCAAATACTTCGCCAGTTAATATTTACAGTTTATCTAGTTTAAGTTTTCTCACTGTACACATCAGCCCTTGCGAATGACATCACCATTACTCCTCACACACAATGTGTTTAGATTCAAGTTGGGGTTTTCTGTGTTAACCAAGATGGCGCCGGTGAGGTCGGCTGCCGTCACGACTGCTCTGACCACCTTTTCTTTGTTTTTGTTTTTTAAGTTAGTTTCCAGTGTTTTAAAATCGGCAAAATCACCACCATTGAGTACATTAAGTATGATAGAGACACTCTTGTTTCTATTGGTATACAATGTACTCACAATTCAACGTTTTTAACTCCGGATCCGAGCTGGCCAAGTGAGATTCTGAGGGAGAACAAAGTACGCGACGTGAAGCGGAACTGGCTGAGAGCTAGTGCACAACGCACACCTCTGCCCAGCATCCTGGTCGCCAACGTACAGTCACTGGAGAACAAACTCGATGACCTCAGGGCCAGGATAAAGTTCCAGAGAGACATTCGGGACTGCAATCTCCTCTGCTTCACAGAGACATGGCTGAACCCAGTAGTTCCGGACCACTGGAGCCCCCCAGGGTTGTGTTCTGAGCCCCCTGTTGTACTCCTTGTACACGCATGACTGCGTGGCCACTACCAACTCCACCACGGTCATCAAGTTTGCTGACGACACTGTCGTGGTGGTCCTGATCACCAACAACGATGAGTTGGCCTACCTAGAGGAGATTGGAAATCTGGAGAACTGGTGCCAGAGGAACAACCTCCTCCTAGCTCAGAACTAAATCATTCAATGTGTTTCAGCTCGATAGTGGACTTTTGTACAAAGCAGGAGAGGAACTACCAGACCCCCGTCATCAACAGGAGCCCAGTGGAGAGAGTGGACAGCTTTCGATACCTCGGTGTTCACATTACTCAGGACCTGTCATGGTCCTGTCACATCAACACCGTGGTGAGAAAGGCCCGGCAGCATCTCTACCACCTAAGACGCTAGAGAGACTTCAGACTGCCCTCCAAGGTGATCAGGAATTTCTACTCCTGCACCATAGAGAGCATCCTGACGGGAAACATAACAACCTGGTTTGGAAACAGCACCATGCTGGACAGACGAGCTCTACAGCGGGTGGTGCGATCAGCTGAGCGCATCATCCGCACTGAGCTCCCTGACCTGCACTCAATCTACAGCAAGCGGTGCTGGACTAAGGCCAGGAAGATCGTGAAGGACCTCAGCCATCCCAACAATGGACTGTTCACTCTGTTGCGGTCTGGGAAGCGATTCCGCTCCCTAAAGGCCAATACAGAGAGACTGAGGAGGAGCTTCTTCCTGCAGGCGATACGGTCTCTCAATCACAATCACAACACAGGACTAATACTGTCTTTTTCTAACATCCATCACTGACTGGACATTCATGGCCACTTTGGACACATTTGCACTACATATTTATATTTTCATCTATGGACCACTGCACAAATCACTTTAAATAAGTCACTTTACAAAGTCATTTTCTATGCGTATTTGCATACCCCAGCCACTTCATTCATTCATTCATCTTCTATACCGCTTAATCCTGTGTTCAGGGTCGCGGGGGACCTGGAGCCTATCCCAGGAGACTTCGGGCACTAGGCGGGGTACACCCTGGACAGGGTGCCAATCCATCGCAGGGCACACACACACACACACCCAATCCCCAGCCACTTCAAAACTTATAATTTTCTGTTTTTGACAAATTTCTATTTAAATTTCTTTCTATATCTGTTATATTGATATTTTGTTCTTATATTGATATTGTTCTTATTTGTAAAGTATATTTACTTTGTACAGTACATTTCACTAGTTTAATCTTATTTTCTAATGTATTCTTTTATTACAGTATATTTTTTTGTACAGCATATTTTATTTTGCTAGTTAATTTTATTTTTAACGTATTTCTTTTATTCACATTTATTTTCTTATGTATAAGCTTTTATAATTTTTAAGGTCACTAGCAGTCGTGTAAGCATTTCACTACATATCGTACTCTGTATGACTGTGTATGTGGCAAATAAAATTTGAATTTGAATTAGAAATTTGAATTTGTCACTGTGTCAGGCACTGGTGCTTAGTTTTCATTCCTTGTATCCTGTTCATGTTTCCAGTTCTCCCTCCTGTTCCCTGTCTTGATAACATTCAGTTTGCTTGTTTGTGTTTCACCGTGTCTGCACTCATCATCATATACAACGAAACTCCAGACCACAGGAGGGATGCAGCAGGTGGTCTTCTGATTACGCGTCCCTGCGAGCAGGTCATCCAGTGGAAGATGTTTCTGTAGATCTACAAGGAGATGTTTCAGGAGGACCAGAGTGACATAAGGTGTGACAGGTTACATACAGAAGAAAAAGAAATGTTCACCCCTAAACATAAATACGGCTCACAGCTTTGTTGTTGGATCGACATAACTCCACCCTGACACCACGTCCTACATAAACACCTGTCTCAGCACCAGACTTGCAACTTTTTGTTGTCCTAAAACTGGAGACTCCTTTCTTACATTTGCATTCGAGCATTTAGCTAGAGATTGGAGCAACTTACATTTTTTACCCAGTAATACATTTGAGGGCCAACATGGTGACTGTGGTGTTGCTCTGGTGATCATGGTGGGGCTGTGGCTTGACGTGGTGTGACAGTTTTTTTTTTTTTGCTTTTTCAGCTTTTATCAAAGAACTATTTAAGCAACACTTTTTACTGGTCTTATCCTTCTAGAAAGGATACTTCTACTTGTGGAGAAACAGAGGTGTCAAGTAACGAAGTACAAATACTTCATTACCTTACTTAAGTAGAGATTTTGGGTATCTATACTTTACTGGAGTAATTATTTTTCAGCCGACTTTTTACTTCTACTCCTTACATTTTTCAGCAATTATCTGTACTTTCTACTCCTTACATTTTAAAAATAGCCTCGTTACTCTATTTTTATGATCAGAACGCGCACCCCCCCCCCCACCGTCACATGATCAGAACGCACCCCCCCCCCCTCCGTCACATGATCAGAACGCACCCCCCCCCCCCCCTCCGTCGCGTGATCAGAACGTGCACCCCCCACCCCGTCCGTCCGTCCGTCCGTCGCATGATCAAAACACGTGACCTTAATGCTTTTCCGCCCCCCCTCACGTTACTTTTACTTTTATACTTTAAGTAGTTTTGAAACCAGTACTTTTACACTTTTACTTGAGTAAAAAGCTTGAGTTGATACTTCAACTTCTAAAGAAGTCTTTTTAAACCCTGGTATCTATACTTCTACTCAAGTAATGAATGTGAATACTTTTGACACCACTGTGTCACACACACGTTTTCTGTATTTTACTGTAAGTAGAACATAAAAAAATTAAATAAAGTAAAATTAGCACCTATACTTTTGGCATGAACCTGCACTTCTGTCAATGATGCATTTTTATTGAAATCGATCACAAGCCCTTTTAACTAATCACAAAGAAAGATGTAGAAGATTCTCCAAGATGGAGGACAAGCACAGTAGACTTACTGTATTATTTTGATTTGCGGGAAGAAATAAAAAAAAATCTGAGAAGCAACTTTAAAGATAACAATCTGAATCTGTTTGTTTTTATTTATTGTTTGTTGTTTATGGTGCATTTATATATATATATTTTTTTTTTACTTTTGCACGTTCCTCTAACCTGTGCTTGATCTTCTAATGATGTTCTAATCAGGAGGACGTGAACGTTCCATCCTGAGCCATGGGAATATAAGAAATGTTTGCACTAGAGATAATATTATGTTAATCCTGATTTAAACACCAAAACTTTCCATGCGCAGGGTTTTTAAAAATGCTGGTGATTGTCATCTGTTTTTTCTGATAAACAGACGAGGAAGCGTGGCGTAATCACTGAGCTCCAGGAGGTAAAGATAATAAATCATTATCCCGCTGTCTGTACTCAAGAGCGACTGGAAAAACCTCCAAGCTCTTCCTCGTCTGAGCGTCACGGCTCCAGTCCACGAGACCACACACGGGGTCACACGAGGTCACGAGAATCAAGACGCATCAGCAGTCAGCCTGAAAATGGGAGCGCTAATGGATCAGACAATTTAATTAGGACACAGTAATGAGCTCAGGCTGGGGAACCACTAGGGGAACATCAGGAGATACACAACATCTACTAATGGAGACTTAAAATAATAATAATAATAATAATAATAATAATAATTTCCTCTAAATTATATTTCTTTATCTCTAATTAATCATCTGTTTCATATGGAATCCATAAGGGAAAAAAAGAAGATTCAGGAATTTTTACATGTGATTTATTTTTTTATTACATGATTAATTAGTTTTCAGAGATTATATTTCCAAACGTGATTTTTAACCATTTTTGTAATTATTCACTCATTCATATTCCATATTCCATCACAGGGCACTAAGATCCAAGATGGCGCCGGTGAGCTCGCTGCCGTCACCAAGTCTCCGAACTCTCTGTCTTTGTTTTTGTTTGTTACATTTATCAACCTTGTACATCTGGTAAACTTTTACAGCTAAAGGTTTCCTATATTTGTATCATTTTCTCATATTGCATATTTTATTTCTCTATTGGAATACTCTATCTTTTTAAGTCATAATTATGATATAGTAAGTCATAATTATGAGATATTAAGTCATAATTATGAGATAAGTCCCGTGATTTCTTTTTTTATTGTGTGAATGCAATGCGCTTCCATACTATCTAAATCTCTGAATGAATTGTATGTATTTGCTAATGCACATCATTTCCGCAGAGACCCTTTTCTTCTTCTTTCCTGATGTGTGGTCGTATAAGCATTTCAATTACATTTGAATTTTGACACACACACACACACACACACACACACACACAGACCCAGACACAAATTTGCCTAATCTGCCTGTGTTTAGCCTGAGGGAGGAAACCCAGCAGGCACGGGGAGACCACATGTAAACTGCGAGCAGGACGTGTGAGACCACAGTGCTGACCATCAGTCCACCACCGAGACACCTGACTCACAACCACAACACACTTTACACGTAGGATTCTCAAACCTATTATTCTTATTTACACATATAATTCCTAGATGTGATTCATTTATTTCCACTTGATTTGTTAACTTAGATTGTTCTACCTATGATTCTTATACTTTAATTTTATATCCAAATTTTATTCTTATATGATTCACTTCTTGCTTTATGTTATTCTTAATCATGATTTCTTTATTTTAACATGTGATTTGTAATTTTTATTATTTATTTCCACATTTCCATCATATACATGATTAATTTATTGATTTTTATCATTTCTTTAAACCTATGATTCTCACACTTGATTATTTTCATTATAACATAACATTTATTTCATTTCCATGTGACTTTCCCTGTGTATTTTCATGAGATTAAATTTTTCCTAATGTGATTTTTTCACTCGATCAGTTTTATGATTCTTACAGACAGTTTGTTTCTTTCAGCATTTGTTTCCTCATCATGATTCATTTAACATATGATTTGTACATACATGTGATTTAATTATTTCCAAATGTGATTCTTATGCGATTCACTTCTTTCTTTATGTGATTCTTAATCATAATGTCTTTATTTTGTATTTTAATTATTTATTTCCACATACAATTATTATACATGATTCATTTATTTCCACTTGATTTTTTTGATTCTCAACTTTGGTTATTTAATTTTCATGAGATTTAATTATTTCCACGTGATTTTCATGTGAATCATTTTTATGTATGAATCAATGTGTTTTTTTTCCATTACGTTCATGTGATTAATTTATTTCCTAATGTGATTCTCATTCATTACTTTTTATGTGATTCTCTATTGAGATTTCCTAAATTTGACGTTTCATTTATTTCCACATGTGATTCATAATCATACTTCATTTATTTCCACATGTGATTCTGAATCCTGATTCATTAACTTGTGTGTGTGATTTGTATTTTATTTCCACATAGAACTATTATTATATACGATTCATGTATTTCTACTTGAACCGTACACTTTTTAAATCTATGATTCTCAAACTTGATTATTTACACATGACATAAAAACATTTTTCATGAGAATTAATTATTTCCACATGTGATTCTTTCACATGATCACTTCTATGCCTGATTCTTACGGTCAATTTGTTTCTTCATCGCGACTCATTTGCTTTCAGATATGATTCCTGCAGATGATTCACGTATTTTAACACCTGATTCTTACGTGTGATTTATTCCCCATGTGTGATTCTTATACATGATTGCTAGAATTATTATGTTCTTATTATATTCACAGTATCATATTATAGAATGTACAGTTTACATTAAGTATTAAAATTTTTAATTTACACTAAATTAATCAGAATCTATCAGACTTGGATCAATACTAGACTTGGATGAATGTTTTTACAGTTGAAGGTTTTCTTCCAAAATCCTACATGATACAGTGTTTGGACGAAAGTTTTCTTGAGGAGAAAAAACACACTGTGCGCTCGTCCTGAGCTGAACATCGCACTCTCTTCAATCGCAGCAGAATCACACTGTTGTTGTCTTGTTGGTCCTCTCAGGCTCTCTCTCACACACACACTTACACACACACACACACACACACACACACACACTTACACACACACACATTCCCTGTGCTCCACTGAGGATAGAAACATGCAGATGTACTGATGAATGTTAGTGTTATGGATGTTATCACGCATCCTGATATCAGCATCGCAGCTAATTTTCTCCAGACGTCCTGAGTTCATAAATAAACAACGTCTCAATGGCTGCTGAAGAACTTTAAATAAAACTTCTTTAGAAGCCACACATCAGCTCTTATAATCCCTGATGTAGCTCAGTGATCTTCAGCATAATAGTAACAACACATTACAGCGTTGGTTCATAATACATGCGGCGTTCAAGTCAAAACCGGGACTTTTGGTTGTACAGAATAACAGAACACAGTTCTGAGTTCTGAGTAAAAACTCCCTTTATTACTCTATATGATCCCCTGATACACTAATGCACTTATACCAGTGTGTCATTAGTGCTTGGACACCATCAAGGTAGAACGTTTTCTTACAGACTGCCTGATTCACTTCTGAAACGCCGGCCTCCCAGGAACTCCTTTAAAGGTCCAAACAGGACCGTATAACTTCCTCCCAGGTCATGAAATCTTGCACACAGATCATGAACCTGTTATAACTGAATTATGAATCTTTATAATTATAATCTGACTTTCTGTATGCTATAATTTTCTACATCACAGTCATGACACTTTAACAAAAGATAAATGCATTACAGCATCAAGATGTGTGTTTATTATACCTTTACATACAGTAAATTTCATATTCCTGCTTATAAGTTTGCACATTTGCACAATTTACTGTATGTTGTCTTTTTTTTATAGTTCTTAGCTAGTTTTGTTTATTTATGGTGTTAATTTGCTGTCTTAGCTAGTTAGCTGATTAAGTGTCTTAGCTAGTTTTGCTAATTTGATGTTGTATGTAGTATGTAGTGTGTGAACTGTATATGAACTGTATATGATTGAAATGATAATAAAAGCTGACTTGACCTGATGCCAGTGTTACGATGCTTTAATAACAGAGCTGTTTGTTACAGTTTTATAGTAAAGTCATGGTGCTGCTCTAGTTATGTTTAGTTTCTCAGATATTCAAGGAAATCATGTTTTATATATAAAATATTTCTCCTCACACATTTCATGCTAATTTCACACAAAAAAAAAATGTGATTGTGTAAAGCTGCTTTATGCTGCGACTATGACTATTGCTAAAGGCGCTACATAAATAAAATTGAATTGAATTGAACAGTGTTGTGATGGTTAATAATGCTGCTGTGTATCAGAGTGTCATGGGGTCTTAGGGTAAAGTCAAGATTATATCTCAGTTATGAAGTTTGATATCATCGTTATGTCACTGTGACACATCAGAACCATAAAGAGTCAGCTGTCATGATCTCACATAAATGTATTAAGACAACCTTATGTCATGAAAACTCTATGTAATGTGACTTAGAGCTTATGTCACATCAGAGGTTATAAAGACAGCTCTTGTGACACGACCTTGCTTAGTATAAGTGTTTATAAATGTTCATGTAGGTTCATGAAAGTTGTCTTGTTAAACCTCTTATGTAGGTGTTATGTAGCCTTACGAACTCTCTGGTCTCTGCAAATAACCACAGGATTTTAGATTGTTTTACATTTAAGAGCTTGTGTTTATTACAGGAAGGAATGAGTAGCATTTTTTTACACAGTAAGCGCCGTCATGAGTATCCGCTGCAGTGACATTAGCAGTGCTGCGCTAACGCTGTGCTAACACCACGGAGGAGTGATGTGTTCTTTCTCTCATGTTTCCTCATTAGTGCTCTGACAAACGAGTGGACTTCCAGTGGACTTCAGTGCTAGCCGGGTCCGCTGTTGGCGTGAAGCATGACAGAGCTAGGTGGCGCTCTGTTCAGGACGGAGGAGCAGGACGGCGTTGTCGGTACTCGGGCAGGTGGTGCAGGATCCATCCCGCTGGGAGCAGGAGAGCCGTCGCAAACACCGACATGATGAAGAAACTTTGCTGTGGGGGACACGAGGAAGTGACAACACACACAAATACACATGATTCAGCTTTAGGGTCAGTTATAAACTATTAAAAAAAACATAATAATTTCAATAAATAATTATTGTGGAGCTTTGTTGATGAGTACAAATGAGAAAATTTGACTTAGCATTTTGTAACCCAAGATTACTTTTATTTTCTAAAGAATAAAACCCTTGTGTTATTGTAAAATAATCATTATGAAACGTCGTTACTGTTCTCACCTCAGTGTTGATCAGTGTTTCGTGTAACGTGTTGGATGACTTTTTTGATGTAACGTGTAATCTAACGCTTTAGCTCCGCAATTTAAGTTCTCAGTTATTTAGTTATTTTTTCAAAAATGTAATCCATTATTCAGACAATTTATCCGTGAGCCAGACAGCAGTCATTCCCAATCCCTTATTGTGTGTGTGAAAGTCGTCCTACAAGCCCCGCCCCCTATAACCCGCCCCCTCTGTTATTCCTGCTGTTATACAAGAATCTCATCTATGCGGTTTGACTATGTGAGGACCGACGCGCAGAAAGATGGAAACCTAATCACGGCACCAAGACCCGCGGTGAATCATGATGAACTGAACTTATAGCCACCGCGCGACACAGCGTAGGTGAGATAGGGGTATTAATAGGTGAGATAGGGGTATTAGTATAGGTGAGATAGGGGTATTAGTAGGTGAGAGAGGGGTATTAGTAGGTGAGAGAGGGGTATTAATAGGTGGGATAGGGGTATTAATAGGTGAGAGAGGGGTTATAGTGGGTGAGATAGGGGTATTAGTAGGTGAGATAGGGGTATTAGTAGGTGAGAGAGGGGTATTAGTAGGTGAGATAGGGGTATTAGTAGGTGAGATAGGGGTATTAGTAGGTGAGATGGGGTATTAGTATAGGTGAGATAGGGGTATTAGTATAGGTGAGATAGGGGTATTAGTATAGGTGAGATAGGGGTATTAGTAGGTGAGAGAGGGGTATTAGTAGGTGAGAGAGGGGTATTAATAGGTGAGATAGGGGTATTAGTAGGTGAGATAGGGGTATTAGTAGGTGAGATAGGGGTATTAGTAGGTGAGATAGGGGTATTAGTAGGTGAGATGGGGTATTAGTATAGGTGAGATAGGGGTATTAGTATAGGTGAGATAGGGGTATTAGTAGGTGAGAGAGGGGTATTAGTAGGGGAGATAGGGGTATTAGAAGGGGAGATAGGGGTATTAGTAGGTGAGATAGGGGTATTAGTAGGTGAGAGAGGGGTATTAGTAGGTGAGATAGGGGTATTAGTAGGTGAGATACGGGTATTAGTAGGTGAGATGGGGTATTAGTAGGGGAGATAGGGGTATTAGAAGGGGAGATAGGGGTATTAGTAGGTGAGAGAGGGGTATTAGTAGGGGAGATAGGGGTATTAGAAGGGGAGATAGGGGTATTAGTAGGTGAGATAGGTGTATTAGTAGGTGAGAGAGGGGTATTAGTAGGTGAGATACGGGTATTAGTAGGTGAGATAGGGGTATTAGTAGGTGAGATAGGGGTATTAGTAGGTGAGATGGGGGTATTAGTAGGTGAGATAGGGGTATTAGTAGGTGAGATACGGGTATTAGTAGGTGAGATGGGGTATTAGTAGGGGAGATAGGGGTATTAGAAGGGGAGATAGGGGTATTAGTAGGTGAGAGAGGGGTATTAGTAGGGGAGATAGGGGTATTAGAAGGGGAGATAGGGGTATTAGTAGGTGAGATAGGTGTATTAGTAGGTGAGAGAGGGGTATTAGTAGGTGAGATAGGGGTATTAGTAGGTGAGATAGGGGTATTAGTAGGTGAGATAGGGGTATTAGTAGGTGAGATAGGGGTATCAGTAGGTGAGATACGGGTATTAGTAGGTGAGATAGGGGTATTAGTAGGTGAGATAGGGGTATTAGTAGGTGAGATAGGGGTATTAGTAGGTGAGATAGGGGTATTAGTAGTTGTGAGAGGGGTATTAGTAGGTGAGATAGGGGTATTAGTAGGTGAGATGGGGGTATTAGTAGGTGAGATGGGGGTATTAGTAGGTGAGATACGGGTATTAGTAGGTGAGAGAGGGGTATTAGTAGGTGAGATGGGGGTATTAGTAGGTGAGATAGGGGTATTAGTAGGTGAGATACGGGTATTAGTAGGTGAGATAGGGGTATTAGTAGGTGAGATGGGGGTATTAGTAGGTGAGATAGGGGTATTAGTAGGTGAGATAGGGGTATTAGTAGTTGTGAGAGGGGTATTAGTAGGTGAGATAGGGGTATTAGTAGTTGTGAGAGGGGTATTAGTAGGTGAGATAGGGGTATTAGTAGGTGAGATAGGGGTATTAGTAGGTGAGATAGGGGTATTAGTAGGTGAGATAGGGGTATTAGTAGGTGAGATAGGGGTATTAGTAGTTAACAGATTATGGGCCACTTGTCTGAGTGATGATGGTAGAATAATTATAAAGGTCTTGACTAAAACAACCTGCATGAGGAATCACAAAGGAGTTTTCATTTTCTGCAATGGAAAAGTACTGAACTAGTTACTTTTATCAGAACATAACGCTGTAATGTAACTGATTGCTGTAATTTTGTAATGTAATTAGTTACTTTAAAAAGTAACGTCCCTCCCCAACACTGGTGTTGATTATTTTCCATAATCATTTCTACAGTTTTGTTCCTCGTACACTTCTAAAGTTATCACACAGTTATATTTTTTTATTATTTATTAATCAATAATTAATTCCATAAAAGTTAAAAAACCTTCACTATATCATCAACTACACAGTGAGCGACCTGCTGCTACATAAACAACAATGTATTAGTTACGAGTGCAGTTATAGAAAACTAATCTACACCTTCAGACCGATCAGAATCCATACACACAGCGGAATCTGCACTCGTCGCTTCTTCATATATTTTGGTTCCAAAGCTCCAAAGGTTCTTGTATTTTTAATGTAGTCTAGGGTTTGGTCCAGTCCCTCTACCTGAGGCGTTTCAGAGGAATGTGTTTGTCATTCCAGCATAAAAACATCTAACTTCAGGCATGAACCAGTGAGAAACAGGTGCAGATGATGACAAATGATCAGGGTTACTGAGGGGTTGGAACAGACAAGAGGTTCTTTCTTATACTCTACAGCATTTAATATGAACAAATGGGGGGGGGGTCAAGACTTTTGTACAGCACTGTATATATACTGTACATTATATTAATGAAAATTGTAATATATGCGTATATACAGTAGTATATACGATTGCTTTGACAAGAGTGAGAAATGTAAATATGAACGCTCTGACAGAGTTTTTAAGTATATATAACTTAAAATCCTGAATTATTCCATTTAATTAAATATAATTTTACGTGTAATAATGTTAATAATGAATGAATAATGAACATTTTTATGTTATTCTTCTGTGATATGAATGACCCGAGATTGTTCCAGGTGTGCTGATTAGATTAAGTATCTTTGTTCTCAGAGACTCGGTGCTGAGGGTTTCTCCTGATCCTCTGACCCTCAGGCCTAAAGATTTACGCCTCAACTTGATCCAGTTTAACAGTCTCAGTCCTGGGGATTAGTCTAAGGTCAGACAGGACAACAATCCGGTAAACTCTGAACTGAACGTGTGATTCACACTGTGCACTACTTAATGTTTTAAAAAGGAGATTCCAGTTTATTATGATCCAGTGTTTTATGGTTAACGGTTTTATTTTTACATATTTATTATAATTATAAGCGCTACTCGCAATTTAACAAGAAACAAATATAAGAAATTATATATTTTTTGTATTTATTAGGTTGAATGATTAAAATGATCCAGAGTAACCTTATTTTAAACTTTTTTCCCCAAAAAATATCTTTTTTACACCTTACTTATACATATTTCTTACTTTTAACTTGATCCTTAAAGAATAAAGAATTAGAATAGACAAATGCAATAACAAGCGATTTGTCCTCTGTACTGACAGTCATTTACATTTACATTTACATTTACATTTAGACTTAGTGCTCTGAATGCTTTGGAAGTTTCAGTGCATTTGACTCCAATCTGACTGTATAAACACAGTACAATGTTAATTTAACACTATAGTTTTGTAGTTCTGTAGGTGAAATGTCACTTAAACCCCAAAAACAACGTTAAAAAATTTATAAATTGTCAAAATAAAGTTTTAATATGCATGAAAAAATATGAAAAAAAGTGATATTTGAATTATAATTATAATTACAATTATATAAAATATATTAATTAATTTTTTAAGTTATGATCAGCGTAATGTTGGTAACCAGGAACCTTCAACAAATTGTTGGGGATTTTATCATGAAACTCTCTTTTTATCTACAAGAACAATTTAAGAAATACACAAGACTTATGATGACCCAATATGATTTTAGTTTTTTTGTTTTTGTTTTTTTTTTTCATTTTAGTTCAGTTCATTTTTACCTTAAAGCTTAAAATTACACTAAGAAAATAATATTTTTTATATACTGTACATAAATCAAGCACAAAATTTCCACTGGAGTAAAATATGTAAGTTGAACAAAAATAAATAATGGTACATAATGTTTTGGTTATACTAATTAAATAGAATTAAGTACTTTATAAAATGTATTGTTTCTTCATAAATTAGACATAATATTTATTTTTTTAGTGTATTATAAAATCCATATATCCATATGAGGGATAAAACAAGGACAAAACTTTAAATAAATAATTTCTTAATAAGTTCTTTATATAAAATAATATATTTTTGAGATAAACACACATTATTCAAAGCAAATGTTTAATTTTTTTTCATTAAATCCTGAAGACATGCCCTGGATTAAAGACTCACCCCGGGTCCGATCTTGGTCTTGGGTGGCTTGCTGTAAATGCTGCTGCTGCGGTTCTGCAGGACGACCCGGGACCGGCTGAGGTTGCTGAGCCGCACGGTTCTGCTCAGAGCCGGCAACATGTTGAGAGGAGACAGAGAGACAGAGAGACAGTAGTAGTGAGGTCAAGGTGAGGGATGTAAAGAGAGAGAGAGTTGCTGTGTGCAACCCCTGAGTCTCTCCTCTCCAGTGCTGATAAATGAACGAGGACGTCCTGATAAATGGTCCAGGATGTGACCCAAACCCGGCCCACTCTGAGGGCGGAGTCTGTCCAAACTTCTCCAGTTCTTACAGAGGGTTTAAACACGGCTCTGCGTGATAGAGTCAGGACCAGACGCCGTTAAATCACTGGTGTCAGGGTTACCTTGTTCAGTAGATAAATAAAGTCTGTGAATCTTCCAAGCAATGAACAATTACTTTTTTATGAGTGATGATGCAATGGGTTCATTGATGCTCACTTGATAAAGTTTTTTTTTTGGTTGTATAAACTTTATCTATTAATTTATCAGATTTATTAATTTATTTATTTATCAGATAACAGAAAAGTAGCACGTCGAAACCCTAAGTAGCAGCAGTAATGAGACAGAGAGAGAGGTTTGGTCATTTATTATAAGTGCATGACAATTATAAAAGTAAACATCTGTACACACGTCCATACACACATGTGCGTTTTTGGTACACACAACAAGGCACTGAAGGTCATTTCCATGGATTAAGTGAGGATTTTGACAAATACAGTTATTAAATAATATAAATGGATTTATTGGTATATGTGAGAAGTGGCCTTCTTATACTCTTCAAGCTCTCAGAAGACAGATGGTCTCAGGGTTCCCCAAATGATAGATCGAATCTAAGAGTGATGTGTAGGTGGAGCTGGAGCGTTCCTCCTGAGACAGGGTTCAGTGAGTGCATGAGACCGTACAAAACATCTCTAGTGGATACTTAACTCCAGAATTACAGCCACTCTTCAGAACATTGTGTAAATAAAAAAAGGATGATAAAGATTTCACCAAACATGACCGTCCCTGTGGCACTACGGTAGATAAAAAGTGATTGATTACCCTGTAGGGCGCCACTACATGTGGGAAAATGTCCACATAAAGTGTCCTCTAAGGTGCGGCCATGCAACAGGCGATGCCTTCTAGATTGCCATTATGGAAAAAAATATGAATTTTAATTTAATAAAAATGTAATTAAATTAAACAAATAAATGTCCCTCTGGGGTGGCCATACAGTAGTAGAGTTCCACATGGTAGGTAAAATATAATAATGTGTTCACTGAGGTGCCATTAGGGCAGATAAAACATGCAACTGCCCTCTAGGGTGGCACAAGGGTAGATAAGAGTAATCATTGTGCTCTGGGGTGGCTGTGGCACTTAAAATGTAATACAGTGCCCTTTAGATTGCCCTATGGTAATTAAAACATATTAAAGTGCTCTCTAGGGTATAAAGATATAAAGAGTGCCCTCTGGGATGCCAACTTGCGATAAAAATATAATAGAATGCTTTGTATATTGCCATTTTGCCAAAAATAAGTTAATGTGCCCTTTAGGCGGTCTCTATGGTAGATAAGACGATTAAATGCCCTCCTGGGGTGGCGATGGATGTTAAAATGTTACAATGGGAATCATAGGGCAGATTAAAAAAAAATAAATCATAAAGTGCCCTCTAGTGTGTCAATAGGGTAGATAAAAAAGATAAAGTGCCCTCTAGGATTCCACTAGGGTGTTTAAAACATGATAAAATGCCCTCTAAGGTGGCATTACTGAAGATGAAACATGACAAAGTGCCTTCTAAGGTGGTATTTGTGTCGATAAAACATGATAAAGCACTCTCTAAGGTACCACTCTGGTATGGTAGATAAAATATAGTATAGTGCCCTTTTGAGTGCCACTAGTGCAGATTAAACATGATAAATTGCCCTCTCGGGTGCCACTATGGTATGGTAGATAAAGCCTGATAGTGTCCTTGAAGGGCATGAGGGCAGATAAAGAGATAAATGCTGTCTAGGGTACCAGTAGTTTAGATAAAAGAAGATAAAGTGCCCTCTAGGATTCGACTAGGGTAAATAAAACATAATAAAATGCCCTCAAGGTTGCCAGAATGGTAAATAAGAACACAATTAAACATGTATATGTATGTATATAGGTGTATGGTGGCTCTACGATGGACAAAATGTATTAAGTGCCCACTAGGTGCCACTACTATGGATTAATTATGATAATGTGCCTTTTAGAGTATCTAATGGTAAATAAAACATGATTAAATTCCTTATATGGTGCCACTATGGTAGATAAAACATAACAAACTGCCCTCTAGAGTGTCTCATGGTACATAAAATATGACTAACTGCCCTGTAGGTTGCCTTTACATCCCTTACATTAAAAAAATGTAAGCGCCATCTTGGGTGCCAATAATTCTGTCTGTCTCAAGTCTGTTTTTTCATGTGGTCTCAGCAGCTGCGGTGAGACAGAAGCTGCCGGGTGTCTGAACGCTGTGTGACACTGAACAGAGAAACACCTGCGTGTGTGTTCACGGCCATCAGGTACACAATGCTGTCCTAATGATCTGAGTAATGGGCGAGATTAAAGGAGCAGAAGAGATCCCCAAGGGGAGATAGCAGTGCTTTATCTCGTCTGTGTGTGTGTGTGTGTGTGTGTGTGTGTGGTGGGGGGGGTACAAAGAACATTAGACAGACAGGTCTGTGCTTGATTGTGTCAGACAGACAACATACACCTGCTGATAATCTCCTGATCTCCTGAGGGGGGGGGGGGGGGCATGTGTGATGTGTGGTGTGTGTGTGGGGGGGGGGAGGGGGGGTGTGGGGGGGGAGTGTGCATGTAAGCAGCTTTAACCATGTCATTTATAATGTTTCTCTTTTCACTTGCATTTATTCTAAAATTTCAGCATTAAAGCGTAATAATTAAGTTTAATTAAAAAGAAGTAAAATGTTATTCTCACTAAATGTACTACTTTAACTTATCACAGACATACTGCATGAAAACATCTCATAATTTAAAATAAAACATGATAAAGTGTATCCTAGGGTGCAGCTAGGCTAGATAAAAGATGATAAAATGGCCTTTAGGGCAGATTCAATTCAATTCAATTTGATTGTCATTGTCGCAAAGCAGCTTTACACAATCAAAAGGATTATAGAAGTTTGTATGAGATGTGAATGTGTATGACTCCAAATGATCAGATCGTCCCTGATGAACAAGTCGAGATGGGATTACCCTGAGATGGTGATATGAAGAAACCTTGAGAGGAACCAGAGTCAACAGGGAACCCATCCTCATCTGGGTGATAACGGATAGCAGGGATTGATCTGCACTCATACTGTGTGTTAGGTGGCTGGACGTTCAGTATAACAGGAGATGTGGAGAAGTTAAAATCAAGTCCAGTTTGTTGATAAAACATGATAATGAGGAGCCACTGGGGAAAACATTATTTCACCCCAATGAATATAAACTGTATATAAAAACTTTGACTTAACATGAAACATGTTTTATCAGATTTGTTTTAAAAATATGCCATCTATTTATTTTTTACATGAGACCCAATAATCTTCCAGTAATTATCACAATTAACATTATATTAAATGTAGCCACTAGATTTGCATATGAATTATGCAACCATCTAAACTATTTGTATTTCATGCATTATTATGAAGCAGTACTAAAAAGTCTTGATGAAGGAAATGTAATTCATGATAAACAAACCATTTACAAGCATCTAACTGGCGCTGTATTACACAAACAAGTCCTTACTAAACAGGATGTACCGAGTCTGAGGTCTGCAGATTTACTGTATTATCATAAACACAGGAAAACTCTCTCATTCCTCGAACTGCTCACCTTCAGAGACGACTCTGTACTCAGATTCTGATTCTCAGGTTCGAGTCACCATGAATCATTTCCACTGAACTGAAACACAAGACAGAAAAATACATGAAAATGAAATATTTTGTTTATTTATGTTTGTGTCTAAACTTGGCGGTACTTGGCTCACATCTCCAGGGTCTGGGTTCAATTCCCACCTCGGGGTCTGCGTGATGGAGTTTACATGTTCTCCCAGTGTTTGATGGGTTCCCTCCGGGCTTTCTGGTTTCCTCCAACACGTAGTGTTTAAATGCGTGTGTGAATGTTGACGGAGGTCCTACCACAGTCGTAAACTGGGAATAAACTGGGAATAAACTGGGAATAAACTGGGAACACTGGTCACCAGAGGTTCCTAAGTGGATGTTTAAATTTACAAATCAAAGCCAAACTCAATCAAATACAAAATTCACAGGAGTAGTTAACAGATTTACCATTTAATAGTTTGATTGATATATCGTACATCATTACAAAACATATAGCTGTGTAATGTTGACGTTTTATCTGTAAATAAAGAGTCAACTCTGTATCTCTTTATCACCACATGGGGGCCCTCTCTCATGACAAATGTGGTCATTCATATTACCAAATAAAATAGTGTAAATAAAACAGAGAGAGAGAGAGAGAGAGAGAGAGAGAGGTTATGTCTGACAGTTGTACTATTTGATGTAAATAAAATGATAAATTTAATAATGGAGATAATTATATATTCATATAATTTGGTCTTTCTTCCTTCCTTTCTTTCCTTCTTTCTTTCAGCCATTCAAAAGTAACGTATTGGATTAAATTATTAAAGTAAAGCGTTGATTTACTTTATAATGGATGATGGATTGATTGTCCATCTTTTAGGAGATACAGAATGAATGAATAGAGTATGAATATAATATAATAAATAACACACTGGAATTTCCATTAGCATGTCTTTGTGTTATTCTCTTCATCGCTACCACATGGCTCAATTTTCCATAAATGCAAAAAAGAATACAAAGAATAAATAAAGTTAACAGTAAAAACTAGACAAACATAGTGAAATATAGAATATTATATATTTATAGAATACATTTGAAATGCTGTTGTTGTTGTTGTTTTTTAATGGTCTACACCAGATATAGGAAGTATTAAAAATTTCACACAGCATCACATAAAAATATATTATTTATTAATTTGTTCACATTTATGATTGAACTTGTGAGACATACAGATTAGCGATGCACACAAATGTAAAACAACTATTATATTACAATCAATTAATGATTCATCACAATAATTAACAAATAAACTAATTAAAACAATTGTACAAAAGATGTATTAAAACTTAATTAAATTTTTTTCGCCATAAAGCTACAAATAGAAATATAGTTGCGAGCAACGATGTTCAGGCCCAAGCACCTGCGTTATCGCCGGCCGGGTGCACCAGAAAAACAGTGGGCGCAGTGGGCACATGAATTTAAAGGGAAATTACCAACAACATTAGAACATGATTTTAGAATAGGGGAAATTTTAAGTCCTTTAAAAAGCGACGGATGCTGTAAAAAAAACCCCATCACACTTTGATGTCACTCAGGAAGTTATGATCCACTTTTCAGCAAGTTTAGGGCATTGTCATGGCTGAACCGTTTGAGATATCAAAAATCCCTTCACAATTTTGCGATCGCCTGGAGGAGATCGTATAAATCCCCTAGAAGAAGTATATCAAATTCTATTGGATTCGTTTTGCAAACAACCCAAAATAACGGAGTTTCTGTTGAGTAGAGCCCATGACATGCCTAGCAAAAGTTATTCAACTCAGTGAGATCTAGAGTTTTACATGTATATGTGTATAAGTGTCTATGAGCTATGCAGCAACATCTCAGGTGAAGACCCTGGGGGTGTAAAGTATATCTCACACAAACCCATACAGCGGTACCTCGGCATACGAATTTTACTTGTTCCAGGGGTGATTTCTTAAGGTAAAATTTCAAATGTTGTAAGGCTGATAGGAAATAATGTAAATGTATATAATTGGTTTGCATAAGGTGACAGATTTATATCTGTAGTTTCTGTGGCAGTTATTTACAGGGTTGGGTTACCAGCTTGATGTCTGACTGTATCTGAACACTTGCTTAAACACTGTCCTGTATGTTCATATCCCAAGGTATCACTGTATGTACTGTATGTACATATATTCATTCTGTTACCCGGATGCACAGTCACTTTAAACACTTTAAACACTCTAAATACGTGACATTTCTATTTATACTCAATTTATATTCAACCTCATTCCCACACATGCAGTCCTAAATTCTATATCTTTGTATTATATGTACTGTATGTTCATATCCCGAGGTACCGCTGTAACTGTATGTACTGTATGTTCATATCCTGAGGTACCGCTGTAACTGTATGTACTGTATGTTCATATCCTGCGGTACCGCTGTAACTGTATGTACTGTATGTTCGTATCCCGAGGTACCGCTGTAACTGTATGTACTGTATGTTCGTATCCCGAGGTACCGCTGTAACTGTATGTTCGTATGTTCATATCCTGAGGTACCGCTGTAACTGTATGTTCGTATGTTCGTATCCCGAGGTACCGCTGTAACTGTATGTTCGTATGTTCATATCCTGAGGTACCGCTGTAACTGTATGTACTGTATGTTCATATCCTGAGGTACCGCTGTAACTGTATGTACTGTATGTTCATATCCTGAGGTACCGCTGTAACTGTATGTTCGTATGTTCATATCCTGAGGTACCGCTGTAACTGTATGTTCGTATGTTCGTATCCCGAGGTACCGCTGTAACTGTATGTTCGTATGTTCGTATCCCGAGGTACCGCTGTAACTGTATGTTCGTATGTTCATATCCTGAGGTACCGCTGTAACTGTATGTTCATATCCTGAGGTACCGCTGTAACTGTATGTACTGTATGTTCATATCCCGAGGTACCGCTGTAACTGTATGTTCGTATGTTCATATCCTGAGGTACCGCTGTAACTGTATGTTCATATCCTGAGGTACCGCTGTAACTGTATGTTCATATCCTGAGGTACCGCTGTAACTGTATGTACTGTATGTTCATATCCTGAGGTACCGCTGTAACTGTATGTTCGTATGTTCATATCCTGAGGTACCGCTGTAACTGTATGTACTGTATGTTCATATCCTGAGGTACCGCTGTAACTGTATGTACTGTATGTTCATATCCCGAGGTACCGCTGTAACTGTATGTACTGTATGTTCGTATTCCGAGGTACCGCTGTCTATACACTTTGCTTTGTACAGTATTGTTATGTTGGTGGTGAATTTTGACCCGGTTGTGTTCGTTAAAATGCTTGTTGAATTTTGTTTCTTTCGTTCCAGCATACATCGTATATGCGGCAGCGTGCACGCGCTCGAGCAGTCAGTCAGCTGCGCGCGACACACAGGAGAGGAGGAGGAGGGATGAGGGGGAAGCTAGGCTAACGGTGTAGCTCCGTGTATCTGTGAACACTTTCCACAGTCCGCCTCAGCGGGCGGGTTTAAAGCACCGGGAGCGATACAAACACCGGGGAAAGTCACGGAGAGAAGACGGGAGAGAAGTTTCTAGTGAAGTTTGAGTGTTTAGTGAGGCGGCTCGCGCGCTAGATCAGAGTCTCGGAGCTGGTGACGACGAAGCTAAGCTAGCTAACTGAGGGGAGGGGGGGAGAAGGGGGAGGAGAAGAAAAAAGTACCTCAGTGTCCAGCTTTGGGATTTATAATCTACCGCTGGTTATCTGAGGAAATAAGAAGAAGTTTAAGAAGAAGAAGGGATTTTATTCCTCATCACTCTGAGGTGAGTAACTCAAGGCTGCGCTCGAGCGCAGGGCTAACTCGCTAGCGTCTTGTTTTCGTCCACACACGCACCGTCACGTGATCACTAGTTAACCTTGCTAAACCTGGTTACTCAGGAGTGAGTAAAGGCTGTTCACCTGGGGAGCTGGGCTAGCTAGATGGCTAACTTCCGAGCTAGCAAACCGCCTCGATATAAACACTGACATCTAATGCTAATTCAGGATTAGCCGCATGTTTACAGATTTATGGGTAAGTGTAAGACTTCTAATGCTCAGTGTTTAGTTTTAGTCCCGATACAAGGCTTTTACAATCAGCAATAATGAAAATAACTAATTTCCTGTGGTTTGTGATGTAGGTAGTGAAGGGTGATTAGAAAGAAAATCTATAATTTGTGTTTTAATAGTGTGTTTAACTAGGAACACACACACACACACACACACACACACAGTGCGTTAATCCAGGTTAGACAAGTCAGGTGTGTTTTAAGGTCTATATAAATAAAAGAGAGGTTTTGTCTGTACATTGGTCAGAACTCACTCTTTCACTCATCTTTACGTTTCATACATTGGAGGAACTAAAACCAGAATATTTTCCGTCTGTTTGTTTGTCTGTCAGATTATGTCACAGCATCACACAAAACTGTCTGTCTGTACAGAATTTACTGAATCTTCTGCAGTCCTTAGATCTGTCTAAAGTTTAATTTGCACCATAAGTGAAATCAAAATGTTGAGTAAAAGTGATGTTATGATCAGTTATGTGTGGGATTTAATAATCTACTTTAAAATAATCTACTAATGCGCTACTTGCTCAATGTAAACAAACACCTGCACCAATAGATATTAATAAACTGAATATTTTTACTGGGATTAGTTCATATTTTCACTTTTGACAGATATTTCATTTTTCACAAATAACAGCGCTGATGTAGTACAAGTGAATTTTATCACGCTGGAGTCATTTTAAGACAAAACTTCATCTTTATCTGATCTACTTTTTCCATTTCTCATATGTGATTCTCTCTCCGATTACCGCACAGGGAGTGTATTTGTCTGACAATGAAAGAAAACGTAAACAAGCCGTAAAATACTCAACCTTACAGAATGTGATTTCTTTGTATTAATAAGTTAGACAGAGAGTTCTGTGGTACAGAATGAAAGTACATGGGCTTCAGCTTGAAATAATACTCATTGATTGCATTAAAGCTGATCATGTTATCTTTAACCTTTTAACTATTTCTACAAACTCTTTTAACCATCATCGACCAGTACTATCTCTAGTTAGTAAATATTTTTATATCAATAGTGTTGATTGTAAACCATTAAGTATGATGTACAGTATGTGAGGAATAAACCTGTGTGGGGTGCGGTTAGAAGAAAGTAATCACACCTCCTTCATTTTCACATTAGTCACGACTGATTAGTACTGTGTCCAGCTGCCCCCTCTCCCTATTCCCCTGATTGCCAGTGTTTGTGTTATTTTTCCTCTCCATACTCTGGTACACTTGTGTATTTACGCTCTCCTATGAATGAGAATGAGAATGTTAACCATTAGTACTACGCCTGATATCACAGATATTTCAGTCAAGAGCGTGCCTTCCCACTGTATCAGTACTGTGCTACTCGCACACGGTGATTTCGCCACTGAGCAGACAGGCGGCACTGATGTCGTCGTGTCTACTTCTGTGCTCAGGTAGGATGTCTGATTTGATCCCTGCCCAAGTACACTGTTACATTATTGAGACCACCTCTTCCAACAGACTTTGGGCTCAAGTGTTCTTAGAAATGATCCCAGTGTCCTAATGTAAAAACACCCTTACAGACACCGCATATCCTGCAGTGTTTTATTCCTCTTACACACACCACCAGCCGTTTGCTTAAACAGTTTTTTTTTTATAGCCGTGCTCTATACTGCAGTGCTCTCATGAAGTAGAGTGGAGACTCCTTCCACAAATCATTTAAGGGAGTTTTCAAGAGCATCTGTCTTAACATGTTTTTTTTTATTTGCAGAAGTATCAATAATATTAGGTCTAGTGCGAAGGTTGACTTTCACGTTCTCTTCTCTTGTGTTTAATATGATAAGAGGGCAAATATAATGTGAACGCCGGCCAGTGGGGAGTTGGGAGGAATTGTTCCTGTGGATGGTAAAAAATAATAATTTCCATTTAGGCATCTCAATCCAGAGCGAGTTTTTGTTATTGGATAGATCCTTACACTGGTTACTAGGTGACTAACCATAAGTACCATCAGCCAAACACTGTTGGGATTTTTTAAATTAATTTATTTATTTTCTTAAGGAAATAGATTTTTTTCCCTTCCATTTCTATTGTAGGTTATTACGATTATTATGAGGTATTGTACAGAAATTATTATTAAGATTATGTTGGCTCTCCACCATTAATAAGGTCACATGATCATGTGTGTTTTCTCAGTGTACTGTACACAACGATTGCTTTCTCCCTGACGTGGTCATGAATCCAAAACGGTGACCTCAGGGTGGGAGGTGCTCACTTTCTCCTCCCCTGTCAATCACTGAGACACTAGACGAGAGGGAGAGGGCAGATAGCGGTTTCCTCCCACTGTGTCTGAAAACATGTGAGCTGATTTTCTTGTGGTTTGTCAGATGAATCATGCGATGACCTTCACCCTTCCTGTTGGTGTGTGTTCTGTGGCAGGCGGAGCGCTGGGTGGTGGTCATCGGTGGAAGGATTGTAGTGTTATAACCGCAGACATAAACATGGTTAAACATGCTCTTTAATTGTGATATAAACTCATTCAGCCTGAGTGCGGTCTGCTGTGATGGGAGAAACTAAAGTGAAGTCACATTCTGGAGTGAAACACTGTGTGTGTTGTGCTGTTAGAATAAAATAATCCACAAAGAGGAAGTGTGCTCAGTTTTACTGCTCTGAACGTGATTCGTTTCCTCCAACAGTATGACCTGGGTTGCTTTATTCCTCTTACACCACGACAATCTATTGTTACCATGTACAATATTAAATTCTTTCATTGCTGTTATCAGTTTTTAATCTAAATTTAATAGTTCCTGCTTTTATTTTAGCAAATAATAATAATAAAAAAACAATAATCTCATGATTAAACAGGACTAAACATAGCTTGTCAAAGAAGCACTGTATTTGAAGCGTACCTACATACGTATGAGCATCATAACTCATTCATAGCCATTACATTAAGCTTTTATCACACAGCGTCTGAAGCTTTATGATTCAGGATAATAAATGGAAAATCTCCAATCCCATTAGTTTAAAGGTCATCAACATCATTGATGAGCTTTCCATAAAGCATTTAATATCCCTTTATAAAGCGTGATGCTTGGATTATGAAGCCGTCTCCTTACTCAAAGCTCTGTCATATCAGTGACTGTTTATCGGTCATGGTTATGAGATTATTAACCGTTTCGAGACTCAACAAGCTTGTGCAGATGTTTGTGGTTATTTTGCACCGAGATGGTATTGGTTTTAATATGACGTGTTGTCTGTAACGCTCTAGTGATTAAATACTGAGATAGCCGCTTTTTTTCCTAACGGTGTCTGTTGTAGTCCTGCGAATCATATGGAAGACTGGATTTGATTCAATTAGGGTTTTCATTTTAATTAGATTTGATAGCAGTGATGCTTAAAGTCTGATTTGTCTGAAACAACTTTATTTCTTAAAAAATTAGCTAGCGGAAGGAGCGTATAGCGCTATTCTCTGATTGTATTATGCGGCTCCTAATGGCGCATGAGCATGTAGTTCGAAAAAAAATCTTTTCAAACTGCTTGCTCATGCACCGTCGGGAGGAAACAGGAATCGGCTACGGCTTAATAAGTGAGAAAATTGGGAAAGTGTAAATGAAAACATGAAAGTGTCTATCGTGCTTTGAATTGCTGTGTTGATATTTTAAATGTTGTATACAAAGCAAGTATCATTATTTCCTGCTGATCTACACTACAGATCAGTAGGTGGCAGTAGTGCACCAAACCACCCCAGAAAGTAAAAGAAGAAACGATACTCTCGCCGAAATGCGGAAAATGGAATTTTTTTTTTTTTGAGGACATGAAAGTTGACCTAAATAGCGAATGAATCAAACACTGATCCATTGATTTAATCAACTGAATGAGATCAATCGGTTTAATCAGCCAGCTCTTGTGTGTCCCTGATAAATCAAACAAGATACGACAAGGTTTTTACAAATCTAACACAGGAAGTGAAAGACTGACGATGTAAACACCTTTTTCACCTGTGTACGGAAAGAAAAGAAGGCATTTTATAACGTGTCTTTCATCATATCTCGGTGCTTAGGGTCGAAGTGACGTCTAATGGGTTTTTTGTTATTTATAAATGGATAAAAAAAAATCTTTCTTTTGATCATATAAACGATACTTGAGTTCTTCTTGTGTGTCCATGATTGTGTTTAGATACAGTGCTGAAACACATCATTTATTTATTTCAAAACATAACAAAGATTTTATCGATGAACTGTGCGCTCTGTCATTTATTCAAATCCAGCTAAAGATTTGATTTATTTGTTTAATTCGCAGGAATTGTGTTTAAGAGCTAAATTAAACCTTACACCCGCCCACTCCTTACTATGGTCTTGCAAAAAAGAAGTAGTAATATATAAAATCAGTTAGAGCGTCGGTGTCATAGTGTGTGTGTTGCTAAATCAGACATGTTTAGTTTAAATTAAACAAATTGTGTAGTTCATGTTGTTGTTGTTGTACTCGTGAATCAGGATTAAGAAGTGTTTTAGATATAATTTTCTTTACATGTTTTCTGTCTCTCGAGCGAGTCGAAGGTGTGTTTCATTTCCTGCACTGTGCTCCCCCGACCTCGAACTGCCGAGTGAAGGGAAAATTGAGAAACTTTCTCCTCTCCCACTCAAACCCCTAGATTTTCTTGGCAGTGATGAGGTGTGACCCTGAAACCTACAGGTTCTTACGCATTACTCTGTCTCACATAACACAATGCATTGCTCACTTTTGGAGAACATGTTCACCCGTTTTTTTTTCTTCTTCTCTTATGAGGCTGTTAAATGGCTTATATATATAATAGAAATTAAGTGTTAAGATAATAGTGAACGTCAGGATGATTCGTGTGTTGCGTGTCTTGTTGTGTTTATTTTTCCTATCTCGTACTCAGTCATTAGGTGGTGGGGTATTTCGTGTGCGGAAAGAAAGATGTGTATTAAAAAAACTCTATCTGGACCACGCTTTCTCCATCCTGACTCCACCATCCATCATGTTCATCTTTTCAGGAGCCTTAATGTAGCCTTGATGAGATTAATCTGAATAATGGTACATTTATAGCAATCACGAGGAATAAAACACTCCGTGTGGTGCTTTTATAGGAAATGAATAAAAATCTAGATGTTGTGAACAAGCAACGTCACCTATTTGACACTGAAACAGATTAATTCCTGTGCGCGTGTTATTTGCTCTGGATTGTTACAAAATGCTGACAATGGAGACTCCTTCCAGGAATGTTAAATAAACATGTCCTTGCAAAAAAAAAAAAAAAGTCCCCACATTTGCCACAAACATTTCCTTTAGTCATCACTTGAAACATTAACGCATGAGAATATAAACCTGCTCTGATGTCACTTCTGAGCAAAAATCCACCAGTTTATACACACAGCGATTTTTAGTCTTGCTTTTCACACTACACAATATTAAGAGCGTCCATTATTTATAAATTTTTTTTTTGAAAAGCAATATTTGATATTAACAATGAAAAAATATGTGATTATCTAACATATGAAACCTCGTGGCATGGAAACGCGAAACACGGTCTTAGTGTTAATATTTCAGCATAGCGATGATGTCATCATATTTCCCAGCTCTAACTGGTAGAAAGTTTCATTGTGTGATGTGTATACACAGTGTATGTGTGTGTGTGTGCTTGACAGTTTTCTCTGATTTCTCCTCCTCCTCCTTCTCATCAAATCCATACTGATTACTCACACACTCATTACAGGTTACGTCTGTTAGCCTGGGTGTGTCAGTGTGGTGTGTGTGTGATGTGCTGTATTGCTTAGTGTATTAGGAATTAAAGGTAGAGGGTGGAAAGCAAGCAACAATACTAAAGGTATTTGCTGTAAATTGATGTGAACAAGGCCTGTGTTTTTCTCTTCAGCAGACCATGATTACAATCTGTTTGTGAAAAGTAAAGGGCGGGGGGACAAGGCCATGCTCTGTAGACAACATCCTGTTGTGTTTGTTGCTCCAATGGTTCAGATGTAATCTGACGGCTTGTGTAAGCTTGTTCACCCAAAGCTGACATGTTGTGGAAAGAGTTGTATGAAAGGTTAGGTGCTACTTTTATCTCCAGTGTCGGTGTGAGAGAATGAGTACGTCTGCCAGATCAGACTTTTAAAAAAAAATTTTTGGTAACATGATGGTACCGAGGTGGAGATGATGTTAGTTTATTAGCGGGCGTAATGGATGTCGAATTAATGAGGCAAACAAACGGGAAAGAACAGAATTTTTATAATGAAGCTAATCGTGTTGTGGAAAACTTTGTTTGAATCCTTTCTTTCTACTTTATACACTGCTGGTAACGTCTCCGCTGTTATACACGTTTCTGTTTTATTGGAAGGAGTCTCCAGTGTCTGTGACGTCACCTTGAGAAGTGAAACCTTATGTGGAAGGTTGCATCTTTTCCTTGTGTTGATGCTCTGTACTCAAGTGTAGAGTCGATCATACAATCGTACACACTCATTAGTCTCTCTCCCTCTCAAACACGCGCACACACACACTAGGATACCAGTGTAACACAGAGCTCTTTATTGCTGCCTCTTCAGTTCGGTGCACATTTCTTTGTCCCTCAAACACTTTTTTTTTTTTTTTATCTTTCACTCACACTCCTAATCATTTTCGTAATAACTACAAGATTCTGAGTATTGTCACAGTCTGTATGCAGGAGCTCAAACATGTCGTAAATATTTTTATTTCAGTGTGTCATTGTTTAGTCCAGTCTAATTTATACTTTGCTTAAAACAGGAGGTGTTGTGGGAAATCAGGAGTAGGAGAAGAAACTGCCATTCCTCCCGTTGTTTATTAGGGCCCAGTTTCCCCAGCAGTTAAGAATGCCCCGAGTGAGCAGGTTGCTGAAGAAAGGGAAGCCACTGCTGTGGAAATTGCTCAAGAAGTACCAGTTACATCAGCGATAAAGGAGACTGATACTACTGACTTTTACCAGAACAGTAGAAAAAGCCCATTTTGCCCCAGTAGTATATGAGGTGGCAGTCAGATCAGCATTAGAGGAAGCGCTGTTTGCCCCAGTAATCAATGAGGTGCCAGTCATATCAGTATTAGAGGAAGCCTCTTTTGCCCCAGTTGGCGATGACGTACCAGTTAGATCAGCGAGAGACACTTTTTTTTTTCATCACTCCATCCTGCATGTTTGTTTCTCGATATTTACACAGTGTTGAATTTTGTATGTGTTGTGTTTGATGTGATACTGCTGAGGTGTTAAACGAGTGTTTTGTGATTCTCAAGGCCAGCTGAAATACACACAGAAACACACACACATACACGTGCACACACAGACGCACACACAGACACAGAGACCATATGTAGCAGTGTACTGATAGTAGACAGTGTGTGGGTTTTACACGCAGGGGAAAGCCCCGGTGATCATCACTACCACACTGATGTCTCCTCAGGACGAGAGCTGCATTAGACACAGAGGAAATCATATGCGTTATTTCAGGCGAGGTTTGTTATTGACCTTTGTGCGTGCGTGCGTGCGTGCGTGCGTGCGTGCGTGCGTGTGTGCGTGTGTGTGTGTGTGTTGTCAGTGGTGACAGTTGCTCATGACCTCTAGATGATGTCTCAACGTCAGTCCAGACGGCTGCAGTAAGAGGGAACGAGCAGAAACCGAGTCGAACATTTCTGAACCCTGAACGCTCATGGCGCCGATTATGGATGTTTACTACACTGATTGTACCTGGAGTAAACACAACAAAGCAGACAATTACTTTATCAGGAGCTTGTTCAGTCTGTTTATGTATCTGTAGAGGCGGATGTACCTACACTTCCTGTTGATCTGTGCGTCAGGCTGCTGTGGGAAAATAATGTAGGCCTGAAGAGGATTATTTTTCTGTAGCAGAACGTCCGAAAGTGTTTTATTAGTCTTGTACCTAAGAAACTAACAAACCATTGCTAGTAATGTACTAGTAAAATACTATTAATGTATTGTAAAATACTGCTCCATTTTACTTTTATTGATACAGCAGTACCTCGGCATACAAGTTTAATCCGGATAAGGTGAAATGTTGTATTTTGTATATCTATTTGTAGATAATCCTTTCCAGCCACCCAAAGATATTACCATTGTTACCAATTTCCTACACTATAATTATATTTCTGCATACAAAACATTTAGAAAAGAACATGAAAATGAAGTAAAATATGAAATAAATAGACATTAACCTCACTTAACCTTAATTTATGATTCCTCTTGGTACCGGCTGCTTTAAGAACCAAACTGATCAAACTGAAAGCGGCACTGTTTTCATCTTGCCTAACGTTCTTGCTAACAATCTTGGGACCCGTGGTGCTTCACAAAATCTTACACAAAATGCAAAAAGATAAACACACACACGGAGGAGGAGGGAAGAGGGGGATGCTAGACTAACGGTGTAAATGCAAAAACGCACAAATAATGTGTTGCTTTCCTTGGCTTTGCACTTACTCAAACAAAATTTGAATGGCTCCTGGACGTACTCACAACTTAGCCGGTGTTCGTTTCGGCTCATTTCGGTCACTCGTATGCCAATTTCAGTTATTAAGACGGGGCATTCGTAGGCTGGGATACCACTGTATGTGGGAACGGTGCACTGTTAAAAAAGACAATAAAATAATAATTACCATAAATAAATCGCTTTCCCCACACATCCGAGATCGGTGAGCGGTATTAGGCGATTTTTTATCGCGTATCGGCTCCCAAAAACTCTGATCAAAGCACCCCTAATCATGAGAGTCTGTCAGTCTACATACCTCTAGCGTGGGGAAAAAATCTGAATTATAATTTTTTTTTAAATATGGTATGTACTGAATGTGTGTTGCTTTTTCACCATGGTAACCTGTGGACCATCTGAGACGAGAGGAGTCGATTCATTGATTCGATTCATGCCTTCTTTCAGATCGGATTCCGAGGTCACAGACTATTAGGTGTCGGAAAAGGTCCTTAATCACTGAGAGTGATTTTCTTTAATGATAATCATGTGCAGTTTAGTTTGTTGCAGTCTGATCATTTTATGACGAGTCCTAAATAATTATTTAAAAAGTGTCTGCCTAAAGATAAAAAAACAAAGCACCCAGTTTGATTGCGTGTGATTCGTCTGTCCCGTCCGTATCATGATTAAGTTTCAGTCTAACCTGCGCAAAGGAATGCGCAGCGAGTGCGCCGTGCTGACATTGGTGCGGCTCGCCGTGCGGAAACTGTTTATATTTCATAATCATCTCTCTCATTTCAGTTTTGCTGGCGTGAGTACGATGATGATTTATTTACCCATCATTTCTGGCACGCTGAAGTGTTGCTCAACGCTCAGGCATGTTGCTCCAAATGTTTGCTTTAGCCTTTGCTTGGTCTTTTTTTTTTTTTTTTAAACCAGCAGTTTACAGGTGGCAGGCGGCCTGTTTGCTCGCAGGAAATAAGGGAATATTAGTGCAGTGTAACTGGGCTGAACACGACTCGTACAGCTTACTGTTGGACACCTTGCGAAATTCAGGAAACATATTTTTTTTTCTGTAATTTCTGTTAGAAGTACAGTTGTATTAATACAGCCTGGGATCTTAGAATGTTGGGAGAATGTGTGTGTGTGTGGGAGCTTAAATAGCATTTAGAGTAACATTTTAAAGCATCACTGGTCCAGTTATGCTCTGTAAATTATTTCTTCCATCCATAACTTTTTACAAAAACGTGTACAAAGTCCCTGTGTTGGTGCCACCTCAAGGAAAAGACATAAGAAAGTATATTTTTGTTCTCCGTCTATCCCGAGAGAAGAGTTTAATCTTGTAAGAATGCCGTAAACCTTGTGATTTGTGGAAAAATAATCCGCCCACAGGGAAAGGCAAGAAATAAGATTAGTCGTTTTGTATCAAGCCTTTTTTTTTTTTTAACTGTTTTAAAATTCATTTATAGACGTGAGCGCATTTCCAGCAAAGACCAGGAGTGTGTGTGTGTGTGTATGTGTGTGTCTCGTTAAAGAAAAAAACGGGAAGTTCAGAAGCCATTCAGCTTATTTTAGACTGGAAATATTCTGACATCTGTTCTTCAGAGAAGGGGGATTTGGAGCTGAACACACACTTACACACACCACACGCGATTTTAGTGCAAAATACGTCAATGGTTCTGTGTTCATGCGGTTCTTTACTCTGCGAGGGATCGGCAGATATTGAGAAACATCCAGTGAAAGTGTGAGATTAACCCCAATGTACTGCGCAACAGATCCCTGAATCCGGTTCATTATTAGTGTGAGAGAACGAGGGTCGAAAGTAAGCGCAATCATGCGGTGTTAAAAAAAAAAAAAAAAAAAAAAAAAGAAGAAAAAGTTTCTTTTACTCTGTATCTCCAGCTCTCATTGTCGAACATCTCCAGAACCCAATCTCTTATTTACCTTTTTAACATTTCCATCCTCGCGCTAATTCTCATCAGCCTCATTACTGTTGCGCGCTGATTAGCTTTACTTTTTTTTCTTTTTGTTTTGTTTTTGTTTTATGCGAGTTGGATTCCTCCCTAGCACATGTGCGAGTCCAGATTTCAACTGTCAGTAATGTATAGCAGTAATAAGCGAGCTGGAAATTACCAGATGGCTCGGCTTGATTTTGGCAGCTGATAGCGCAGACCGGGAATTTCAGTACAGTTGGTTTAAAAGCGTTGTTTTCCATCTTGTATTTAATGATGGATTGATTAAAATTATTAATCAGGATTTGTAGAGTCGCCTGGCTGCGAAGGTTCATTCAGATTGTTGATTCAGTTTGACTTTCAAAGATTGAGAATTTCGATTCAGGAGCAGTGAAAGTCTTTAAAGTAGGGCTGGGCGATTTGGCCTAAAATCAAAATCTCGATTAATTGAACATTTTAACTCGATTTCGATTAATACACTTTTTTTTTTTTTTTTTTTGCCGTCATAGTTCACTGACAAGTTTTGTACAGTAAATATGCTCACAAGTGAAAGATTTTTGAATGAAGGCTGCATTACTTGATTGATTAATTGAAGGCAACACACACTATCTACTATCTATGATTATTTATTGAACATCAATGTTGAACTGAAGCCACAAAAATTAAAGGGTTCATTAAATTACATTTTAAAGTATAGTTTATTAACAAAAACAGATGACAGATTTGGCCTTAAAAATTAAGATACTATAGGCACATGCTCAGAATCTTTACATGGCAAAGATTTTTATAAAAAAAAAATACTTGTTTGTGATGATAAAAAGTATCTTGTGATGATATATTAATGTTTTGAGATTTTTAAACAATAATGAGAAACAAACATTTAGACCACACACACTAGGGCTGTCTTTTTATCCCACAATTCAGAGTTAAATGAAGGCTATTTCACACGGCCCCAATAAACTGACATAATGGCTTAAGCATGCAATGACAACAAAAATGGAATGAATTATGCAGTCAATCAATCTGGACCAGGACAATTTCACTTTTACTATATAGTTGGGTACCTGCTATGTGTTGTATAGTTCATATTTGCTTGGCCAGAATGGTTTAAACCACCAAAATAACGTTTTATTGATAAACTGCGCAGCTTTCGGCAATGTGAACACTCCCGTTAGTAACGAGGCGAATAAGGAGCTAAACTTCAGCCGCAGAGTGAGACGCTGCGCAATAAGGAGCCAAACGAATCGGAAGCTGCTTTTATTGATAAACTGCACAGCTTTCGCCAACTCCTGTTAGTAACGAGGCGAATAAGGAGCTAAACCTCAGCCGCAGAATGAGACGCTGCACAATAAGGAGCCAAACAAACTGGAAGCTGCGAATAAGGAGCTAAACTTCAGCCTCGTGTGCTTAGGGGCATCATATCTTTCGCTAGAAAGTTAGAAACGGCCCTGGTTATATCCTTGCTCCTTTTGGACACCTTTCATAAAGTGTAATGGCCACGAAAGACGACACGATCGATATCTGCTTTGGTACGGCCCCACTGCTAGCCCTGCTAGTTGACGGAGTAGCATCGGCCCGCATTTTCATGCTCTGTGTGGTCGTGTGGGTGACGCGTTCATATAACGGAGTTCGTGCTACCTTTTTTTGTCGACAATTTCAACATCTTTGGATAATAACTCGAGGTTAAATTCACTTTCGTCGCTGCTTTCACACTTTTTTTTTTTTTTTGTCGTCCTGGTGTCAAGTTTGCTTCGCAAAGTGCGGCAGGAAATTAACTTTGACCTGCACGGCACGCGCAAGTTGCACGCTGATTGGTTGTTGTCGTGTTGTTCTGCTGTGTGATTGGCTCTTAGATTAATCCATATCGAGCAAAAAATGTCTATAGCTTTTCATCGTTTTTAAAATCAAATAAATCACGATTCGAAATGATATCGTTTATCGGCCCAGCCCTACTTTAAAGTATTAAAAAAAACAAAAAAAGACACTGAAATGCTGAGTAACCGGTGGTGGTGGTGTTGATTGTTTAAAGATCACGTAAAGAATCTGTGTTAGAATAATGAATAAAAAAAAAAAAATAAAGTCACTAGTGTAAATACAGTATGTCGTATAAACACACCCATCTTTAGCAGAGGCTAAAGAATATTAATGAATTAAAAACTCGCATACTTTTTTTCTTTTCTTTTTGCTAATCTGTATCTGCTCATGATGGGTTTTTTTATTTTTATTTTTCCTGGTCATGCGATCTTAGGGAGGATGGGCCTAATTAGCGTACTAAACGTAAAAGCTGCACAAAACAGTTAAAAAATTTTTTTATTTTTTTATAGACAGGCGTGTAAGGGCAAGACAATAACGGTATCACACATCATTTTTATAAATGTTTTTAGGTGGCGATTTTGGACCAATTGCACATAAAATCTAAACAAAAATCAAGTGATGGACTTGTAAAATGTGAGTATTTCCGGAAGATAAAACTGTTTTGTATTTTCATAAATATTAGACTGTTTAACTAAATAATAAAAATAATGTGAATTGATTTTGAATCAGGAACTGATCCAAAAAAATCCATTAAATCACAAAGCTTTGCTTATCACGTTGTATAGGAAATGACCACGTTCAGGCTAGAAGTTGACGGATCGATCCAGAAATGGTGCAGAGAACCGACTCACAAAACACTAACATTCTTTAAAGTCAGCTCAAGGCTTTTTTTTTTTTTTTTTTTTTTTTTTGTTTCCTGTTTGTTTTATTAACATTTCTTCATCACCGCTAATGTATTTATAGTAGGGTTGTTCCGATACTGGTATCGGAAATGCTACCGATACCACAAAAAAATCTGGCATCGGAATCGGCGAGTATTTGAGTCCACGTACCGATCCGATACCATTTTCCTAAACATAACCTATTTATGCCCGCTAGCTTTGCTAGCTTAGCTTACTAACAGATTGTCATGGCGTGCGCCTGTGATGGGCGTTCATCAAAATTGATATCGCTCCTCGCTCACTAGTTAGGTGGCCTCCCCCCCTTTAGGTATGTGAAGGAGCAGGGCCGCAAAATCAGGCAACGGCCCATGAGCTATCGCCGCTAATGATCCCAGCGCTATAAAACACAGCGGGGAGTGTAGCTCGGGGTCTGACTGTTGGGAAGCTGGACTTTGTGACGCGGTGGATTTTATGAGAGACAGTGGCACAAGAGCGGGGCGATTTGATGCGCCCAGGAGACTTTAAAAAGGTGGGCGCCTTTGATCTCCGCGAGAGGAGCGCGTGAACGAGCTGCGCGAGCTCCCGCGGCACCTTCACTTCCGTGTCGAGCCCGCCTTCGCATCCCTGCCGCCGAAGTGGAAAAGACCGCAGAGAGCCTTTAACCCTTTCCTTCCCCACTTTTCGAAATAAATTACCCTTTTCCCTGTAAGACCTCGCCTCGTGTCCGTGTTTCATGGTGTCGCCAGTGCATTTAGGGTCGAACCTGTTACACAGGGCTAGTAGTATTTTACTTAAAAAAAGAAATGCTATAGCATCGGTATCGGCCGATACCCTGAGCCCAAGTATCGGAATCGGTATCGGGAGGGGAAAAATGGTGTCGGAACATCTCTAATTTATAGCCATACTGTTTTTTCTTTTTCTTCTCAAAAGCATCATTCTTATTTGGATTGGTTTGTCCTCACTCCGATACCTCCAAGTTTCCGTAGCTGTGAATGCAGCTGTGTGTGTCTGTGTGTTTGTCTGCATGCGCGCCAGAAGTCAGGTTTAGAACCACATTCTTAATTGCACCTGCATACAAATAGCAGCTACTCTTTCTTTTTTCCTCTCTTCCTACGTCCGTTCCCGTGGTGCTGACATGCAGCAGTTTGTTCTTCTTCTTTCCGTTAGCGGTGAGGGTCTTTGATGTCAAGACGCCGCGTGCAGGGGGAAAGCGGTCAAAACACGGACGCAGGACTCGTCGCTGTTGTGACTGGGACTGTAACCGGAGCCTACGAGTCTTTGTGCCGCCTCAGCAGGAGGCCTGGGTCCACAAAAGAGCATGGGTAACCCGAGAACCCCCGGGGCCCTCTTGGGCGTCTGACAAAACAATGCGGCCCAGTGTGTGGGGTTTTGGGAACGCACGGGGGGAGGGCGCGGTGCCGTCGCCCATATTTCAGGTCACGCTGCATGTAAACTTGTTCATCCATCCGGTTTGTTTGTTTATTGCTGCATAAAAAGGTGCGGTCAGATTTTCAGACCTGATCATTTTAACATCGTGGTACATCGCTATCTATGAGTTCTCTCTCTCGCTCTCTCTTTCTCTCTCTCAAAAAGTCTTCGTTATTTTCTCAGAAGGGAAAAAACATCAATGGAGATATGAATCTGGAATGATAAACAGCTGCATTTCTGAGATGTCTGATATTTTCCTGCCTTTAAATCCTGTTTGGAAGTGGTTGTGGTTTTGGGAAAAATGGACAAACGTTCAGTTTGAGATCTTTGAAGACGGTTTTATTAACCTGTTAACGAGTGAAATTATGACTTTTCAGTTTTACTGTCTCCTTTTGTTTAGGAGTCACGTTCCTCTTAGCATTGGCATGACTTTTTATTTATTTAATTTTTTTGACCCTACCGATCTGTCCCTTATAGAAAAATCCTCATGGTGGCATTCCAGCGTAATTCCAAAAATTCCCAACAGTACTGGAAGGCAGTGCAGCTCCGCCCTTGTCCTCCACACTCCTCAGCTCTCGAGTGTGGTATTGACCGTAAAACCCCTCGCACATAGTGGGGGTGCTCCGGTTGTCCGCGTGATTATCCTCAAACCCGTTATCCCTCGTGTAGTTGCCATGAGAACGTCGAGATATTTATTTATTCATTCATTCATTCACTTATTCCAGAAAGTGTTGTGTGATTTTTAAAAAATTTTTAAACTTCCTCTCCTCTGTATATTACAACCGGGTTGAGCTGTTTCTGTCTGCTCCAGAAATGTCTTGGCACCGTGGTGACGGCTCACAGCTGGCTGCCAGTTCAAGTGAAAAAAAAAAAAAAGATCAGGTATTTCTGGGAAAGAGTAGAGCACATTATGGTGTCGGTGATAATTTTCAGGTTGGATCTTCTCTCTCTCTCTCTCTGTAAATGGATCACTGATAAAGTGAAGTATCCTGTAGCGATCCTGTTGCTTTTTGTATCTTATTAACTCCTACAGGATAAAAAAAAGTGAGAAAGTGACTGTTCATACCATCTGTAATGTGAGGTAGAGCTCATTAAAAATTGCAGTTGTGCGTTATAAGAGGAATAAACACACAAACGTGCTGTTAGATTACCAAAATGCTGTTATATTGTGTGTGTGTGTGTGTGACGTCGTTCCTCCTACCGGTGTGAAAATGATGGGACTGTAAGGTGGAGCATTTCTACTGGAATATCATCTCTCTCTCTCGCTCTCTCTCTCTCTCTCTCTCTCTCTCTCTCTCTCACACACACACAGAGGAATGGCTGACGGCGCTCCGGTGTCTCCTCGTCTCCTTGGGCCTGTGCGGGTGAGGCTGTGAGCCGGGCGGAGCGTTCCCACCGGAGCGGAATGGTTTAGCAGGGTGGCACCAGCCACACACGTCAATAAGAGGAGGAGGAAGAGGAAGAAGATGGGGGTCAATGCCTCCAGCTATCCGCACTCGTGTTCCCCTCGATTCGGGGGACACTCACCAACCCAGCAGACCTTCATAGGTAACAGCCTGTCGCTTTACTGTTTCTAACTCCTGACACAATATCACTGAATCTTATGATTCATAAGGCATTGATTCACAGTTTAACACGTTACTAATTAATCTTTTACAATTTTATTCGAGACATAAAGAAAGGATTGAAAATTTGACCACTGAATCTGATTTGATTCTTAAGGCATAGATGCAGTGTTTGATGATTCCGCTGAATCTGTCTAATCGATTCATGAGTCAGTGTTTGACATGATGCTCAATGTTCTGATTTGATTTAATTAAATTTATAACACAATTATTTACCGTTTAATAAAACCCCAGAATCTGTTATGATTCATTGTGGTTCAGAAATGCACCGATTCTGTATTTGCCGAAACCAGTGAACCTGGATTTGCTTTGAATCAAAAGGAAATAATTTATTTATTGTTTGATAATGAATGTGCTGATATTTTGGTAGCCCCAGTGACACTCTGAAGGTGGTATTTTCTTAAATCAAGGTTAACCCAGAACAGTAACTCTAAGCGGTCTCACCCAGTCCGAGATTGAGAGGACGTCGAACAGAAGTTCCCAGAACCACATTAAAACTGCGTACTGATCAGGCTTTAAAAGGTTTAATCCCATTACTGTAATAAGTCCGTCGTGCTGAGATGATGAAGCGGCGGTCGTCTCAGAGGGCAGCTCGTTGTAATTGAGCCGCTCGGGAGTGCTGAGGTTCACCCCACAGCCAGAATCACGGCCCGGCCGTGTATCACATCTCTGTGGCCGGCATGCACTCAATCCGAGTGCAGAAACCAACGTCACGACCTCCCGAAGTCGCTCGGGTCTCCTGCTTCAGTATCAGAGGCAAGAATGATCCGAAACCGTGGATCTGGATCTGATGGATCGGACTGGATTGGGTTTGACTTGTTTTTAAATCCGGTACAATGACCTGCTTCGTGTAATGAGGAGTTTGATGTTGAGACACAGCACCTTCTAGCTGATAGTCAGAGCTTGTGGTGGTGGTGGTGCTATTATTTTTAGAACGTGATGATTAACGAATTTCACGCTCACGTGTAACAGATAGATAACATGTCAGAGATATGAGCACATGGCCGAGCACAACAGTTGTTCATAGTGTCACAAGCGTTATTAATCACCAACGCGTGACTCATCCTCAGCGCGGCGGGTGGCCCCAACACCTTTTTCCTTTTAGAGTTGTTGATTTTTTTTTATTCTTAAATAACTGTGTTTAAGAATACTTTATCATTAAATTAATATGAACTCAGGTTAACTTTTATAGCTTATACATCTATAGAGCACTGACTGAACAGTCTGTTCACTTTTCATTTAAATGCAAATCTGTGTGTGTGTGTGTGTGTGTGTGTGTGTGTGTGTGTGTGTGTGTGTGTGTGTGTGTGTGTGTGTATGTACAGGCACATCCTATGCACCCCAGGCTTATGGAGTGGAGTCGAAGCTCTACAGCCTGGAGCATTGCCCCGAGAAACCTCAGGACAAGAAGAAGAAGAGCTCCAGCCTGGCTACGCTGAAGAGACGCTTCATTAAGCGGCGTAAAGCGAGCCGCTCGGCTGACCACGCCCGCCACATGAGGGATCTGCTTTCAGGCTGGGACGTCCGCGACGTCGCCGCCCTGGTGGAGGAGTACGAGGGCACGGCGGCGCTGAAGGAGCTGAGCGTGCAGGCGTGTCTGGCCCGTCCCGAGGCTCGTACCCTGCCCCAGGACCTGGCCTCCCTTTACCAGCACAAATACTGCACAGACGTGGAGCTCATCTTCCAGGACACGCGCTTCCCTGCTCACCGAGCCGTCCTCGCCGCGCGCTGTCCCTTCTTCAGGACTCTGCTGTCCTCGTCGCCCGGGTTCAGCACCCAGCTGCTCCTGGACGTGGGCACAGCGGGGATGGACGCTTCCATGTTCTCGGCGCTGCTGCGTTACCTGTACACCGGCGAGCTGGGTGCAGAAGACGCCCGCCTGCACAACGTGGACGTCCTCCTGAGGCTCAGCGAGGAGTTCGGCGCGCCCAGCTCGCTGGAGACGGACATGCGCGAGCTCTACCAGAGGATGTGCTACTACGACTCGGTGCTCTGCTTCTCCGCCGACGCCGAGCCGGACGAGCCTTTCGGAACCGACATGAGCGGAGAGGAGGAGGAACTGAAGGCCCACAAGGCCGTGCTCTCGGCGCGCTCGCCGTTCTTCCGGAACCTGCTGCAGCGCCGTGTGCGCACGCCCGAGGAGGAGACCGCGCCCGCGCGCATCGTCCTGAACGAGTCGATCATCCCGCGGAAGTACGCCGGCGTGGTGCTGCACTGCATGTACACGGACACGGTGGAGCTGGAGCGCGTGGTGCGGAGCAGCCCCTCGGCCGGTAGTCTGGGGGAAGCGCAGGCTTTAGCCGCCGGCAAGGGGAGCATGAGCAGAGCCGAGGAGGCCATGGAGCTGTACCACATCGCACTGTTCCTCGAGTTCAGCATGCTCGCTCAGGGTGAGTCCACATCGCCGCCCGCTAATGCAGCTAATATAACCACGCGTGGTGTGATTGTCTCAAATCTGTTACATTATAATAAAACTGTACAGAGTTATTATAATGTCTGTGTATTGAAGTAATAGGACACGTCAAGATGGTTTTTGGAATTTTTGCCTCGTAATTTTAATGGGGTTTTCACAGCCTGAGGTAACGTAGGCTTTGTTTCATTAAATTCAGCTCACAGGAAGAGGAAAGATGCTAATTTTGCTACTATGTTAAATGAAAAACGCCCTTATATCATTAAAACCGGCCTTGAAAAAATATTAGTTCATGTCAAAACTCCAGATGGCGGCGTACATTTTATAATACGCGCTTATGAGCGTACAATCGAAATCTACTTAATAAATGCGATCTCACAGATTCATTCTGCGCACTTCACGTAAAAATCGTACGAAATTCAACAGAAGGCGTGGTGCATTTTTAAAAACGCGCTTATGAGTGTCCAATAAAATTCCACGCGAGGCATATCTAGTGAATCATAATTAAGATATTAAGTCATAGTTACGAGATATTGTCATGATTGTGAGTTCATTTCTGTGATTATTATTAATATTTTTGTGCAATGCACTTTCGTAGAAAGCAAATACCTGGTTAATGTGAGATATTTCTACAGTTCGAGTCAAACGTTTTGTTGGGATTTTGTTTTGTGGTTCTTCAAGAACGGCACTGGGGGATTTCAAAACTCTGAAACAACACATATGGAATCATGTAATTAGGCAAAATAGCGATCATTCATTCGAGTCCAAACTTTTGACTGGTAGTGTGTGTATGTAATATATATAGTCTTTTTTACATTTGTTTAAATTTTCCTCTACACGTATGAATAACATAACAGTAGGGCTGCTCAATTATGGAAAAAATCACAATCACGATTATTTTGGTCATGATTGAAATCATGATTATTTTATACGATTCCTCATTGACTTTGGAAATATGTTGCATTTATTCCAAACTAGTCACTAGTTGGACTGTCACTAGTCCAAAATAATTTTGCTCATGTATGTGCCTTAACACACAGAGCACATGTCTTTGGCTAAAAAGTATGCAACGGCATCTCTTATTTTTTTTGTGCCTTTCTGAGCGCGCGTGTTCTGTGCATGCGATGGGGGGGGGTTGCGCGTGTTCTTTGATTTTGCGTCACTTTTGTTTTCATGGTTCTCATTTTCTCGTTAGCATTTTTGTCTTGCTAGTCCAGATTTAACCGTATTTGGGTCCGCCTATTGAGTACCCCGGGTATAGAGTGAGAGAGTTCGGGCTTCCGGAAGGGCGAACGTGCGGGTGCGTGCGCGCGTCAGAATGCAGGTCAAAATAACTTAAAAAAAAAAAAGAATAATCGTTTTTTCCGATTACACCATTTTTGTGATTGTTGAGACCCGGAATCGAAATCGAAATTCAATTAATTGCACAGCCCTACATAACAGTGTTGTGGAGACTCGAGTGATGCTGAATTACAGGAAGTGCGGTTACTCAAACCAGACGGCTGCGAATAAAAGGTGAATATGTCAGTGCACCGTGCGCTAAGTCGAGCGATGACTGAGGATTAAATCGCAGCGTTAAAGCGGCGCGTTGGACGACTAAAAATAGAATCTGATTTACTCTTGTGGCTGACACTTTTAATCTTATTTTTCCTCTCTCTTTTTCTCTGTTTCTTGCTGTCTTGCCCCAGTTTTGTCCTCTTTCTCTTTCAAATGAAACACAGGGAGGAAGTGTGTGTGTGTGTTGTAGTGGTTAATGCTCATCAGATATTCCTCTCTCTGCAGTAGAACACTCTCCTCCTCTCGGTGCGTTTGAACAGATTTAAGCGTTTCTATTTCTGGAGATGAGAGCAGACTGTTAATAACCACCGGGGTTAATGAGCGTGTTGGTGTGTGTGTGTGTGTGTGTGTGTGTGTGTGTGTGTGTGTGTGTGTGTGTGTGTGTGTGGTCCTGGGAGACGTGAGCAGGATCATATTTGCGTGTGAGCCTTGTACCCAGACCCTTCCAAAGTCATCGACGTGATGCAGCATCGATCAGTCTAAAAAAAACAAACAAATAAAAAACGCTCCTCGTTCCCCTGATTCATTATTTCTGTTTTTTTTTTTAACAGAGTTATTGATCGTTTCATGATAAAGGAATTGATTCAGTGTCCCACATCAGTGATTTCACGAAATGGAGTATCGACAGAGGAGTAATTTCTTTCCACTGCGCACGCCTCCACGTGTCGTCACCAAATGCACATCGTGTTCATGCTTAAACTAAACATGATTACAGAAGGATTACGGAGATAAGTTCTTGTGCAAGTCGTACGTACTGGTATTTGTGTTGGCACTCACACTGGAGACTCCTTCCATCGTACATTTATTAAAAGTTCCTGATTTTTTATAGCTGTTACTATAGCAACTAAATGCATTTTGGATCTGTGCTACGGTCATACAAGGCTGACGATATAGAAGACCAATCGACCAATCAGAGAGCACAGAATTAAACATATTATTAAAGGGATAAACAGAAACTAAAGAAATTTTTTTAAACATGCTTTCCTTCACCGGCCAGAACAGAGCTCGTATTATAAACACGGCTGACCCAAATACAGACAGCAAAAGAAAGAGAAAGAAGATAAATTGTGAGAGGAAGCTGAGTCAGAAACTCCACGGCTCGACACATTTATCTCTGCCCTATATACTGTAGCTGCGCCTCTTCTACACGTCCCTGTTAAATTGCTGAATATCACTGCTCCGTTTCACAGAGCTGCAGCCGGGTTTCGCTTATTATTTCCCTCTGGATTCTGAGTTTGGGGCAGAAAAACTCATTTCACCCTCCAGGGGGTGAGATCAGGGGTTCAGACTGGACTGAGACAAATCTGTACAGCGTTTGATAGATAGATTCATGAGAGATGGACGGAGAGACCTATAGATATATAGGTGTGTGTATAGATAGATATGGGAATGGATGGATTAAGAGAGAGTTCGATAGATGACGTGTTAAGTGAGAGAGGATAGAGAGATATCAGGATGGATAAATGAAGGATGGATAGCTGTTTGTATGGATAGATGTGAGATGGCGGCACAGTGGCTTCCAGGGTGCGGGTTCGATTCCCGCCTTGGGGTCTGTGTGCATGGAGTTTACATGGTCTTCCCGTGGTTGGTGGGTTTCCTCCATGTTCTCCGGTTTCCTTCCCCAGTCCAAAGACATGCAGATTCGGCTAACTGGTGTACCACTGTCGTACAAAATGGAAATATACAGACCGGACCGCACACCTTGCCGTCTACATCATTGTACACACACCTGTACTTATAACCTACTATGGTTATAAACTGTTAATAAACACGTAACACACCTTGCATAAGAAACATGCAAGGGTGTGTTAATACAGTGTGAATGTTGAGAGATCTCAGTGTGTTTGAACAGGTCCACCGTGTGCGTGTGTGTGTGCGCGTGTGTGTGTGGTTTGATTGTCATGCTCCTGTCTCTGCTTGTTGTTCCTCGGAGCAGCAGAGTAGTTATTTCTGGTCATCACACTCTCACAGGGCCAAGCACAGCGCCACCTGCTGTCTCTCAATATTACACACTCTTACCTCTTAGAACTTTTTCATCTGTTTTTTTTTTTTCAGCAGTTACTGATGATGATGATGATGATGGCGGTGGTGGTGTGCACTGTACATACAGATCCTCTTAGTTTCAGTGAGGAGAGTTTGCTTCCGCTGCACCATCCTCCTGCAGAGCTGGTGTGTGTGTGTGTTCATGTGTGTGTGTGTTCCCTGGGTTCCCCCAGCGCTCTGTCAGTGAATTGGCGTTTTCATTAGTCTCCAGCTGTCAGTGTTGCAGCTCTCTGCTCACACTCAGGAGACTCAGGGAAAACATTCAACCCACTGCTTACACACTCCTCTAGTGCTCAGATTAAACTGATGCATTTTTTTAATCCACATCATTCACACCTAAACACACACACACACACACACACACACACACACACACACACACTGAGCTTGAATAACCTCCTGAAGTAGGGTTAGGCAGCTGAATATTTCTTGCGTGCTCAGTCAGTGGTGGATGTTTTAATAATGAAAAAGTAAGAGACGATAAAATATGATATCTAGTTGCTTTGCTAAGTGTCTCTGTGTTTATAAAATCCAGATGAGAAATCAAGAGGTCAAGTCAGTTCATTCTGTCACTTATTATCTCTCTCTCTCTCTCTCTCTCTCTCTCTCATGGTCTGTGTGTCCAGGTTTTCTCACAGATAATAAGTGAGCTATTAGCATGTTAGGCATCACATGACGGCTGTGTAAAATAACATACTGTGTGTGTGTGTGTGTGCGTATACAGTACTGTGCAAAAGTCTTGACCCCTCCACGTTTCTTCATGTTTCACTTCCAAAGTTCCAGACTTTTTTTTAAATGTAGTATTAAGGAATATTTCTCCAGGCTTCCTGAAGGACTTTTTTGTCTCATGTATATTTTCCCTCCAGTCCCCCTGTACCCAAGCTGTTTAGAGGAATATTTTCCACACAGTGATCTATAAATCATACAAGCATAAAATAACATCTAATTTAAGGACCCAGTGAGAAACAGGTGCAGATGATGACAGATGATCAGGCGGTGATTAGTTTACTGCTGATGCTGATGTGGTTGGAACAGACGAGAGGGGAAATGAGGTCACTGCCATAATCATAATTGAGCCATAATCATCAAAATTAAAAGAAATGAACACTTGAAATATATCAGTCTGTGTAATGGATCTATATAAAATACATGTTTAAAAACTGTTTTATTAATTCGTTTAATCTGTTTAATTACTGAAATAAATCTTTTTGATGATATTGTAATTTTATTGTAATGTGTGTGTGTGTGTGTGTGTATGTGTGTATATATATATATATATATATATATATATATATATATATATATATATATATATATATATTAGGGCTGCACGATATATCTAAAAAATATCGTTATCGCGATAATGGCATGCGCGATAACCATATCGCAAGGAGTTGCGATAAATACTTTATTTGCCAAGTATTTGTGTGTCCAAATTTGACCAATCAGATGGGCCCTTACTATGTTTATAACCACTTATATCTTGTGTATGTATATATATATTATTTATAATATAAGATATTTATATCTTTATACTTCATTCTGTCGCGAACTAAGCCCGGATGATCAGAAGATTTAGCGATTAGCCGCTAGCCGCGATTAGCCGTTAGCCCTTTTTAGACGGTAAACCCAAACGCGGAAGCAAGCGAGTAGGCAGGATAACCACGCGAATTAGTTTAAGGACTCTCACAGAAGGGGAGCAAGGGAAAAACACACATTTAACCCGCGTCCTATAAACACACACTCGAATCAGAAAGGAAACAATCTGAACCGACATGGCAAACTCAGTGACTAAGCTGTATGCACTAGTTTGTTTACTCCTCTTATATTTCCGGGTTCGCGCCCGCATTACTTCCGGGTCCTAGCGCCGGTCGCGGAGCGTGTGTGTGTGTGACAAATAGTATTTTTTTTTATTTAATTTTTGTTTAATAATATTTATTTTTATAAAAAAAAAAAAAAACAGGCAAGCCAAAGAGAATATTTAGTTTAAAAGATGCTCTTGTTTTAAGACACTATTGATGAGTGTTACACGGTTACATGTAAATAAACAGTAATGTTTGAAAGTAATTCATATTGTGTTGGCAGGTTTATAGTAACAGCAAACCAGAAGTCAGAATATCTGCTGAGGGGTTTAAAGTCATTCATAGTGTTTTGAAGTCTAAATATTTACAACTTCCTTGACATATAGTTTCTTTTTAGCCTGAATTAGATTTAATTACATCAGACGAATATCTATTACCTGTTTATTTTAGTATCATCATTACATATAAATAAATAATAATAAAAAAAATAGGCAATAATAATAATAAAAAAATTTATTTCTCTAGGGAAATGTTATATCGCAAGAAATATCGTTATCGCAGTCTTCAACAACAATATCGCATATCGCATATTTTCCTAATATCGTGCAGCCCTAATATATATATTAGGGCTGCAATTAACGATAATTTTGATCATTGATTAGTTGGTCGATTATTTTATAATTTTTTTTCTTCCGATTAATCGGATAAAAACTAGACGCTTTAATTTGATGTTTTGTTTAACTATATAAAACCATAAATCAGAGTATTATTTATGTATAAAAGTAAACTTTAAAAAATACAATAGCCACATAGAGTTTAATGATCTTTAATTTTGACATTTAAACCTTATTTTATGTAAATCAACATTTTTGTTTTTAACAATAATTGCAGATGGCAAGTTGACTGTGTGTGTGTGTGTGTGTGTATATATATAGTTACAAAAATACACTGACATATTCCGTTGTTAAGAATGACCTCACATTTAAATTCTCTTAAATTAATTCAACTTATCAAGAATAATAGACTTCTAGATTATTATGATATTATTTTTAATTGAAGTGTCTCTTGCTACATCCTTTTCACTGTTTATACATTATTTCGATCCTCTCGTGTATTTTATCCTTTTTTTTGTTGTATCAATAAAAATAAAAATAGACCATTTTGCTATACTAGACATTGTCGTAATACGGGAATATAATATTTTGCCCTTTTCCCGCATTTCCCTCTGTACAGCGTGTAGGATTATGGGATATATCCGGTCCTCCGAAGTGTAAAATGAACGTGAAGAAAACGCACTAGACGCGGTTTCCTTGCGTTCGATTGGACTTGAACACCAAGAAAAAGCTGCATGCAACGGTTTTTTTAACACCGTATAACCGCGCAGCCGGACAAACGCACGTCACCAAAGCCCGTGTGAACACCGTTACTGACTCCTATGTGTAGAAAACCCTCGGCGCTTCATCTGCGCTCACCGGACGCTACGAACGGCAGATTAAAAAACGCTCGATTTTAACGCCTGATAAGAGGCGTTTAATGTAAATTGCTCCCATACCTGGGAGGACTTGGGGCGCGCGCTTTGTCCTGCAAACGCTTCTATAACCTCCATGTGTGTGTCTTTGTGTATTTGTGCATCTTGTGGTCGCGCTTCTCAGTAACGTGAGCAGCCCAACTAATCGATAACGGCATTCGTTGACAACGAATTCTATTATCAATAATTATCGATTGGTTGTTGCAGCCCTAATATATGACCTGGCTGGAGTTTTTTATTACTTTACCTTAATAAAATATAGTAGTGAAATCG